>JBBBVU010000016.1:3980430-4001663 GCA_037177055.1 Atherinosoma microstoma | reverse complement strand
ATATATAAAATGTTAGTCAGTTACTATATGTGTTCTTTGGTCAGGTAACTTGCATGTTTGAACACTGAATAATTACATCTAAATCCACCTCATCCACTCATGCTATTGTTGAAGTCCGTACAAATTTTGCATCATAAATGCTTCATGTACAAATTGATTTCAAAAACCCTTTTCTGTGCACATGCATGATAATAGAGCTTGTAAATCTTATTTGCTTAACTTATCACCAACTATCTAATTGATAGATCAGTCTGAAATCCCCATTTATATGCAACCATCCATAATGGCCACATAAACAGGTTTCTGTTGCTCATGTTACCCATGGCACCTGAATGTAGCACAATGCGGCACAAATGTTCACAATACTTTGATGCATTTTCATTTAATCTAGTTTTTTTTTTTTTTTTTGGACGGATTCCATTCAGCTCTCCTTGCAGTTAAAGGCCAGCGCCCTGCTTGTGAGCCAATTCCCCGAGCTTTCTGTGATGGTTTGTGAATTATTCATTTAAACATGATTGACTGAGGGATTGAATTACAGGATTGATTGATCAGTGGGCTCGTAAAAAGGAATCCCCATGCCCACTGAAACCTAAGTGTGACTTAAAAGGCGGAATAGCATCAGCAAGCTCTCTGATTCTGGTAAAATGACTAAAAAAAAAAAGACTGACATCTATACAGAACCTATATTGCTATACTTTGCTTTTCAGTATGAATGAATCTTATTTTCTGAATGAGATGAGATTTATTGTTACTGTATTTCTATAAAATGTCATTTCTATGAATTGGATTTTTTGTAAGACCATTAATCCAGAGACCATAAAATATTTAAACCAAGAAAAAACAATTACATTTCAGAGAATGGACCCTTCGAATGTTTACCATTTTCCTTTGACCCACACTGTTTATCCACTTTACATTATTAATAGATGATTTGACCCTTCCCTAAAGCTCTGATTAAGATGTGGCTACCAATGGAGAAATCTTTTCCGATTCGGTGTCGTCAGCCACAGCCAGTTTCCTTTCATGTATCAGAAAGCAGCTATTTTTTATCAGCTTTTCAGCTCATCATAAAGGACAAAATATCATCTGTAACACAAAGGCTTTGAGATGACCACTTTGTTTGCTACGGTACTTATACCAATGTCTCAGCTGTTGTTGTGGTAATCTGTGTTACAATGCTGGATTTTGGTGCACAAAGCGAGAACAAGATTCACAAAGATATTGGATTTATATAAAAATGTTTTTGAATTTATTCCAGCAGATTATTGTTGCTCTGATTCTCTTCCAGTCTGTCCCTCCTCTCAAAGCTCAACAAATCTCTGTATTCTTTTTTTTTTATTTTTCATTAATGTCTGTCTTGCCTTATGCCTAAAGGTTTAAGTTGTTGCCTTGTGCTTTGCTCATCTTTTTTTCTTTTTTTTTAACTTTTAATGCGTTCTTGTATTTTTATGTTTAGCATCTCCCTCCACAAGTAGTACAATCCCAGATTACATGTAGATCCTCATCTTTCCGCACATATGTATACCCATTTGTGGTCTTGTTTTCTTGTACACTTTATGTAATCCAGTTGCATGTAATTTCCTGTTTGCAGTTACTGGCCCCTGCACCTCCATAAACTACTTTAAAATTTAGTCATAAGGTTTTAGATTTTTTTAAGAAACACTAATTAGGACTTGGCTTTTCATTCTGGATCATCAGAGAACCTGACCCAAATATCAATTTTGCATTAAGGACTGAAAATAAAGATTTCTGCCCTTGGGGAATTTGTGTAAATGCCGAATTTGTTAAAGAATGACCCCCTCTTTTTCCATGGGTCCTGCTTTTAACACATATTTACACACATCTAACACCTGTACTGAACATGAAATAATCTTTATGAATGTTTATGACCATTATTAAACATCATTCGTTGATACATTTTGGTTTAAAATTAAACATTGTATGATTTATTCTTCTAAGAAAAATGACATTTGCAAAGAAAACACAACACAACACAAACCTACCATAACATGACCCAGAAAGTCTCAGTATCAGAGGTGCTGTCACTTCCTGACATGAGTTGTCCGTGTGTCAGGGAGCGTTAGGATGAGGGGTAAGGTTTTGGGAACACATCTTTCATTTTAGGCATGGATTCAAGCATCACTTGGATTTACCCCATTATGTACTGGATAAACTGTAAAACCCTGTCAAATCTTACTCAAATATAATATATGTAGTGGATGTGTATCATATGTATTTTGAATGTTGAACAAATTAATTAATTTAAGTTTAATCAATGTGAATAAGATGGTTATGTAAAAATGGTAATGGTGGTCAGTGCACAATGCTGTAGACTTCTTTTAAAAGACAACTTTTTAGTTTATTAGCTTAATGATACTTTAATCACCCAGTAGGTTTTGAAAGTACTTTTGTTTTTTAATTATAATGTCAAGAACATTTCCTAGATATAAAAAATGAATAAAATGCAAAGAAACTTGAGGTTGTGCAAGAAACTTGATCACATCTAGTTTCTTGCACAACCTCATGTACTTATAACATACTCAGATGTACCACATTAATTTAATTTCTACAAACTCCAATGGTTTCAGTTAACTCAAGTTTTTAAAGCCTTTTTTTCTTTTAAGGGAATGAGTTTGCTTTCTTTTTTATAAAACCAATTTGTTAGATTTTACAGTGTAAAAAAAGCACCTTTAATGAATATGAAAGTGCTGGTGTTTCACACCGAATAGGTTTGGGTTTTAGTTTGTTAAAGCTAAAACAATGGACCATTTTCTGTATTATGAATGCAACAGTAAGGCAGCATCGGCGCTGGCTGGAAACAGCTTTGGTAAAATGAACATCTTATTATGGCATTGTTGGAACGGATTGTGTTTCGATGACTAGTTGTGGCACATCAACGGTAATTCCCATTTAGTTACAGCACTGAGCAAAACTTGTATTAGTATTAATTCCCCTATATAATAATTGTATTGTTTACCTTTACTGCAACTTGGTAACTGCTATATATTAACTTAAAGTAGATTCATGTATAGCTGATTATTTCAAATTTGCAGAATCCACATGAGGAAAGTAACAAAAGTCCTTTTCAGACATGACATTCTCTCTGTCAGTTAAACAGACGGCATTCAAGAAGTTGGTCACATTTCCATTAATGTTCCTCACTGCTTCATTCAGACATACCCTTGACACTTACATGAAGATCAAAGCTTTACAAGTGCCTTTCATGCAACTTGGTTCAGCACATCAAATGATATATAGAAGCGAAATCCTTATAGTCAGATTTTCTTACATTTCACTATAAGAATTTTAATCAGCCCTTTCTGTTGTGATGAAAAGCATTCTGGTGGTGGGTGGGATCGGTGAGAAATGCCACTTTTCTAAACGATGACGCTTATTTAACAGGTGGTGTTAGAAAAACTGGAACTGGTTTCTTGTTTTTTAATTAAACTGAACGAAATAAACATAGCAATCAGCTGGTAAAAAAAAAAAAAAAAGAAGTCATCTTTCAACTCACATCTCTGTGATTTGCGTTTTTTTTTTTTCTTGTTCATTTGGTTTAAGCAGTGTGGGGGGGGGGGGAATGAAGGTACTGCTAAAGGTAATGAAAGTTATGATGTAAAACCCACCTCCACTTTGAACATCTGTCTCCTAAGGTGACTACATGAGGTTCAAACTCGCGCCAAGTTGAAAGTGATGCCGTAAAATTACAGAAAGCACCAGAAGGTTCACAATTTATTCAGTGAGAAAGGGGCTAAATAAACACGTTGCTAAATCACAATTAGGCAGCCAGTTGTCTCTCCTTCTAAAATCTCATGTTTGATGATATAATTAACTTGATAGAGCACAGGAGGTGGTAAGAGTGCAGTAACAGCTTGTCAAACTTGTAGTTTGCTAACCTCTTTGTTCCTTTATCCAATTTCCAGGCACATGGAGCAATCGCTCTCCTCTTTCCACAAAAGTTGAACTTTTTTATAAACTTGAGGCAAATGATGAAGTTGAAAAAAAGATTGCAAAGGTTCACACACCTGTTGGAGGTTATGTGGTCCTCGTAGGAATGAATGGCGCTCTGGGTGACATAGATATTCTGCATGTGGAAACGAGGTGCAAGTCTTTATGTGCACTGTTCCAGATTTCATTCTGAGACACTAAAATAGGGCATTGTAGAAAAATATCATAGCCATACTGAGTCATATTGATATCAATCATTGTTTTAAAATAAAAAAAATAAAAAAACATGCCTCTACTACAAGCCTTATATAAGAAATGGAATTTAATAAAGGCCTCACCCATTATTTGAGGGACTATATCTTTTTATTAAACATTTGATGTTTAAACAAAAAGATTGAAACATATCATTTGACAACATACCAATAACATTTTAACCTCGACCTGCTATTGTACCAACATACTGTGTTTAAGGTCAAGAAAAATATTCATGACACACTTAAAATGAGACTGGATGACAGACGGTGTCAGAGTTAACCTCATTTGATAAGATGAATGTCCCATTAAAGCTCAATAGTTTATTCAAGTTTCATAATTAGGTCTGCTAGGTGAAGTTTATGACTTGCCATGTTGCTTTAACATTATTTATAATGAGACGCTTGACGCAAACTCAACTTTGCAACCAAAACCAACATCATTTACTGGATGATTCAGAATGTCACTTAAGTTATACACATTGATAAAGACTTTTCAATGTTCATGACAGGTGTCATCTCGTGTCTATGACAATGTTATGTGTATCTTATGCGCATCCAATAATTATATAACTCAGTGCAGCAATATATGTGGAAGGAAACTGAATTTCTACATATGTGTTCAAGTCACTGGGTGCAAATAAAGCTACTTTAAAAAATCATTATGGTTCAAACTGGAACAGAATGTAAAAGAAACAAGTAAATAAGCAACAGTTTTCAGGATGCCAGTCTAGCTTCATCTCTATGGTAACAAACATCTTTCTAAACGCAAAATCAGTCGACTAATTGTCTTTTCTGTCATGGTAAACTCTTCCTAACATTACATAGCAGCTGCCTCAGACATTTCCCACTTGAATCATTTACAAGCCCTTTTGCAAATATACAGTTCACATGTTATAGTGACCACAAAGCTCTGTGGGTAGCAGGGAGTGTAATATGTGTGAAAAAAAAGAGAGAAAAGAACAGTAATAAAAGACACAAAGCTGCAGCATGCATGAATCAGTCACGTTCAAATGTGTATTTTCTCAAGTCAATTGGCAAATATATGCACTTTGGGTTGGCATGCCCGCTGTACCCTACTGGCTGCCAGCTGTCACTCAGGAAGACGGAGAGATGGAGGAGAGAGAGAGAGAGTAAAGAGCAGGGAGAGATAAAAGGGGGTGGTGATGATGTGAGGACACGAGCCCAGAGGCTTTATTTCTCTCCTGTTTCTTATTTGTCTCTCTGGTGATAACAAAAAACATGGCAGCTTGGAAGGAGCGAGGTTGACATCAGGGGGGGAAAGGAGAAAATAGTGAAGGAAAAGGAAAGAGAATGATATGGAAGAGAAATATGATCAACCATTTGTTCACATTGATGGGGGAAGTTACCTAATATGCAATACAAAACATACAGTAGTGATTCCTAATGCATCAGTCCAAATGAGTGCACCTCGGGGTCTTCCTCAACATTAGCTATAAACAACAATGTGGCATTTTGTGCCTACTTGAATTGCTTTGTTTGCAGAGGACCACACGTTTACTCACAGCCTGTTGCAGTATTCATTACGGCACAACTAATTAGGACAAGCTGGAGAAAAATAAAGCTCGTCTGCAAAAAGAGAAGCTCCTCATGAGGAACAAAAAAAAAAGAAAAAGGTTCATTTCAGCCTGAACAAAAACAGTCATCCTTTTGGCCTCAGATTCTTTTTTTCCTTCCCTCTAATTAAGCAGGCACAAGCCCCTGTTTCTCATGCCAGCAATGACAAACAGGTTCCAAAATGTGTGATGAAAATACAAATTCATCGGCATGAGTGAAAAATGGGACTTGAAAGCCACGTTTGTCGGGGCGACCGGGCAGCATCTACAGTTCAGCAGCAAACGGAAACAACGCAACGCGGCACGCTAACAAGCCAATGGCACAAAAATCAAACATATTTCAGAAAAGCTTGTTTTCCTGCTCTTGTATGATGAATGGATACTGTTGGTAAACCATTAATGGAGCCTGCGGAGCAAACAACACCCCATTACAAAATCTGATGTCATGACTTCTCTGTGCGACTTTGAGACCATCAATCAAGCTGAAGTCGCAGCGCTGCACAGAGAATTTAAGCTCGGTTACCCTTAAAAAAAGGTTTTTGATTGTACTGTATATCAGCACATACTGTACACTGGATTTGACACGAGATCACTTGATATTCTTCTGCTCTGCTGCAGCAGATTTATTGATTAATGGAATCCATACAGCCTTTCATGTTAGACGAGCGAGTGTGACACATGCAGATACAACTTCCTCAAGTTCCATCTCATGGGACACATGAATATTTAATATTATTTGCCCACGCTATAGTTTTCACATGAGCACTGCTCCACCAGCTCTGGCATTTTTTTAAGTGTATGTTTTGTCAGAAAATGTCAAATCAGCTCAATTACTTACAAACAAAAACTGAGGATGAGGACGCATACCCGGGCTTACAGGATATAAGAGGGCTTAACGTGTCGGTTACTCATTAAAAGACACGTTCAGTGACTTCTGTTGGATTGAAATGCTTTAATGTCAACAAATGTCAGTGCTTTAGGGCCTCAAAACAAAAAAAAACTTCCTCCACATTTTGTTCAGAGAGTGTGTATTTCAATAAGAAACGGTGCTACTTTGCTTTTTGCATTTAAAAGGTCTCCGATTTTTTAAATGTCTCCGTTTTTGTGAAATCATTCATGTAAATAATAATCAGCAGGAGTTTCACCTTAGACCTGAAACTCCAGCAGTTTCTCCTTTGTTATACAAAAAGATTTATTAGAGTGCCATGAACATAAATAATACTTCACAAAGCCAAGCAGCACAATGTTCAGGTTACAATTAGACATTTCTTTTAGGGCTGCAGGAAGATGCTTTGCAATTATACTCACATCATTTTTGTTCATGTACAGTAGTTGTGCTCTGGGTACTGTGAAATCATAAACTACATACTGTTTTTAAAGAAAAGGATGCAAATATGTCTTAATTAGAGCGTTTTTTTTTTCCACCCGAATTTATTTATGACTTCATTTGGCGTTATTTAAGTCATATCTCCTTCATCTGGACTCTCAGCCTCTTACCAAAACGAAGAGGGGATGAGTTCTGAAAGAGTTTTAGTCTCTAAACATAGCCATATAATGTACGAAGGAGGAAATATTATTGCCTGAGGCGAACAACACAGGCTCTTCTGAGACAGGCAAATTGCGATTTTATTCCAGCTCAGTACACACTCGCAGGCGGCTTCAAGCTATTGATGTCTGTTCCCACAACTATTGTTATTTGAGATTCAATTCAGGAACTCTCGGATGTCGCTTGTACCAAAAGTAAAACCACTCGTTGCATTGTAAAGTGTCCGTGCAACGATGGCCCCGTGTCCTCATGCAGCTTTAATCTGCACAGAGCTTTCATCTGTGGATGAACTCATCACTCTGCATGCACGGTGGAAGTAGCACTCTTCTGTAACTCAGTGTTAAATCAGCTCCCTGTTTTAAAAGGACTGAGACTTCCAGAGGTTTCTGTCTTACTTCAAAATGGGGGACATGCAAAATCCTCAAATAGACTAAATGAATGCAGAAAGCTACATTTCTTTAGCCTCAAACCAGTGTAAATGGTTTTATCAGCATAACAGCTGATGTAATCAGGAAAAGGATATGCACTGCACACACAGCAAGACTACGCCAAAGCACTGGTAGGGGGGGAGGAGCTGCTCTTTTTGGACTTTTTAGTGATATCATTAAATCGTCGATTTCTCATCTTTGCACCTGCTCAGCCTTTCATTCAGTTTTAGAATTTGAGCTCCAACTTCACTGCCTCTTTTTATGCAATGCATTTACCAAAGCCCAGGATCTGATGGGCTCAATGTCGCTGCTTTGTGAGACTGGCTGTTAGCGATCAGTGGTTCCCCCGTGTTTTTCACTCATTACTTCTTCTAAACCACCAATTTTGTTCCAAATCTGCTCACTTTTTTTAAGTCGATGTGAGGGTAAAAGCAGCGTTTCACCTGTTTATGCTTGAGGTTCGGGCTGCACAATATTCGGAAAACATACGATATGCAGCGTCATTGTGCATGCCTGATTGTTGTAGATCATGAACAAATGCCTTTTTGTCATACTGTGCAGCCCTAACTGTGGCTAATTATTTTGACAGGTTGGCAGTACCATTACTAAGTAATTCCAATTTAAGTTAGATGTTTCAGTTGTTTTCAGCTGCCAGTTCTAGCAGGTTTCTAACTCTTCAAGATACTTCTATGTTGCTGGGAAAATGTGGGTCTTTACCAAGTTGTCTGTTACATGTAGACACAACACTAGCTCATCCCCTGAGTTGGATGCTTTTTTATTCATGAATGATTTATTGGTCAAGGTTAAGCAGCTTAACAAGAAAGGGCATTCCTCTGAAAATTGTCATGTGCAAGGACTGGACTGATAATGAGGGAAAAAGGCAACCAATGTCAAAAGACAAGCTTTGAAAGAACTTTTAAAAGTCTGGAGTGTTGCAAAGTTTGGCTCCTTTAAATCAAAATATAAATAAATATGGGATGGCTCAAGAATTTGACACAGAAGTTTAACAATTAACTTCTTGTATTTGTATGAAGAGGTGCATGCACTCCTTTTTATTTGTTCCACCAACATCCTTCCAACTTCCTTGTTATATACCATTTCAGAAAAGGCTTTTAGAGATGGTATTAGACACACAACCAATGTGATCATGAAGAATTTGATTTGTTTTGTGAATCACTTCTAGTAATTCTAAATAACCAATTCTTTTTAACAGTGTAGCCGTGAGCTATTAGCTAACAATTATCTTTCTTTTAATTCAATGTTTTATGTTAAATGTGCAGTTTTGAGTTTAAAGTGGAATCTCACAGACAAAATTGCAGGCTGCAAGCAACTATATCTTTAAAAAAAAAAAAAAAAAAAAAAGTCTATCTGTGACAGTGTAGTATAGTTGAATGCAGTTACATTAGAACATTTGGTGGGGTCATTTTGTTCCAGGGTTGATATGTTCCCCAGGCTTATATTGCACACAATGTGAACAAAGTGCTCTCTAGCTCCAGAATAAGGGGTTAGGGTTGGGGTTATGGTTTTGATATAACGCTGGTGTGAAATCTTGTTCCAATGAAAAAGAAAAGTATTACATTGAACTGGAGAAGATGGGACTCTGGGTACATAGATGTCAAAGGATCTTGTAGTGTTAAATCAAATCATAATACCTTTTAGTAATTGTGCTATTTCACAATCTTGCAAGATGCACCCAAGCCAACCCCTTGATGTATGAGTAACCCATGTTGGAGATGGAGGCCTAATGTGAACGATGTGCCAACACACTCCAATGTCACCATCAATCTTCGCAACAGCCACCTTGACCATTTCAAAAAAGAGAAAATTGTGTCTGCCACCAAAAAAGACAAACTTGTTATTTGGTTCTGTCTTAACAGTTTTGTCCACATACAGAAGCAGAACTATAGAGCAGAGTAATATATCTGTCCTTGACTGAAAAGCTGAATTTACAGACATCTTAGCAAACTGGCTTTCTTTTAATGATCAGTTTTGCTTTTTTTTTTAAATCTTTTGGAATAAAAAAAGACATTTTCTCTAATATGTGCCTACGTAAGGTGCCCTTGTCATGGAAAGATAAAACAGCATCAATTGCGCCATGACATTATCATTTTAGGTCTTTATGTTTGCATCCTCACTGCTTAACGTTTTCATTATGAGAAAAAACATGAAATGATACATGTGATTGTTAATTTTATGCAACACAGCACCTGAAAATACAATTTGTTTTCTTGACTGGCTGTTAAATTATCTGTTAGCTTTCTGAAACAGTCAATGAAAAACAAAGCAAAATTCTGCCACTGTATACAGCTGCTTTTTGTAGTTGCTGTGGAAGTAAACTGTGAATTTTAGCTGTTGTTTTTACATCAAACGTATTATCACAAAGCTCAGTCTTGTAGTGTTTCCTAAGAATTCATTGCTCTCAATATTTAATCTATTTTGCAGTCAACATTACAACAATCAGCAGCAATTAGAGGAGTATTGGAAATGCTTTCGTGTCCTTTCTTAGTTTATTTGTCTTGGAAGGATTTTGGTTTGGAGAGCTGATTCCGTCGTTCCCACTCTCCCAAATAAATAGCACTCATAAAACTCAGGCGTCTGCTGCACAGGATGGCAGGAAGTTTACAATAAATGTCTGGATAAATCCACAAAACGCAGCGCTGCCAGCTCCTTTCCAATGAAATACACTAATGGCTGCTCAAAAAGTCTCACAAAGAAGATGAGGCAAATGCCTTAATTTGCATGTAAATTAAATTAATGAGTATTAATCACCAGAATGAAAGAATTTACAACACGAGTACAAGCAGAATGAATATCTTGAGTGGAAACTGGACTGAAACTCGAATATGGAGATTTGGTTGCTTGGTCACTGTTAGGAAGACGCGCATCTTGTCACAAACTGCCTTTTTCTCGTTTCCCAGCCAGATGACTAACGCACTGATCCAATGAACCTCGGTTCTGTCAGCAGTAGCTCAACGTGCCGTTTACCCTGCAAATGTCCAACTAATTAATTTATGGTCATGTCCATGGATAGAAGCTGTCCAACTCAGTGCAAGCCTGTGGCAAGGATACCAACACCAAAGGCCACACCAGCTCCAGAAGGCCCCCATCCCCTCCTCTCTCCTCCTTCACCTCCTTCCCTTCCCTCCCTCTACCCTAACTGCTTTCACTGGAGAAAAGAGGGACTGTGTTTCTGCTCCTGCTGCTGCAAACGGCACATGGCTCAAGAATTGCTTTCATTGAGACGGGGGAAAAAACAACAGATGCAAAAAGGCATTTCAATTATTTCCATTTCTTTTAAAATTAGTGGATGCCCACGCATGTTTTGCTGAAGGATATATTAATCAGAGGCTAAAGCGTTGTTTGGAAAACTAGTTTCCCACCAAGTGCTATTATGCTTTAGAAAATGTGTAGACTAAAAACGGTGCAATGCTTCTGGCAGAAAAGATTGCAAATACTTTAAACCAGGTGTGCAGGATTATTTCAAAAGTAGTCCCTTTTATGTCTGTCAATTAAATACATGCTCACACATTTCTTTGTTATATGATCAATTAGCCCTCATGTAACTACTTTGTCATGTTTTACCAGTAGGGCATTGCTAATAACGCCAGAGGATTCTTGGAGTGACTTACCTTGCAATTAACAATGAGGGTCAATAGTGAGTATAGGTGCTTTATGGCTAAATCAGTCTCAACTTGCTTTTATGAGCGGCTATAAACCTGGTTTCTCAGTCCACCTCCACTCTGTTCTGACAGGTTTCCACCTACTGTCGACCACAAACACACCAAACATCAATTTTTCAGCCGTAATGGCGACAATAGGTGAAGGGAAAGCTGTCGTTCCTCTAATGACTGTGCTGTCATGAATATAATGGTAATGCTGTTCTGTTTTATGGGCAGGAAGTCATGATTTTCCCAGTGTGAAGCTCACGGCTGAAACTGCATCACGTCTGTCCGACTTTTTAAGCTTGCGGCAGCGCTGAGCAGCAGTGTGATGAAAAAACAACATAAAATGAGGTCTGAAGCTGTGATCTTGCATATAAGAATGGCAGCTGGTAGGGCTGGGCGATTAATCGGTAAAATCGATTGATCGAATTTTCCGTCTATGACGATATATTTTTATGAAAGTCTGGATTTTTTTCCCTCTATTATAAGCACAGCAAACGCTATCTTTGAGCTTCCATAGTTAGTAGCGGGCTCAGCCTTCCCTCCGCACCAGAACGGTGTTTGTCTGAAAGCACTAGATATACAGTGAAACTTGGAATTTAGCTGTGAATATAGTGAGAGATGTTGCCCTCTGCGAGATGCAGATGACAACTTTAGCCCACAAACTCTCGTTAAGAGACAACCAACGTCGGGGCATTTATTTCCGCAGTGGATCCCGTATTATAAGGATCCAGATGGAAAGAGATCGCGGATGCAGCGGCGCGGCATATCTATATGCAAGATATAAAGCCATTTATACGGTTTAAAACTTATGATGTCATTTACTTTCTTTGCCTTCATTCATTCATGTAAATAGAGAAATAAACTCAAAAGCTTTGAGTTAAATAATATTTTTCAATAAGTTTAAAATGTCATTAAGAAAGAAAAGTTTTAAAAAAAAGTGGATTTGGTTTGAAATTTCCTTTTTAGCCCATATCACCCAGCCCTACCAGCTGGTCTTTCTTGATGTTACTTGTTTGTTTCTTTGTTTCTTTGTTTGTTTGTATCTGCTGTAAACAATTTCATGCTGTGTTTTCTGTTTTGAACAACTTTGACATGACCGTTACATGGTGACTGAAACTAATCAGTCAGAGATCAGGACAAAATGATCAGCCCATCGTCAATAACATCAATAATTCAAATGTCAGTGAGTAATGTTGCCTTGCATTCACAGCCAACTGAAATGAGCGCTTTTGATTTAAGGCAGGCTTATCACTGGCAGCTGCACGGGTTTCTGATCTGTTACAGGTTGCCAAGTAAGGCACTGCTAAAGTGAGCTGGTCATTATATACATATATATATATTATTTTTTATTATTATTATATTATTATTATATATATATATACATATTATCCTGCCTATTGCGTAGCTGCTCACCAAAGACAGTAGAATCATCTGCCACTAAATTCTGCCCTTAAACTATTTTTCCTTAGTGTTATGAAGTAATTAACTATGCAGCTCAGTATTTCAGCCATAGAAACGTTTGTAGCTAGCTTCCATGGCTACACTGTGAAAGAAGTGAAACAACAGAAGGATGTCGAGTCTCAGAAATGCAAAATTAAAAAAAATATATATTGTGCTCTCCAAATAAATCAGCATCCCTTGCCCTTTAAGACAGGTTTTGCAGTAACTAAGGTAACTTCAAATCAACAAACAACAAAAAGAAATACACCCCACAAAGACTCCTGCACTACAAAGACCTCATTCCACAAATATATTGTGCTTCCTTCTGTCAACAAATGAATGAGAGAGTCTTGCCATTCAGTATGTTAATATCTGCACATCTAATAGCACCAGAAGAGGCTGCGTTGTGCCCGAGCTGCTCATGCAATTGCAAATCTCGATCGCTTGCATCTATTGATGTCTGATGAAGAAATGTAAATCAGTCCAGCAACAATCAGCAGCATCAGCATCGCAGCTACTGAGCAAATACAGGTTGTTCGTTTTTTTTTTCCTTTTTAAAGGTGAAAGGAAGTCATAAGAGTGAGCGATGTAATCAGCAAGGCCATTCAACATGACTGCCATGATTACTGCCAGACGCAGGCCTCGCTGCCAGCGAGTCAGAGGGCACCCCATCCAAGAATACCTTTTCCAACATTCACAAGATGAATTCCTTTGGAGATGCCATCTGTTTGTCTATCGCCTGAGTGCCATGTGCACAGGTTAGATCAAGTTATTCCGGCAGGCAAGTCTCAAGCCTCTGCGGTTCTTTATTCATGCGAGTCCTCATCACCTGGTTTTGTTTTCCCTCTTTTCACGGTGTGGGATTATTTCACCAGCTGAGATGTGGAGGCAAGACGCTGGGTTTGGTCCTCAACATCAAACCCTATGATCAGAGGTGAATGCTGATGAAGATTAGAATAGCGTGATATATGGCAGCATCATTTCCATTATGTGTGCAGATCATACCAACAAGTTGAAGCAGGCAGTTATGTTTCTGATGCGATGAACCAAAACATTTCTCCATTTTCTAGGTTTAGATTTGCAGCATGTTGTGTTGACTTCAGCTGTTTTACCACCTTAATGACAATTTAATGGGCATAAATGGTTAAAGATGGAGGGAGCCGCTGCAAGCACAATATGTGCAGTAATTGCATCCACAAGTCTTTATCAGATAAGTAAATGGGAAATTCAGCAGGGTGGGGTTTTCAAAACTCACCATCAACTTTATGGTCTTGATTCATCCACAGAGCAGAATGGCAGGGGATGAGGCTGCACTGTTGGAATACAGTCAGGCTGATTCTTGACAACATTGCTTGGTATCTAGACCCAGTTGTAACTGAAAATGTCACCATTTAATTGAATAAATTCATACTGCAAGTGAAAATGAGAAATAAATCATTCGGAAACTTGAAGCCTATATTTTTTTGCTACTACAGGGCTCGTTTTCATTGTTTTGTTTTTTGCCTGGCATAGATGTGCGCCAATCACATGCCTAATCCCCATAGCTTTTATGTTGCTTCCCTTTTGTTTGAATTTATAACCAAGCTGGGCCTTCCACAATCCAGCGCTTATATCTGACAGCCAGCTATTCACCGAAAGCCGCATCCTTAATCAAGTGCCTTGGCATTTGCAAAAAGAGTCGCCAGTATTGTCACAGACAGACCTAATTGTTTCTTGAACCGTAGAAAGAAAACAAATGTATCCATCAAATACTTGTTGGGCTACAAAACGGCTTAAAAACACTGACAAGCACATTTTTTTTTTATCCCTTATCTTCTTTTCTGTTTTGCCAGATCGGATGATGAAAAGCATATTGGCGGTCCGTGCACATCAATCAAGGCTCACTTACCGGATGGTGTTTTGGATGCCACGCTTTCTCTTTTCGAGTGCTTTGATGCAAAGTCCCTCCGGTTTGTTTGTTGTTTTTTTATTTGGCCGCCCTTTTTTCCCCGCACGGGTTCCTCCAGAACCAGGTGTGATCACAGTCTCGCCTTGTTGTATTCCCATATGTTGTCGCCACCGCAATTATGAACGCTCTAGTTGATGAGTGACTGGATAGCCTCTGTGATCATGTGCTGCCAGCTCCCTCTCTCCTCTCCGTCTACTCTGTGTAACTGCTCCCTCCGCCCGATTATCTCCCCGCTGCGGCACTGGCTACATGGTCATACGGAGGAATAAAAAAACGTGCCCGACTCGCCGCCTGGCGAACTTGTGCAGCTTATTATGGTAATTAGTCTCCGGACCTCTCCGTGATCGCTCAACCTTGCTACTTGCAAAAAAAAAAAAAAACAAATGCGCTGGCTTATATGCGCTGTTTGCGCTGCATAAATTGCTCACAAGACACTGGGACGTGTTTTATATTCAGAAAGCTAGAAAAAAAAAGAAAGATGAAGAGCTGAAGGAGAAGGATGGAGATGCATTTCTCAAAGCCTTTCTCCCATGTTTTGAGTAACTAAATCTATCTATCTATCTATCTATCTATCTATCTATCTATCTATCTATCTATCTATCTATCTATCTATCTATCTATCTTCTTTAATTACAAGATCATGTTTGCAGCCTCTGTCCAGTCAACTCTGTTAGTTTGAACCTGAACGTATTGTGTGTTTTTTCAAATTGGTCCACAAATCTGTTGCAGCCCCTGAAAGATGTGGACCACAGCTCTCGCGTGGGAGGAACCGAGTCCTGTAAGGACGGGAATCCCAAAGGCATGGAGCTGAGCTCAGACCAGCTGCTACCATTTCAGTTGGGCATTTATAAAAAAAAACAATATTTGTTCATTTCCAATGAATCAGCTGGTGTGCCTAGGTGTGGCACACTCAGCCTTTTCTCTCCTCTGTCTCCTGTCCACCCCCCCCTTTCATTTCAACTTGTGGATGTATCAGTGTGCAAAATGTGCTGTTCCTACAGTTTGTAGGCTATGTTGTTTTATGACACTCAGTCATCCATGGACAAGCAGGCTTTGGATTTCTGTAGAAAAGCAGAATTTGAGGCAAAAGTGTAAGCAAAAATCAGTGGCTCCTGTAATTACAATGCATAGCATCAGCATGTTGTATTAATGATTCAGGAGGACCTTGAAAATGAAAAATGCAGGTCCTCATAGTTTTCCGTGCCGTCATGCATCAGCGACATGATGGCATATGCTTGCATTTCTTAGGGGGAAAATTACAGTAACGTGTGAGAGAGGCAATCATAAAAAAGGCAATGATGTAACCAAAACATGTCTAAGTCCTGTTGTTTCTCAGAATGACATCCTTCATGTTGAGATGGGATGAAAATATGCAGCATTATAGTCCCAGTCTCTTAAAAACCCCAGAAGCTTCCCAAAAAAATCACAAGCATACGATGGATAAGAAGGCTTGTTTGTTCTTGTCAAGCTACCTATAAAAGATGTTTGCCTCTAAAACAGGGTGGCAACCACCTAAAAGAAAAAGGAAAGGAAAAAGAAGACCTCTAATAGTATCCTGAGCATTTTTTCCTTGATCTGGTTGGAAAATGTCAAGAGGTTAAAGAAAGATGGTGGGAGAAGTTTGTAGGCAGAAAAACACAACCGTGATGACCAAGCAAACGCAAACTGAGATGTGATGTGGGTCTTCAATAGCTCACAGTCACGCTCTTCTTCTTATATACAGTACATTTATACAAATCAGCATGAAGGATGACAATAATCTAACCAGTTTGGAATCTGGGTGGGACAGGATTATGTCCTCCTTATCTTCCATAAAGGATGATCCAGTATTTCTCATGCTAAAGGACGTACTTCCTTAGTTCTCCTATGATTTAGAGAATTCAATCAGCTCATATTGTGGCCAATAAGATACTTCTGGTCCATCTTATTTAGTCAAAGCCCTTTCTAAGCCAGAAAAAAAAGAACTATTTAACTGGACTGTGTAGGCCCTGAGGAGAATGTGCAACTGGCAGCATCACCATCTGCACAGTCTGAGATTTTGTGCACGTAAGTCATCGATGGACTCAAATCATGAGTTTTTGCTTGCAGGTATTTTCACTATTTTTCATTCTTTTCATACTTCAGATAAAAGGATTAGATGCAGGAAGCTTTGTCGCTGTCTGTGCTTCTTAGAGCGCTGCTACAGCAGTTGTGCTGGCGAATGTCAACAACCTTGTTTGTGACTCACTGTCAGTAGCTGATGTTGGTTTACAGAGGCTCGCACATTTTCAGATGTGTTAATTAAATGTGCCCGCCTGGTGATATAATACAGGCTAACTCTTTTTTGCTATTCGCTCAGGCCGATACTGCTGCTGTCCTTGTGGACTGTGAGTATCTGGGTCTTGTTATATAGCCAGCTGCTCAGATCTTCAGAGATACAGCGACCCTCAGCTTGCGACTATTGTAATTTCTAAATGTGATTTACGGTCGTAAATGCCATTAAACTAAAGATTTCATCAACCTGCAACATGCAGTGTTTTCTTTCATATCATTAAGATGTATTAAACAATATGTTAACTGAGATCATGATGCTCAAAGTCACCTTTACCCCCTCCCTTTATCTGCCGGAGTGCCCGGCCCACATCCAGGACTCAGCAAAGGAGTGACTTTAACATCTGACCCCCTTGTGATATTTAGTTCATCTTTCCCCTCCCCATGCTGCCGCTTCTCTCCATCTCTGCCGCGTGTCTTTCTTTATCCTCCCTCTCCATGGCGTCGCAGCGGGAGTGGGAGTGTAATTACGCAGTCAGACGGTGTTTACAGACGCAAAAGCGCCTTAATTTATTCCAACAGTTAGCAGTAATTCCCTAGTTTAATTTATAGCTCCTCCACCCAGTGGGAAAATGAGAGAAGCAGATAGTAAGAACGAGGGGGAGAGAGACGGAGCATATGGGCCGTATATTACACAATACAGTCAACTACAACTTCCACAAGGCGTGTTCACACTTAAAAGGCATCATCTTTGGTTTGACTGCATATTTAAGTTGTTTTTTCTCCTGATTAGTGGCAGGATTTAGATCGCTTTAAAGTGCAAGGAATGCAGACGGGAAATGCTCAAATTTGTGGCTAAAAGATGCTTGTCAATGTGTCTTTTTGCAGTGTGCTCAAGCAGACAGTTTGATACAGACAGACAGACAGAGTGATACTATAATCATGTCAGGTCAGACTGAATAACCATGTAAAGAAGAGGCGTGAAGGCTGGTTTAGTTCGTCTTTCCTCTCATTTAATCAACACTGTAACTGGGTAACAGTTCAGAATTACAGAGTGTTACACTTCTCTCCTTGTAAACAGATTGCCAGCTTGTTTTAGATGTGATTTACTGTGAACTGGGACTCTTTTTCACACTGAAAGTACATTTACTCCAGCACTTTTTCTTTTAATGCGAGCCCCCATAAGCTGTAAACACTGCTTAGAAAACTGGCATTGATTACGCTCATGCTGCTGCTTCACAACAGCTACAGTGGCTCTTATTGACTTTTTTGGAAACCATGTAAGGCAAGGTACAAAACCTTAATGACCACACCAAAGGACTTATGTCAAGAAAGTCGAGAAAAAAGCGTCTGCTGAGCTGAGCGGCTGGTGCAGAAACACCCCTTTCCCTCCTCAGCGTGAACGTATCGATGCAGCAGTTTAGTGCAATTTGAACCAGAACGGGACAAACGGGAGCATGTAAGAAAGGATGAAACACGTCTTTCTGAAATCTGTCATGGAAATCTTGAATAAATTTGAATCGGTGAAAATTACCTGCCTGAGTTGTTTTAAACAGATGCTACTGCAGATGCAGTGTAGTCTATCTGAAATGTGGGCTCTCTAGCATTCTCTCCTCTGCCACCATCATGCGGAAAATGCACAGTGATAAAGCTGAAGGCCCCACTAAACTGGACAGTCCCCATTTCCATTTATTCGTTGAGCTTAAGTTGTCATTTGGAAGGCAAATTGCATTTAATGTAATGCAATAAGCTTAAATTCCTGGACAGCCACAATGTTATAGCTAAGCTGTAATAAGACCATTAGTTTGAGTGCAAGAGTCAAAACCACATGGGGCCCGACAATGGATGTAACAAATCTCCCTGTGTGGCTATGATCATTTTTAGTCGAGAAAAACTAATTAGAGAAACAAGTAACTCTCAATGCAGGAGGGGGAAAAAAATAAGATATGCATTACAAGCAGGGCAGCCGGGGTCAAGAATAAGATCATGGGAGGATTCAGGGCTGATACAGCCCAGAGAGGATGTGACATCACCAAAGAGGAGCCACAACTCTGTTGCCACAGAGGAATGAGAGCCAACCAGGGAGCAGCGCCGACCTCTGCGTCAGAAAAATGATCTTGTGCAGTCCGGCAATTAAAAACTCCCGAGACTCGCAAAGAGTTAGCTCACGTGGCAAGTCGGGCATGTAATAAGCAGCAGAGTTAATGATATCACTGAGTCAACATGACGAATCAGGCGTCAGCACCATAACTGTGACGTGGTTTTGAGTCTGGAGGCAACTTGTCAAACATCATCTTTGTTTTAAAAGACACCAAGCATATAAATTGTTCTGTTTATTTTATTCATGTACATTAAACACAGTTAATTTAAGGTCTTTTAAAGGATTAGTCTGGATTCTTTTATCGTGTGAGCGAATGAGTTTTTTTCATCCATCTTCAGAGGGTCGTAGAGAGTCGACTGATTTGAATTAAGCCGAATGATCTAATCGACAAGCTGGCAGGACTGCACGCACGGAGGCCGAGGGATGTCCTACTGTGAACAAGGTCAGCAGAAAAATACATTTTTAACCCCTTGAAAATATCAGTTAAACAGCATGTGAAGTATTTTCTCCACTTTACTTTGCTGTCAGACAGCCCTCTCCAATTAAGAAAGGAAGTTTTTTTACATTGCTCTCTTCAAAGCTACCAGAATCCTTTGACATAGATCACAGGAGCTTCTGGTCTACCTCTGCTTCCATAACTTAATGGGTTTGTTAGCTCAAATCCAAGCTAATGTCTTAAAAAGCAGAAGTAGCACGGTGACTGGAACAAGCGAACCGATCCAGGCGGCGGTACGGACCAGCAGCACCCTGCTTTCCCTGCTTTTGTCAAAAGGAGTGTGGTGGCTTTGAAGAAAACATACATGAATATAACAGCTTCAGTTCTTCATCATGAAAGGTCTAAAGGTAAGGCAAAGCACTGAAAACTGTTCTAAATATAGCATGTAACTCCAGAGGGAGCTGCACAAAAGGGCTTTATACATTTTTTTCCTCACAGTTGTACTCCTCAACACCTGTAAACAGACTTTGATGTGTAAATCAGCGGCGTTCCGTTTAAATGGGAAAATATTGAGGCAAGTGATGTGCACATTAGGAGAGAGTGTGGGCACTTGAGTTGAGTACAAGCAGAACAGAACACAAAAATGGAGGATATACAGTGTACAGTCATGTGAATAAGGAAGTTCACCGTCTTTCATGTCGAAGGTTTTACATTAAATGATTTCAAAAAAGGTTCTTGCCAAGTTTAAAGAAATGGGAAAATTTTACCTCAGATGAAAATGTTGCACCTTGTCAGTATTTATTTAATAAAAAGCCAGAATGCAGACGCAGTGTGTGGCGAAACAATAGAGCTTTACCACTTCCATAGGAATCAAGAAGGTACACAGTAGCCAGGTGCTGCCAATCAAATGCACCTGATTAACTGATTATCAGCAGGTGTGAGCGCCTCCATAAGAGCAAAAGCTTTGACCGTTCAGGACTGTATGAAAGGAGGGAAAATGTCAGCAGAGCTGTCTGTCATTCTTGGACAGGTTATAAGGCCATTTTAAAACAGTTTGGTTAATTTAGACTCCACCGTCCTGCTGTAAGAAAGTGTATTGTTCAGTGGAAAAAGATCAAAATGATTTTCCAATCTTTCCAGGAGCAGACATCCCCAAAAAATTCTCATCAAGGTCAAATTACATCATGCTCTGATACATTGTAAAGAAAAATAAGAGCAACATCTCAGGCCTCACAGGCCACAATGATGTTTTTATATATATATATGCTTTTTTTTAATTAATCTATTCTATTAAATATATCTTTCTATATATTTTTCTAAAAATATATAGCTGTATCTTTTCCTGTTTATCACTGGAGTAAATTTGGTAATTATAATGTAGGTGTGTGTATATAATTTATTCATTATTCAGTAAATGGCTGTGTAATTGATGACTCACTAATGTCCACTGAAGTTGCTCATTTGCAACTATCCTCACTCATGCATATACAAGAAAACACCTACTTACATGTGACTATGCATGAAAGGGCTAAAAAAAAAAAAAGAACATGGCAGCACAGTTTTCATTTGCAAGAGCTCTTAGATCCAAAGACTCAGGTCAGCTAGTCCAGACCAGAGTCCAGACTAAACATGGAGAAGCAGCT
>JBBBVU010000016.1:3959149-3970331 GCA_037177055.1 Atherinosoma microstoma | reverse complement strand
GGATTATTACATCCCTAACTGCTGTCTTGTCCTCAGGAATGTTTTAGACATTCATTTGGCAGCAGTCTACAGCCAGTGTCACTGAATATCATGCTTTAGATCAAATACATGAGAAGCAGAAATATTAAGTCACTGGGTATAGTAAGTACCAAATCACACAAAGCCAGACAGGACACACAGTAGCCACCCAACGGCACAGCGCACTCATTACACAGAGACGGAGAATGTAGGACAACGCTGCCTGTAGAGAAACTGAATGGGAAATGGGGTTGAGAGGTCATTAAAGCCATGCGCCCATTTGTGCAATCCAGCACAAAGACATGTAGTATGCAGTAACAGACACAAAATAATATTTGGTTTAATACTATGTACAATACAGAAAGGTTGAAAAAGTATACAGTAATTCCATCAGCAGAACAGAATATGACAGTCAGAAGTACCATTAATGCCCGGATCATCACTGTTAAGCTTCTCAGCTGTAGTGGAGGCTCAGCAGGAACAGACACACAGCCTTTGAGGGATACTTTGACTGATAGGAAACAGGCGGGATTTAATGAGGCTGAATCTCACCGCTGACTGTCTTCTTCCACTTTCCATTAAAGGTATCAAGGTCAAGTATGATGAGCAGTAAATTGATAAAGGAACAAAGCCCAACATCATACAATTACCCTTCATATCCTGTGTAATTTTGTGTAAGACTTAAAATCAAATAAAGAATTTTATATGAATATTTCCCACTCTTCCTGAGTTTAAAATCTAGCGAAATTAAATCAGATGGTGCCATAACTTCATGTGAATGAGATCAAGTGTTCTATATGCACTTTGCTCGGTTCAGTAATGACTTCCCGCTAAATATCCAGATGGAGGTAAATATCTGTGCTGCATGTGTTCTCTTTGCTCTTTTACGCATGGCCAGGTTGTATAATATTATATTACACCTTGTATCATATCAGCTATTTTTCATGAACTAATGGTATATACGTGATGACATTAGACAATCCTTGTGTATTTGCACTCGTAAATGATGCGATAACGTTGGAAAAGAGTGCAAGATTTATGAGATACCAACATAATGTCATATGAAATGAAGAGAGACAAGAGTCTTCAACTTTATTACATCTAAACGCTACAGCTGCGTCTCAGAGGAGACAGCTGTTTATAGCACATGCTCTCACACTGTGCAGCCAGTATGATCTCATTTTACGCACAACTGATTCAGGATTTTATGTTATTCATGTAAGTATTTTTGTCACAGTCGGGTACAACTGTGAAGGATGTTTTTACCCCTTTTTTCTGCATCTAAAGATATAGATTCATGCAATTAAAGGAATTCATTTGTTAGATCGAATAGAAGAAAAAAGTAAAAAATTCTCTAAATTTGTATTTCTAAAAACAATAATTGCACGGGTCTAAATACATGTAGAAAAAAGAGAAAGGTTGCAGAGCTCCATGAGCTGTTGCATCCGACTGATTGGCAGGAAACATGGCTCTAACAGCGGGAGTGTCAATGGAAAGGTTGATGGTTGCTGTACCTAGTCAGCCTTATCTGAAATTTAGAAAAAGTAGAAGCTGCCAAAGCGTTACAATAGAAAACCTAAAGCAATACTGAAAGTAGAAAATCCCCAACAAAAGAAATTTAAAACAAATGGACACAAACAGGAGTCACAGTTTGAGACCAAACTGGAAGAAACCATCTGAAGGAAACAGAGGGTTCAAGAAAATTCAACAAAAATGATGTCCTGAAGAAAACTAATTTCCACATTTATTGACGATATAGGGATATGGCAGTCAATACCTCTGCAGTAAATGTAAAAAAGTACTTCAAAATGTATGATTCTTTTCTCATTCCTTGAATCAAAAGTACCCGAGGCAATGAAGGCATTATTTTCCAGAATAATTTATCAATCCACAGAGAAGAGTGTAAAACTTTTCTTCAGGAAAGAGAGAATAAACTCAACGACATGGCCAGAAAACAATATAGATCGGATGTGATATATGGAGGAAAATAAAAACTTGCTGGTAAAGAATATTGTTTTTCATTAGTTAAGACCATGTACCAGAGAATTCAGTGTGACTTAATTGAATTTTTTTTTGTTTTTAGTTCATGAGTCCACAATTTTTCCTGTACTTGATTTAGAGGAATTTTTCTGTTATTTACTTTTTTCACCCTCTTGCCAAAATCCTCCACAAAGTCATACGAAGCCAGTCACCTGAAGTGGCTTTGCCTGATTTTTCCTCCACAACAGATTATCGACTCATTCTCCTGCTTCTGTGACGGGTTTTAAGCCAAGAAATCAACATGCTTTTTTGGAAGCACGGTGTGAAGGACATGCAGACACACAGGGATGAGCATCATGTAAGAAGTTGACTGATAAGTTATTGTTAATCAAAGTCTGAGATAAAAAAAACAACAAAAAAAACATCAATTTCTAAAATAATGGAGAAGTTGTCAAACTTCCTGTGCAATTATTTACACAGTCTCATCATTAGTATTAATGATCCTCATGGATGTTACCATGGTTAACCTTCTTAATGCTCTGATCACAGACGTGTCCACATCAACTATGTAACAATCCCAACATTTGAATAACAAATCACAAAACTATGTATTTAAAAGGTAATGTTTATTTTGCACCAACATACAAAATCTTGGTGCAAAAGAGAAATCTGCAGTTACGACATCAGTGACAGTGCTTCTCAGTAAAATAGTAATGCTAGGAGGGGAAAAAAAGAGGAAAGAAAAAAATATCACCTACAATAACAAATATAACAACCATAAAAGCAAATTTTTTTTTAAAAGTAAAAATGTCCAAATTCATACACAAACAATACAAACAACCAGTTAACTTTAAAAAGACATGGGGGTGGCACGTCAGAAAATAATACAGTAACTTGCAATAATGTTTCATCTGGTACAGAAATATCAGTACAACAGATCTTCGAGTGTCACTCGAGATCTCACACACATACACATGCACACCCACTGAGCTGGTAAACAGTAAGAGCCAAATAATGCTAATCCCAAAACCACAGCATTAAAATCAATAATAAATATCAGCACCTTTAAAGCTGAAATGTGTTAACTGATCAAATGACTTTTCAACATGACGAATAAAAACAGTATTACATTAAGAGACCAAAATACCATTAAAACAGCTGTCAAATCTTAAATCATCACATACATTATTTTTTGCTTGAATCATGTTATTTATATACATTATTTTTACAGGATGGTCTCCCAAAAAGTCACGATTAAGTGTCTCATTCTGTAACATAATCTGAAGTTCATAGCTAGAGAAAGCTTTAAAATCATCTCAGGAAAAATACCAAATCCAGCGCTGGTGAAAACAGGCTGATCTCATTAGTTCCGGAAACAACATTTCACTATCAAATCAGTGCTCATCTGTATGAGCCCCATAAAGCACTGGTCTGAAACAAACAGAAAACAGCAAATTGATACATTTACAAACCGAAGGCATAGTGTGCTCCAAAATCACAGAAACCATTTTGCTCCCGTCTACGTGCAAATACACAAGCTGCACGTACGACCATTAAAATAAAAAGAAAGAAATACCATTCAGATATCAAAATATAGAAAATCTTTTTACAACAGATATGCATGCTAGAAATTTTTAGACCGGCACAATGATAAGGAGCTATGTACAGCAAGTATGACAAAAATATGTTTACTGTTTGTCTTCATGTCCTTACACAGTTGCTGCTGTTGGAAACCGTTACA
Organism: Atherinosoma microstoma; assembly: GCA_037177055.1. NCBI lineage: Eukaryota > Metazoa > Chordata > Actinopteri > Atheriniformes > Atherinidae > Atherinosoma > Atherinosoma microstoma. Next base: position 3,966,592 of record JBBBVU010000016.1, on the reverse strand, counting down.
ACTGCAAAAACGCCATATAACAGAAAATCCAATACAGCATATTCATCCAATGCAATGTCACAAAATCACTTCCCTCTGTGCTCAGTCCTGCTATTTCTTGTTGGTTTTATGACGATTTGATCATTTACATTCTCCAATAATAGTGCAAACAGCTAGATTTGTACTCAAACCAAACTGAATAAATCTAAGTTCCCACAAAACCCCTTTCTGCACCGAGCAGAGTGCTGATATGTTTCACAGCAGCTGGTGGAGCTTTGAAGTTATCTTTATCCTAATTTTCAGCATCTGTGACAAAAATGACAAAATGATAATCTAATACAATCAAAGCAATAAGCCCACAAATCAAATGAAGGACAGTTCATTTGCTACGTGCAAATATGTGTGCCTTCATAACAGCTGAATCCGTAGATCCACGGATTCTGCTGTATCTATGGCTTCTGCTCATTAATGGCTTCTTTTTCCCTTTTTACCCTATACAACCAGGCACTGTTCTGTAGCCACAGTGAGAAAAATAAATGATGCGGAGCAAATACTGAATAAGGATTCAGATCCTCTAAAGGCCGCATCTTCTCCACTCAAGGGAAATACATGTTTGGTTTGAGGAGAAAATGGCAGCAGGAATGAAGCGTTTTACTGCTAATCCAAGTTTTGCTTTGAAGACATGATTCATCTAAATCTGTATTGTGATAAGTCAGTATTTCTTTTTGAACTGACCATTGGATAACATCACATTGCCAGTATTAGCACATACCACTTTATTTCTGGGCTGCTTTGCAGGTCATTTCGGCTTGCTCTGCTTCGGGGTCACAGTTTGCTTTGGCTGCTCTTTGGATGCTTTTGCAGAGGCTGAGGAGGAAGTGGAGGAAGAGGAGGAGGAGGAGGATGAGCTCCATCGGGTCTCTACGCCTGTGCTTGTCATCTTAAGCTTTCGTCGTTTTGCGAGGGGAGCGTTGTCGACGCTTTTCAGGAAAAAGCCCTCTCTCTTACCTCGATTAAAAGCCTGGTGGGAAAGGATGACGAAAGGAGGGAAAATATTACATATATATGTAAAATTCATTCCAAGAGCTTCCAGATATTCAGCACAAAGCTGTCACCTTGTATGTGGCATTGACGTAGGTGCGGACTGTAGGCCCACTGGACTCTAACACATCTGGAGTGCACAAAGGAGTGGTGGACATGGATGCACCACCCTGCAGCCAGCTGTTCTCCTTCAGATCTGAGAGTTTGAGACGGTTCTCTGGATCCACAGTTAGTAGACCTTAAATCGCAGAGTGACACGGAAACATAAACAAGGGAAATACAAAGGAACATGCCAACAGATATTCCTCTGGTAACTACACAGGAACAGTGACTAAAGCACCCAAAGCAGCACTAACAGAAAAACTAAACCACGCACCTTTAACAAGCTCTTTGGCATCCTCAGAGACACCCTTCCAGGCCTCCCCGTCCAACGAGAAATCACCCTCTTTTATCTTCTGCATGATCTCTGCAGCATATGATGAGGTCATCCCACGCTGCTCACTGTGAAACGGCACCTGGCCTGACAGCATGGTGTACTATCCGAAACACATACGGAGTCATTAGCACTTCGGTTAGCCAGACAGATGTGACATAATCAAAGTATGCAGATTCAATTACCAAGATGACCCCAAGACTCCAAAGGTCACAGGACTTGTCGTATCCTGCACTCTCAAAAAGCTCCGGTGCAGCATACTGCAGTGTGAAGCATGGAGTCTGCAGGGGGGCGCTGCCTGCAGGGCACAGGCGGGCAAATCCAAAATCTATCACTTTCAGCACAGAGTTCTCTCCCTCATCTGTAAACAGCACGTTCTGAAAGGTAAACAAAACAAAAAAAACAATGACTGATCCACTCTTCTCTCCTTAGAACTGCATAAAAACAAAGGTTTATGGGATCACTATAGTTACTGAAATGTTAATGAGTGCTTCAGCAATCTACATAAAGGCCAATGCCTTTTGCTAACTAAATATGACAGCCATCTAAATCTGCATATTGCCATTTGTAAAATGTTGTAGCAAAGGCATTGTCCATTATTTTGGTTTCATTGTATACTGTTAAATAACCACATCACAGTTGCCACGTGTTGGCTAGAATTATTCTGCCTGGTTTGGGCATGCACAGCTAACATGAAGCTCAGTGGAAAAATACAGATGCAATTAGTGATAATCATTCAGTGTGAACTGCCTAGTGGAAATGTGATATTTTACATGGGATATTCTGTTTATTATGTGGAATGAATCAAATCAGGAGATCACAGCTCACCTCAGGTTTGAGATCTCTGTGCACAACTCCTGCCTCGTGCATATAGCTGACAGCTGAGACCAGGCTCTGTAACAGCTGACTTGCTTCCGCCTCACCAAAGAGTTTCTTCTTCTTAATCCTCTCCAGTAACTCCCCTCCCCGCAGAAGCTCCATAACTAAATACGTGTGATACTGAAAAAGGTAGGAAGCATGCAGAGACGGCTTTATGTAGTTGTTTTGATGCAGGATATAGCGTAACTTTACACTGTTTACTTTATCACTAATACTTGCATAATTATCATATCATTTGTATTCTTACCTGATCAGTGTAGACATCATACAGCTTGACTATGTTTGGGTGAGTCTCACATTGCCTCAGGGCAGCAATCTCCCTCTGAGTGTTCGCTTCCATCCTGACACAGTAAAAAGGTTTCAGAAGGGTCAAATAATTGGCATGAATCAAGCAAAGAAAACATCAAAGAAGATTAAACTGAGTTAAGAAACGTCAAAAGCATTATTAAGAACTGGAAAGATTGTGGGGAACCATCATCTTCAAGGAAAAAATGTGGTTAGAAAAAAATCCTGAATGATCGTGATTGGCAATCACTTCAACATTTGGTGAAATCAAATCATATAGAAAACAGCAGAACTTGCAGCTATGTCTAATAGTGACAGGAAGAGCATTTCCACATGCACAATGTGATAGGAACTCAAGAGACTGGGACTATACAGCTGTGTAGTTATAATAAAACCACTTATCAGTGCGGCAATTCAGAGAAAAAAGCTTAATTTTGCTAGGGAGCATAAAGATTGAACTCTGGAGCAATGGAAGAAGGTCATGTGATCTGATGAGTCCAGATTTACCCTGTTTCAAAGTGATGGGAGCATCAGGGTAAGAAGACGCTGAATAGTGCCTACTGTACAAACCTGTGGGGGGCAGTCTATGATCTGGGGTTGGTCAGGTCTAGGTAAAGCAACATGATGTGCCCAAAGAATGAGGTCCGCTGACCACCTGAATATACTGAATGACCAGGTTATTTCATCAGTGGATGATATTCGAGGATTACAATGGCAGGATTCATTGGGCTCACATTTTTGAAAGGGAGCACAAGACACCTTTTTCACACATGGATCGGCTACTTTAGAGTCCAGACCTTCCTTAAACACACTGAGAATCTTTGGGATATTCTGGAGAAGACTCAGAGGCCCGACTCTCCCATCATCACTGCAAGATCTTAGCAAAAAATGAATGCAACTTTGGATGAAAGTGAAAGTTGTGACGTTGCAGATGCTTATTGAAATGATGCTACGTGCCAGAATCAAAGCTAAAAGACGTCCAATGAAATATTAGTGTGACTTTTTTTTTTGGGACAGGCAGTATATATTGCAACAGTAAAGCGGCAACATTTCGCAGCACATCTCCACTCACCTACGACTGACGATCTTCACAGCATACTCGTGGCCACTTTGCTTATGTTTGCATTTCCTGCACACCGAAAAACTACCTTCGCCTAGCGGTGGGCCGTGAACATAAAGCTCGTAGTGATGGAAAAACTGGCTTTCCTGAACAAACAACAAGCAGAATGAGTGTTATTAACATACATGGCTTAAACCCGTTACAACACATAAAACAACAACAAGCTGTTCAAATCACTTGAGTAAAACTGGGTTTCTGAGCCCACATTCATACCTCTAACATTGCACTGCGCTGAACAGAAGCAGAAGCTGGTCGGTCGGCTCCGATTTGTGATTCTACAAAGTCTCCCATGACGGCGTTCTTATTGAACAAGATGGAAGGAGCGATAAAGGAGTAGCCCTAAAACAGAAAACAGTTGTTTGGTGATAGCGGTAGTTTGTCAGAGACAGAAGGGAGAAGACTTCAACAAGATATCGTATAACTGATTTCTAGCTTTAACCGATTACGCCAAAATGTGGGTGCAAGTAAACTCTTTGAAAACATGGTAAGATCAAGGTTGAGATGATGATGGTCAACCTGGAAGAGGCGGTCTGTGCTAGGAGGTGTGCTGGCAGGAGAGTAGACGGGATCCATTCCAGTGAACTCCTCAGCAAAGTTGCCCACATCGAGTTCACTCTTCAGCTCCGGCTTAAATGGGCTCGCCACCTTCTTCTGTGCGAGGTCAGCCCAGTTCAGTCCCTGTGAGGAAACAACAAAAAAAACTGTGAACGACTAGAGACAAATGAAAAGATGTTGCGAAGGATGAGTGACTGGCAGTTGACGTGTTATGGACCTTGAAAAAAGGATGAGCTTTGATGTCCTCAGCTCCTCGTGGCCCTGAGCCCAACCTCTTGTGAGGATCTTTTACCAATAACTTCTTCAGCAGATCCTGAGCAATGGGTCCAATCATAGAGGGGAAAGGTGGATCACAGCGCAAAATACGTCTGAGAAGCAAAAGTGAGAAAAAAAAAACAACTTGTTTCAATAATGATCCATTAGTTTCAATTAACTTCTTCTGACTTGGAACCGAGACAGTGCTGATGAGTTTAGATAGTGGCAGGTTGTCTTAAAATCTGAACCTGATTTAATGAGATTAAGAAAGAACTGCTTACTTCGACACCTCGCTCTGGGAATTCCTCTCTCCCTCCAAGGTAAAAGGAGACGCTCCAGTCAACAGCTCAAACATCAAGATCCCGAGGCTCCACCAATCTACTGACTGGAAAAAGAGTAGAAGTTAAAACGCTTTATATGGGAATACAACTACAACAAACAAACGTTAAGGCACCCAATGGGTAATTAAAACTTGGATATACGGCACTGGGTATTAATAGGGTGAAGCCAAAACGAATGCCTGTCATCCTGAAACTTCTGAGTATCGACTAGACTTGGTTTGGTTTCAAGGAAAACTGTAGTAACTGTGGTCTCAAAATACAAAAAAGTTCCATCATATGCAGTATGAGATGTTCTTTATGACCCAAAGACAGAAAGTGCAGGGTGTGTGCTGCATAGACTAACTGTCCACCTCCTCTGGTTAGTGTGAGCTGCTAATTATTAAGATAATATGAAGTCTAAAAGAGGAGAACCCCCTTGAACTTTTAACCCAGTTGGGGGATAAAAGAGAAAATTAGATGTTCAGGAATTTTTCAGATACCCCCAAAACAGTCTTATTGACACCAAGTGCTCAATAAGACTGTCCACCAGAGGAGGTGATTCTCATGATTTTACATCTATGTGAACACCTCTCATCAAAAGAGAAATATTTTTCCACTTGGTTATTGAAGGAATAAAACATTTAGACCTTTTATTTAAATTCCATGATACTGTGAGATTGTGATTTTTTCCAATGCCTGATTAACCCATTTAAGCCAGAAGCAACATAGCATGTATCGCTCTTTCAGACCAGCGGTGATATTTGTGTAGTTTTACCTTCCATACTATAATTTAAGGCACAAACAATTGTTTTTTGTTGTTGTTGTTTTTTATTAATAATAGGGAAATGCCAATAATTCATGATTCTTTTTGTTTGCTATTTATAGTTTCCTCAAAGCTGTAGGATCAAGGTTTTAGTTATATATTAAGATTAATTAGCATAATAGGCCATAATAACACCTTAAGCCTTGAATATATTAAGTTACACACCACTTTACACCTGAACACCCCCAAAAAAAATTTGTGTTTGCTACAAACAAAAATGTCTGATATTTACCTTGCCATGTCCAGTCTTCCCTCTGATGATTTCAGGAGCCATGTATTCAATGGTGCCACAGAAAGAGTAGGTTCTTTCTTTCTATAGAGAGGAGAAATAAAAGATTCCAGACATCCTTTCAGAGCACATGCAGGCAGGCTCCCATGTAGACATTGTAGTATTGCATTACATACCTCTTTTTCCAGAAACTCTTTGCTGAGCCCAAAATCTGTCAATACCACATGGCCTTCACTGTCTAGGAGAATGTTTTCCAATTTGATGTCTCTGTAAACAATCCCGAGCTGCACGAAACCACAGTGAAAAATAACCATTCAGTCAAAATAATTACAGTATTTTGTAATTACAGATAGTATGCAGAATAAACAAAAGAATACACTCATTTTATTTTTTTAACAAGCAAACAAAAGAAAACTGACCAATAATCAGGTGCTCAAATCTAGCCAATTTGTAATCCAAGCATTTTTCAAAACAAGCAACTGCACAAAAAGACTAAACTGAAGCCCAATCCTACAACTTGACAGTGCACTAATGAAAAATCTTAAAACATATTGATTCAAAACAGCCTGGGTTTCACACCCAGGTAACAATAATAAATCAATTCTGTCAATTTACAGGCAGGGCTAACCCGTCATAGTTTACAAGGTTTATCTAACATTAGCTTCTCCCTTACATCATTTCACATTTGATAACATTGATAATGTTGTTAAGTCCATCTCTTTATCCACGTGCACTCTGTTCACCTCAGCCCCACCTTCACCCCTGTACTGCTTGACTTAGAGTGACACATGGAAAATAACAGAAAGGGTGAGGTTGAGTAGGTAAGACTATAGGGCAGTGAAAGAAATAACATAATCGATGGGGTAATTAGTTACTAAAAAAAACAAAACAACTCCTAATGTTACCACAAGTGCAATAAAAGCGCCCAACATCTGTTAAGCTTTTTTTCAATCTTTCATTGTAATGACCATTTTCTCAGTTCTGTACCACAAATAGTGCCTCGGTACTGTGCTCCAAATAATGCTCATATTCAGATGCGTTACATTACTTTTTTTTTAACCACAATCTTTTTTATGTTCCAGTACGTTCTCATTTCAAACTAGAAGCACTCAGAGAGCGCCGACCTCCACCAAGCCATAGGGTCACTCATCTGAGAAAAACCACAAAAGGCCCAACAGCCAGTGTTGGGCATGTTACTTTTAAAAAGTAATAGCTTATAGATATTAGTTACTTCTCTCCCAAAAAGTAACTGCATTAGTAGCGGAGTTACAGCATTATAAAAATACATAATTACTCGGAAAAGTAACTATCCCGTTACTTTTTTCAAAATGTTCAAATATGTTGCCTTTAACAGAACTTCAAATTCATCTGCATGTTCATTCATTCATAATAAAAATGGAATATTGGATCTGGTTAATAAATGAAAAGGACATTTTGTCCCCCTTTTCTCCTCCGTGTGTGTGTGTGTGTGTGTGTGTGTGTGTGTGTGTGTGTGTGTGTGTGTGTGTGTGTGTGTGTGTGTGT
>JBBBVU010000016.1:3920603-3959049 GCA_037177055.1 Atherinosoma microstoma | reverse complement strand
TGTGTGTGTGTGTGTGTGTGTGTGTGTGTGTGTGTGTGTGTGTGTGTGTGTGTGTGTGTGTGTGTGTGTGTGTTTGGGAGTGTGCGTGTTCAGCTGCACACACCGACCCAAGTGTGCCATGACATTTTACTATTCAGTCAATCATCACTTACAAAGTGGGACAAACATGCACTGCGGTTGTTTCTCGGTCAGTTGAAAACAGCTTCAGTGAGCAGAATTATAGTCCAACGCCATCTGCCTCATCTGCATTAACTATTAAATGAATTCGGGTCGTGGGTAAGACAAATAATTCGGGGACAACTTGTGGCTCAAACATTTGATGCCGTTTTATTCTTAGTTAGCACGCGATCACAACAGTACACGTCAGCAACTCTTCTTCTACTCATGAATGTATTCTCCAGTTACAACCGTATCACTCCGACTCCTCTCTACTATAGCAGCAGCACAATATAGTCTGAACAAATGTGAAACTACTGTTCAGCCAAAAATAAAATCAATCTCATTTTTCAATAGTAACACGCCGTCAGTAAACGTCAGTAGCGGTAAAGGCATTGTAACGATGGAAAGAGTAATTAGTTAGATTACCAGTTACTGAAAAAAGTAACGCCCGTTAGTAACGGCGTTTATTTCAACACCGTTATTCCCATCACTGCCAACAGCCCACCCAGTACCCACTATATTTTGAACTTTCTGAATCCAAAATATCAACATGATCCGGGTCAAACAATGTCAAATTATAACATCTACCATGATGTCATCTTGTACTTTTTTTTTAGCCAATGATTCTGGGCATATCTGTTGTGTTGAAAGCTGTGATGGCAAAACTATCCCCCTCTTCCAATAGTAGGGAATCCTTTAAAAAATTCCTGCATCCAGATAGTGATCGGATCGCCCCCAAAATCTAATCACTTGTTCCTTTATTACATTTGTGATATTTCCTGAAAATTCATCAAAATCCATCAATAACATTTTTAATATCATGTTGCTAACAGACAGAGAGACATGCAAACCAACGCCACCTAAAACATAAGCTCCGCCCTTGGTGGAGTTAATAAAAATGTACAGACGCAGAAGAATGAATGCAGAATAAGCTTATGCTTCAAGAAATGAATGAGGAACACTCTGGGGGAGCAATGATCAGCTCCTCTTACTACAATAGGAACAAGTTAGGAGTAGACATCCTTGAGAAGATGCCGAGGCAGTATTCATCTCGAGCAGCAATTAGAAAATGGCCTGTTGTGGTGTTGTGTATTCATTATTAAGCTCGACATACGATACAATAAATCAATATCAGCCGGCATCTAGCGATTTGTTTTGTTACTTAAGCATTATAGGACGCTTTTCTAATTGTTCTACCTTATATAAATACATTTTAAAAAATTATTTCATTTTTTATGTTAGTTGATTGGTGAATCTTATAAGCTACCAAGTATTTTACATTTTCTATTTGAAATAAAAGCCCAAAGTAATACCACATGCTAATCAATAAATTATTTATTCATTGAAGCTTAGTCAACTTCTGATTTATAAAAAAAAAGATTCAAAGGAAAAAAAAAAACTGGCATCAGTAAATGTCTTTTTTTTCTTCTTCTTTTTTTTAATGCTGCGTCAGCAGAGCGTCAGAATGACTCCCTCCGGTGGTTCTAGGGAGTGTTGGAATGCTGTCGGTTCTAGTGTTTAAAATAATGGACTAATTCCGTCATTCCCTCCATGTAGTGGGATAGAAGCTAGTGAGTGAATACAAGTTAAGCAGGGCTTATTGCATTAATGTTTTGAGTATGATATCAAAACACAAACAACCTAAAAAACCTTACATACGGTGGTTTGAACATATGGAGCTGGCATGAGTATAATTGTACAGATTTGCTACTTTCCGATGTCTTGGGGGAAATTTACAGCTAGTTGTTATGAAAAATTATTAAGAAACCACTTCCTTAAGATAGGGTGTATTCAACACAATAAAGAGCACAAGACAGGACATCCTGCCCAGACGAACAGCTGTATGTAGTGATTAAGTCAAATACTTAAAAGATCAAAGTCTGATTTGTTCAACTAGGAGGAAACCAAAGCTATAAAGACAAACTCAGATGAGATGAGAATGCTACTCTTGATTGGGAGAGTCTTTCAGTGAATAAGCAGCAGTTTTCCAATATTTGAGCTACAATCTTAACACTTATGCGGCAATACAGCATCTGTAAGCCCCTTAGGAAATAAATGACAAATTAAAGCAATGTTTACATGACAACGCTGTGAGAGCAAGACGCAACGTTTGTGTTGTAATCTGGCCTCTCTTGCACATAACAACAGAGTGTCGGGGGGCAACTCTGAAATGTTTTAAGGGCGGGCTCCAGGGTGGAATTTTCTCACGACGCAGGGTGGCGCAGAGCCATGTAAACTCAAGGCAGCTCTCGAATAGGACAATGTTACTGCCCGCTGCGCACTCTGCAAGCCACGTGAACAAACTAACAACAACAATGGCGGATCGGTGTTCTTTGTGTGCTGCTACATCTTTTCAAGTTATTTGGTCTCTTAAAACAAGACTTACTCATCCTTCAGCATGTATGTCACCAGCAAAGATGTTGTCTTCCAGTTTTATGAGGATGTAGTAGGAACTAGTGTAAACATGGGGTGTATCATGGCAAATTAGTTTACACTGCCATCTAAAGGCCTGGCATGCGTACTACATCGTAGTCGCTCAATTTGCAGTCGTGTCAACGGCGATCGGATTAATTCAGCCGTTGTATAAATGCAGTTTTTTTCAATCCCGCAAAGGAGAAAAAATGCAAATTTGGTAGCAGCGTTGTCGTGTAAACTCGGCCAAAGCTTAAAGTTTTAATGCTGGAAAGAGTAAAACTCACCTTGTGCAGGTGCTCCAGAGCAAGGATTGTCTCCCCAACATAAATCCTCACGGCTTCCTCGGAAAAGTGGTCCCGCTGGTACAAATGAGTGAACATCTCCCCACCACTGACGTAGTCTGTACTCACACATAAACAAATACAGAGGCAGCTTAACTAGAAGTAATACGAAAATAACACAAGCACAACAGATATCTATTCAGTGTTTCAGGAATGGAGAGACAAGAGTCATCCATAATTATTTCTAGTGCTTCAGGACTTACCCAGAATGAGATGCAGCTTGCTCTGAGTCTGAAAAGCATAATGAAGCGTGACCAGGAAGGGAGACTGGCGGATGTGCTCCAGCACCTGCCTCTCAGTGCGAGTGTGCTCTGTTGTCTTTGCTTTCTGAACGATAGCCGCTTTTTTCAAGACCTGCGCGAATGGAAATACATGAAATCTGGACATTCATAAACAGAATTTTTTTTCTAAAGAGCAGATAAATTGATTTTTTCATTCCTGCAAACTTTCAGAAAAGTTCAAGTCAGCCAAACTTCATTCTGTGGCATCACAATGATTATGAATGCAAACAAAATAAATCTTGTTTTGTGATGACATGAAATGAATCTTGGGAACAATAACATTACCTTCATAGCATAAAGATGGCCCGTGTCATGGCCGCTGTTTTTCCTGACCAAAAATACTTTTCCATAAGCTGTACAAAGACAAACAAACATTTCCATAAGTTAATCTAATTACTGCTAGTACAAATCAAACAAGTAAAATGGCTGCACTAGTACCTTTAAACCTTAGGTATGCTCTAAAAAGCACATTACAAGTGTGTTTTTCATTCACATATCAATAGAGCCAGAGCTGCTTCAGGGTTTTATCCAGAAACACTTCAATATATGGAGGGGCTGCGGATCAAACCGCCAAAATTTCAATCAGCTGAAAAACAAAGTCTTTCACGTAGGCCACTGTCATCTTAAGTACAGCAAACAAGAACCACCATCAGATTGTGTCTTTAAGTAGACACGGGCCCCTTTCAAAGCATTCCCGCACAATCAAATTATTCAAATGCTCTTTTGTTTATAGAGATATCCTCTAAAATCTCCCACTGGCATAAAACTACAGATGAGCTCCTAACAGCTGATATACCCACAGCAGCATATGGTAAATATTCATGTACTTAACATGCTGTCTAAATGATGTTCAATACCAAAGTCAGGATATGAATGACTAACATTCTACCACTGCATCCTCAGGCGTACCTTCACTTGCAGTCTATGAATACTGATTACAAACTCTTGGCCCTTTTAGCTATTTACTGATACGAATAAATCTTGTTTGCTTTGAGAATACCTCACACTGACATCTCACTCAAGATTTTTCCTCAGGTTTGACAACAACTTTATCTGTATTTCACATGTCAGGCAACACGTTGATGCTTACCTCCGGTGCCCAAAACCTTGAGCAACTCAAAGTTCTCCATGCCGACCCTTTCAGAGTGGCCTGTGAGGTTAGCTGGTTAGAAAGAAAAAAAAAAAACATAAGTAAATGAAAAGATAAATCAGGACTCTTTTAAAAATATATTAAAACTGAAAGACATACAGCCAAAACAAACATTTATAATTTTCTAAGATTTACTGTTTGTTTATCCTATTATACAAAACCTTTTAAAAGTTCAGCTTTCTGCACTGTTCTTTATAGTTGAGTAATTCAATTTTCCTGTGACGGCAAATAAAAACATGCAGTGATGCGTAATAAGGTTACATCCACAGCAAGCCAATTTACAGTTATAACTTGACCTGGCCATTTAATCAGACACCCATGTATGGGAAGATAAACAAGTTATTACCAAAGTATGTCTGACACTGTTGTAAGGCAGATTGTGTGAGAAATATTCAGGACATTCTGACACTTCAAACTTTCTCTATGGGAGATCACTGTACATGTAAGTACGGTCAAATTCACTGCATTTATATAATCTTTAATTCAGCTTTATTTGTATAGCACCAATTCATGACAGAGTTGTCTCAGGGCAACTCAAGCCAATTCATTGTGAACCTGCCAGTGTTCAAACAAGCCAATTCATGAAAAATAATAGCTTAGCTCAGGAAACAATGTTAACAGGCAGACTGAGACATTTTGTGAATAGAGTGTTTTTTTAAATCAATGTCCTTCCTGAGCTAAGTTTAAATCCTGCATGTTATTTTTTTTTTTTTTTACACCGGTTTCATTTCAGGGATATAAACAGTCTCCATTATTAAGTTCATATTTAGTCTTGTTTTTCCCATGTTTTTAGTGTAAGGTGCAAACTAAATGTCCACATTAATTTAGAAATCAAAACAAATTAAGAATAAAAATCAGAAATGCAATCAGTTGATTCCTGAAAAACTACTTGATATAAGACAAATTCCAGGAATGCAGCGCCTTAGAAAAATATTGATTTCAGATTTTTGATTAATATAAAACCTTAATAAAACATTTATTCATTTTTTTGGTTTGGGTAATCATTTAACTCATTGACTGCCAGCCATTTTCAGAGCCATTGCCATTGCCATTGCCAATGACGCCAAATGGCGTCGTTGGCAGTCAATGAGTTAATTTAAAATGAAAAAATTTCTAATAATCATGGAATAAAACATAATTACATTTACAACTACCAACAAACAAGTTTATATGGTAGTAGACTGAAAAAACAACAGTGTGACACAATTTCTTTCTGAAGAAAGTTCACACATCCACAGGTCATCTTTGGTTTGACAAGCCCTATAAAACCTAGTAACATGGAGTGTCTACTAAATGTATTGATTTTTGTTTATACTATCTGCATCTAAAATCTAAATTAACCAATTCAAGATAGGATAGGGGCATTTGTTTGAACAGCTTAGGTTCTCTTAGGTTACCACAACAAGTGTTGATTTAGTTCAGTGGCACATTCTGGGGTCTGAGGGTCCTAATTTGGTCCTAGGTGCCTGGTAAAGAAGCTGCATTTTCAGGATTTACTTGCTGGGGACTAATGTGACCCTCATGGTCCACTAGACCTGTGTACCCACATTCCACCTTCATACGATTTGTAGCTTTCTACTCCCCTAATTATCTTAATAGGATGAGAACAGGATGAGATCAAATGCCGCTGGGCCATTAAATGATCAACTGTGTTGAAGAATATCGTCTTTATTAAGAGATTTAAAACAGTGAAAGTTTGACTTACCATTGGTGATTTGGTGCTTGACAGTACAAGCCTTTTCATTGGTGTTTTGATCGGAGTCATCACTACTATCAGATGCGTCCCCAGACATACTCTCAAGGACAAGATCAAACTGTCTACAGACTGATTTTGACGTACTTGGATGCAGTCGTGGTAGTAATAATATATTGGGTTACAGATTTAGGAATGGATAAAATAAATAAACACACAGAAATCTATTATAGCTGCATTACAAATGATACACGGATTACTTAAAAGACTGAAGACAATGCAGCTGCGATAGCGTTAATCCGCATTCGTTTGACATCCTGGTGCTTGACATTATTTTTATCTCGTGTGATTGGTCGAAATCAATCTGAAAACACAGACGTGTTGCTCAAGCTGCCGTCTTTTCACGATGGGAAAAACATCAATACAGTTTTAAATATATCTCAATAAATTAGTTTAATGATCTATAAAGTGACTATCGTTAGCGTGAGCTATTAAACAGTAGTAATGATTAATTTAAAGAAACTGACGTTACTTAAAAACGTTAACCCTACTTTTACAGAAAGGGTTGACCAAAACAACGCATAAACGATCTGTGTGAAAACGTCTTCAATCGTATTGCGTTAACACCACAGTTACAACAACAAAAACTGATAAATAGCTAGATGGTAGAGTAGTAGTAAATTGGAAAGTAAGCGTTAGCACCTAGCTAACGAATCGTTGCAGTTGCCCGTCAAAGTTTGAACGATTAGCTAACCGCTAATGGTTTGTTAGCCACGTAAACTGGCCTTTTCAGATACGAGTAACCGGACCATGTTGGGAAAAGACAGTTCCAAAAGTCTCTTGCCTTCTTTGTCTCCACTAGAAACGAATAAATGATTAGTCCATGATTATATATACATCTTACTTTAAAAATTTTGCCTACAGCCAGCAAAGTGCTAACACCAGGATGCTTTCGACACAACCTGGGCGACGGCCTGTCACGTGAACATTATCAGTGGGCGGAGCGATATTACTCCAGTCAACTTTTTGTCAAGCCAGAGTACAGAGCAGATAAAGGGGGAAGGTCGTTTCAGTCATGGGGCCATTATCCCCATGCCAATGAGAAGTAGTAAATAAATATGAATCCTTATTGACTATTGAAATGCAATTTAAAAAAAAAAAAAAAAAGGCTACAAAAACCATTGAGGGTCACACCTGGTTTGGTTCTTTGCTTGGGAACTTTGTTACTCCTGGATTGGTCTCCAATCACACCATTCTGTGTACATTTATGACAGTTTCTTTTCCACTGATGAAGCGTTTTATTTATTTTTCTCTCACTTTGTAGACACAAGGCATACATTCAGTTTGGACTTGACTACACTGTATTTACCAATATATGTCACAAATCTATTTATAGTATGCTTGATGTTATTTGAAGCTTGTTAGCATATAAACGTTAACTAGCAGTACTATTTACACAAATGTTTGAATGGCGAGCCTTTTCATTGTACTTAGTGTGTACTAAAAAGGCATTATCACATTCAAGACCCATCAAAAGTAATAAAGGTCTAATACTGTATTAAACTTTGATGGTCTTGCAGGAAAAAAATAAGCACCACTGACTTTAAAAATCCATTCAGATATTGAATATTTCAGTGGACAAAATGCCATTGGTACGTCGCACCTCATGGGAAAGTTTTCTCGAGTTCAAAATTTGTTGCATGTGGAGTGTGATAACATTAGGACTAGAGTTAAACTATAAACCCATTTCTGCTGTGCATCATAGGAGAGAAGTGCAGCGAGATACTGTGGAAACAAAATGCACATAGCAAATTCACTTTAACGCGTGTTCCCCTTTGAAACCATAATACAAAGACACTGTGACAATATGCCGACATTGAGGTATCCTAAGCCACGTGTGGCAAAACTGGGAAAAGAATTAACATGTACTCATTTTCTCTCCAGCGATCAAAGCTGAGCTGACTTTCGAATCAGGGAAGGCTCACAAGAACAAACCTCAGTAATTGCTTTGCTGGGTGTAATACACCCAGGCAGGAAGGGGGGGGGTTCAACAATAAACTACGAAGCGAACATTTAAGATGCTCTTTAAAGAAAAGAAAAAAAATTTACTCAACCAATAGTGGCTTGTTTAGAAAGGTAAATCCACCCCTCAACTATTATTCCCAGTATCAGGCAAGTATTACACAGCAGTCCCTGAATCCAGGCAGGGGGGAAAGAGAATATATTTTAAGCCAGGCAGATAGTATCAATTCAGACTTTGCCAATACACCACCTGTCAAATTTGCAAATTCATCAAGCTGTCTAACCAAACCTAGTCTTGCTAAAAGGCGACAGTGGCTGACGCTCAGAATAATGATACACCTTGGTGCTTATGAAGTTTCCCAATCTGAGTGAGTGCAGCAGGTAGATGGGATAGACTGAGCTTTGCCCCTGAGATGACCAAAAGAGGAAGCACTGAGTACTACTAATTGGATAGGTCAACTTTAAAGCACCATGTTTAGTTTAACTTTTTAAGAAGCATGTCCAGAACAGTGACTAAACCTGTAACCCTTAACTTGAGAACATCTTTATTCATTTATTAGAACTATGCACCAATAAGAATATGAGAACAGCTTTAGGATGGATTTCCCCTTTAAACGGTGTAACAGTGCACTGCATTGTGATATTTCAGATGTATTACAACATCTGTAATTCAGTTTTCTGATTAAGTTGCCTCAAGTCCCAAAGTTCTCCAGACATACAAGATGCCCCCAAACCCCAAAATACAATGTAAAATTTGTGAACCTGATTTAGTAATAAAAAAGAAATGGAAAAAAAACAACAGAAAACATAAAAAATTCAACATACACATAAAGTCCTAGTGAGAACAAGGACAATGTAATTTTGAATTTAAAGGCAAGAAAAGAGGATGTATTATAACTGAGGGATCTGTGTGTTGTTCCACAGTTGTCTTGAACTTTCTTCACGTGTTCCTCTCGTCTCCCATCAGCGGATGGCTATCAGTCCAACATCAATGAGTTTCTGTATCTTCTGAGCAATAACTGGATTCTTTAAGTGGCTGTGGATCACACAGGCAACATGTTAATCCACCTCAATTTCAGGAGATATCAGAAACATGTGGTTTCACAAAAAGGAAGAGAAATGTCAGATACTTCAAGTCTGCAAACTTACTCGCTTAGTGCCTGAGGGTCCTTTTGCATTTGCTCAAGGATCATGCGCATGGCTGGGTCACTCATAATTTGCTGCACCTCTGGATCAGCCATAGCTCTTTTCTTCACGTCCTCAGGGCTGTCATTCCTCATGGCTTGACTAACCATACAGCGCTGCATGCCTTCAGAGGCTTCCTGTTGGAGGACAGACCAGATGAAAGTTAGTTGATAAACATTGTTAAGAACAATATAGTTTTCACACATGAATAGAAATTTTGTACCAAAAATCACGTTCAGATTTTATCCGCAGCTGCCGTTCATACATGCACTTCACAGCAAGCATGGGTCACATTTCCAGTTTCAAGGCAAAGCACAGTATTATAAAGTCTCAGTTTCAAAGATGATCTGGCAAGGGAGGTGCTAACTGAGGTGAAATGGGCAAGATCGTATCACATAACTAGGCACTATCCAATAACACAGTTGTCATTCACCCGATTCTGACACTAGAAACAAGTTTTATATTTAGATTATTTATCCTGGTGCTCAGTATGACTTAGATTTTACACGGGGGGTTATATTATCAGATTTTTAAAAAAAATTAATTCACATGCATTACTGCCATTTATTTCCTCAAGTCTCCCCCTATAAAATACCTTTGATGAAGAGTCCAGCTCTAGGGCCTTCTGGTAGACATCCATAGCTTTGGAATAATCTTTCATGGCCTCCAGAGCAGCTCCTTTTCGTGTAAAGCCCTTAACTGTTGATAGAAGTGTCACAGTTGGAAAAACGAATTCATTTGGCAGGTTTCTAAACTATGGTCAAATACTTATGTGGTTCTTGGGAGACCATTGAAGAATACTCACTAAACGTTGGCTCAAGTTTGATGCACTCTTCACAATCCTGACAAGTAGAAAAAAAATATATATATATTACAATGAAATTCAAACACATACTTAAGTCTGGTTAAAAAATACAGATGTACTCCTTTAAGGATATACTGTACCTTCAAGGCCAGCTGAAACTCCAGCAGCTTTGTGTAGCACGCTGCTCTGTTGCTGTAGAGCTTGGCATCATTGGGGTTTCTCTTGATGGCCTCACTGTAATGCTTCATGGCTAATGGATAGTCTCCTGTGAGAAAGACAGACAGGGGATGGGGTTGTTCATTAAAGTTCTTTAAGAATTAAGTGACAACTGACAAACAATTTCACAAACCTTTCTGGAAGGCATCATTGCCCTTATTCTTCTCTTCAAGTGCCAACTCAGGGTTGATGTAGGCAATTTTTTCCTGCTCTTTCAAGATCTTCTCTGCCTGCAAGATCAAAGACAGTATAAAGCTGTAAATTATTCTCTGAGGTACCAGTAGTATTTCTAACCTAGTTTTCCTTTCTAAAAACTGCTGTCGCAAATTGCAAAAATCAGAGCACTAAAGCATGTTACATACTCCAAAAGAACAGAAAACTTTTTTCTTGTTCTGGAGGTGGCAAGAACAAAATAAAAGTTAAGACTTCGCCCAGTTATTTTATACTTCACGAGAGGCCTAGTCCGAGGTGGGGCGATGTCCATGTCTTTATATGCCACACACATCAATTTTTGCTGAGACCTGTCAAACTATTTGTTCAACCTTGTCGAATCTTTTGCATCAGTGAAAAACCTGAAATGACAACTTTCCACTTAATGTTTTTCCAAATTAAATACACCTTCAAATTTTGGACCAATCACACAATTGTTCTTATATGTCACATAAGAAAATTATTCTGCTCAGCTGATGTATTGAGAACAAGTCCCAAGAACCAGGGCAGCAAGAATAAAATGATATGATTTTTTTCTTCCTGTCTTGGGAATAAAAAAGTTCTCTGTTCTCCTGGAGCATGTAACAGCCTTTATTCGCTATAGAGGCTAACGTTTTTCAAGCCACTGTACCTGTTGACATTTCTTCAAGACATCTGGAGTGCGGTGCTCTGTCAAACTCTTGTTGAAATATTGAACTGCCTCTTTGTACTTTTCCTGTTTAAAGTATGAATTGCCAGCACGAGCCAGGGCCCTGTAAACAGAGGGGGGGGGGACAAATGAGAAACCAGTTACTTCAGAGACCAAGATGTTTCCCTAGCCATGAATTGTACAAAACAGAGAAGTAGCCATTCATAGATGCCATCAGTGACTACTTTTACATGCCATCAATATTCGGGTTAAGGTTAATATTCCGGTTTCTGAAGCTTTTAGAATTCCTCGTTTACATGCGTGAGCAGACAGAGTAACTCCTGTACACATGATAGTTGCAATCAATTGGAATATCCCGACCCAATGACGTAAATATGCGCTATTTTCCGCTTCTTCCTGTATCCATGGCAACAACAATAACAGTAGGCAGAAAATGAACTATCCGGGACCGATGGAAGTCGCTTTTGCTTAAGCTTTGGTGCTGGTACTGACCCACCAGCAGTATTTGACACTATTGTGCGTCATGGTCCTCAATAGAGAGTGCTTAATTTGGTCTGGTGTTCTTACAAACCCTGCCTCAGCTAAGTTCTCGGCAACCATCTTAAAAGTATCTGCACTTCGGCGCTTTCTTCCATCCACGAAACACAACAGATTCATGTCTTTCATCGCTGTGATGAAAAAATGTGTTTCCTCCTCGCTCCAAAAGTGTGGTGTGATGCGTCTTTGTTGCGCCATTTTTGTTTACTGTTTAAAAAGAGTCCTTGCGGATAGAACATGCGCAGAAAACAATTTATTGGCTGCATGTAAACGCAGTCACAGATGTTATATAGAACCTGCTTGATCATCAACTTCACTCTAAATAGGATAACAATTGAAAAAATGAACATCAACCAAATGTTGCTGTAATTACCCATTAGCTCCAGATATGAAGAGGGTCTGTATGGTTCCTCTTAGTGGTCGACCAATTATCAGCCGATTATCTGTGCCGATATTGGGCATTTGAACGTTTATCGGTATCTGCTGCTTTTTTTTTTTCCAAAATCAGGCAGCCGTTATGATTGATCCACTTAAAACGGGGCTATTTTGGCACTGATGTAGCCAACTGCATTTCCTCTGGCTTGCTGTCACTTCTCTTATTAGTTTTTATGCAAGGTAAGGCCGATTAGCTTACTCTTTACTGTCTAGTATGAGGCAGACAGCAGACCATATTGTAGCAATGAAGAGCGTGATCATTGATTTACCTACCTACTTAGCAGGACAGTGTTCATCAATACTGTATAATATTAATACTAATACCACCAGTGTTAGCCAAGTCAGTTATTTTTATTTACTTGATAAAAGTACAGGGAGCAATTGATTTATTTAACAAAATTTTCAGTAAACTTATGATGCCGCTGATGTGGGGGGCTCCCTGCAATTGTTGTTGAATGACAAATAAAAATGCTGAAGAGCATTTAAAGAGAATTAAGTGTTAAAAAGTTCAACATCATACTCAAGTGTTTAATTTTATTACAAATGAATAATTGTTCCAAACATCGATTATCAGCCTCCACGGTTACTAATAAATGACCTCGGCCCTGATAATATTATGTCGGCCGACTTCTAGTTCCTCTATCTCACAGTTGAAATATTCTTCAGACATACTGAAGAATATACAATACTTTGACCAAACTGGCTACTTCACAAATGCTTAAGGATTAAAACCCCCCTAAAACACGACTTCCTGGTTTCAAACTGATGAAACTTCAGCAAACTACTTTAGTAACTTTTCAGAAATCAACATTCAGGTACCTGCATAAATTGAGAGGTACGCCTTCGGCAAGACATTAAACCTCAAAATGACTTTTTATAATGAGGACCAGACCCTTACATGGTAGCAAAAATATACAAGTCCATCAGAGGCTAAATGAATATGTTAAACCTGCATCTACCACAGCGTTCACAACACTGACAGGTTAACATAATAACACTAAAAACGTGGAGAACTGGTTTCATTGCAATGTTTTGCTGAAAATCTTTGGCTCCCTGATGGCAGCAGTCACTACAATACAACAAGCAACTCTTCAACACCACAAAAATTATTTGGGTCTAATCAGAAAACACAGCAAGGAGCCCGAGTAGTTGACCTGGCCTCCAAATGATGCAGATCACAACATATTAGCATAACTGCTGGATGCAGCATAATATGCTTGATCCACTGAAGCTGCACTTTATAATCCACAGGACCAAAGGATCCTCTGGGCTCCTAACTGCAAATGCAAATGCATACAAACTATCAGGATGTTTTAATGCCCCTCAATAATGTGTGACTACTGTGTGGTGTATAGTGGTGTAAAAGCAGTACTTCTGCTAGCTCAGTTTCTCCAAACCTGCACAAAAAGGAGGTGTTGCAAGTAATTGTGAAACTTAGCAGCACCCCTGTCAACAGCATAGAAGTTAGTCCCAGAGATCTCTTTGTCTCTTTGAGCTTTTTTGTTGTACAAGGACAGATCTGAAAAATATTAGGATGGTGTTTGATATAAATAGTGTTTATGTGCTGGCTTTTACCTTTTTTGGTGTAGCTGCCAAAAAATATAGTTATTCATTCCAAAATGTACATCAACAATCCCTCACCCCTATATATTCTAGGTTTACTTTCCACCCATCAGCAGGGCCATTCAATAAACTATAAATCTCTCTTACCAATGAGACAAGTGAGCATGCAAAAACCAAAACTAATGTGGTGTAGTTTATATCTTCCATGTTAGGTTCCATAGAGGGCCCTTCTCAAATTAGGTACCACTAAGAAGGGAAGCACAAAACAAACACTGGTTTTCATCTGCTGTAAATAACTCAGTGGAAGAACTCACTTTGCAATTTGTCTGTAATCTTCTCGGTTCTCTCTGCCAACATCGATTGCCCTCTCACACAGCTCTCTGCACTTCTCAAAGTCCCCCTTCTCGAAATATACAGCTGAAATAACCAGAAAGAAGTATATATTCAACATTTAAAAAGGAGAAATTTTAAGATTTTTTACACTGTCCCACATTAGTAGAAGCAGAGAACTGGTCCTAAAAAAAAGTTTTCAACAACTATTAACAGTTAAATACATTACATGAATCTGGCTTAATTCTAATAATGAGAAAATATTTCTTGCAATACATTCTGCCAGCTTGAGTTTGGGGGGGCTTACATTAGTTCTTAGATGTTAGAGGGTACAGACCTGCTTGATTAGATATATAAGTCATGTTGGTTGGGTCATGCTTAATGGCTTCTTCATAATGTTTTAATGCTGCTTCAAAGTTCTTGTTCTTATATGCAGCATTCCCAAGTTCTTTTTCCTTCAAGGCCTGTTAAGAACAAAAGACAATAAGTTAAACATGTTAAGGCGGAATCATCTGAAGACATGAAATTTACAAGTAGCCAATATACCATTCTCTTGTTTTCAGGTAAGTCTTCCTCTTTGGGAGGAGGTGGCTGATTTTCTTTGGGTTTGGGAGGAGGAGGAGGAGTTGGCTCCTCTTCCTCTTCCATCTCAGAGAGGTTCAATCCTAGCAGCACAGAGAGGGTTGTCATCACTCTTGGATCCTGCAGCTTCCTAGAAGACAATCAAGCACACATGCATTTCAAATGCCTCAGTAGTCTTGGTATATTGACTACACCTGCATTTTTTTCTTCTTTTAAATTCTCATTTGCTTAGAAACAGAAAGCAAACCTTCTTTTACCTGTAAGACTTTACATAACAGCACATAAAAAAGTCCTCAAGAGTTTTTTAATTAGATAAATGGGACATCAGATTAACATTGTGCCATGAAGACTTTGCAGTCATTGAGTTAATCATGAACACCTCTGTGAGACCATCTGTCCAATAACTAAAGCTTAGCTGAAATTGGGTCAGGCAAAAGGACAACGATCCCAAGCACAGCAGCAAATCTAAAACAGAGTGGCTAAAAAACGGAAGAAAAAAAAAGGGAAAAAAAAACCCATCAAGGTGCTATAAGCACCCAGTCAAAGTTTAGACCTCAATCAGATTTAAAAGCTGTGGCAGCTCCTTACATGAGCTATGTATAAAAAAAATGCCTAAAAATCTAAATGAACTGAACAAAAGATTGCTGTAGCGTAACAACATTGGATTTTCTCCATAGATCCTCATAGATTTTTCTTTGATTTTCGTAGTTTCCTTTAAATGTGTCAAAAAGTAGTATTGTAGTTGGCTACCATAAACAGTTGTTCCACAGACAACAAGAGATCGTGCCGAAAGACACAAAACCCAGAAAGATGTGATAGCTGGCTAGCAGCTATCAAGCGTGTCAATGCTGACAGTACACTTTGGATGTTCTACAATTTGCTAAAATCATTTTGTGACTGGTGAGTAAAATATTCATTATGATATTGCTGTTTAAAACTTATGGTTGTTTTTGTATAGATGTCAAAAATACCATTAAATGGCTGGTTACAGTAACAAAAACAAAACATCTGTTGGTAGTTTTTGTGAAGTCCTCAATGTTTCTTGTTGGCAGCTCCTTCACAATGTGACATAAGGGCATTCATTCAGTCCTACTGCCACTAGCTTCACCGAATATCTTTTTCTAGCCTTGACATGCAACTATATGACATTATGGATAATTTTCAAGAACCAATAGAGAAAATTTTAAAACTGATATGTTGCACACTTCAACACAAACGCTGGTATGATGCAGGGTTTGTTTTCACCGGCAAGCTGTTCATGGTCATGTGACCACCGGGTTGTGACGTAGGTTTGTGCCTGGGGATAATTTTGCCATTAGAGCTTCTAACTCAAAAAGTAATGCCCACAATAATTGGCAAAAAAAATGACAATAGTTGAGCAGAGGTCTGCACTCTCCAAGTGCTTCTAGTCTGTTTTGTTTCACAACTTCAAATAACCTGTGTCTACTGTTTGAAACATATACAGTAAGTAAATGTCAGACACTGACAGATTTGGAACCATTATGAATATTTTTCTCTACAATACCGAATCAAAACTACTTTTGATCTCATGTTTCTTTATTGTCTGTAGAATTCCATCAGAAAGCTATTAAAGTTAAGATAATCCACATACGTTCCAAGATCTGATGGTTTGTTCCTCAGCTGCTCCAGCAGTTCTTTATAGCTGGGATCTGACAGGAGTTCCCGGGTCCGAGGGTCATTCTCCAGCTTTTGATACAAGTTGGGCATGGCGAAGGGGTTCATCATTGATTTCTCTGGAAAAACAAGTTCATTCTCATCAGTTGTCATAATTGAGGACTCAGAGTGCACACACACACCCTCCACTGGTGTGGGATCAGCTGTCTTCTCTCTCTTAATTATTGGCCCATTCTCTGAATAAATAACACTCAAAGCTAAGTGGACTGCTTCCTCATTTCTAAAACCTGAACAGATGCAATGCAATTTTACTTTAAAGATCCACTAAGCATTAATTTCCAACTCTTCCCACATAGGAATGAAAAATTACTCAGCTTTTATATTACTATGCTTTTTTTTCAGTTTAATGAAAACAAGCAAATGCTCATGTCTGTACCTGCAAGCCGGGCCTCAATGTTTTGCAAACCCTCCTTTAGCTGCTGATTACTTGGCTCCTGGCGAAGTCCCTCCTGGTATGTTACTCTAGCATCCTCCAACCGGCCAAGAAATTCCAATGCTGCAGCTTTGCGGGAATAGCCCTGGTTGATCAAAGTTCCAAGATTTTAGATTACATTCTTAATTTCTTTCAACACATCTGACAAAGTAAATTCTGAACAAAAGATGCCTCACCTTGCCCCAATCAGGCTTGATCTTGATGGTCTGACAGGCATCCTGGAGAGCATTCTCATAATTGCCTTTTTTGGCGTAGGCAGCTGAGCGATTACTGAACAGAACGTGGTTTGATGGGTCGATAGTCAAGGCTTCAGTGTAACAACGTACAGCCTCATCAATATTTCCTGCACTCAGTGCCTTGTTGCCCTGGTCCTTCAATGCTGAGACCTATTAAGCACAGAGACACACAAATAACTTAAGCTCTAAATCCACATGCACACATTCCCTAAAATGGCTCCGACTGCTGAGAATACAACCTTTGCAGCTGTTACAAGTACAACTCAAAAAATGAACATGACAACTACTCAGCTGTTCATGTCAGACATGCAAAAGAGTGATGCAAAAAATACCTTAATTTGACTAATGTACTATCATAATTATCCAGGTGTATCTTACTCAAATTGCTTAAAAATGCCTGTTTTACCAATTAGTTTGGAGATTTTTAAAGTCAGCTTTGCAAAACAACTGTATATCAAAGTCAGAAGAAATACAGACAAAACATTGCAGTAATTATACATGAGCGTGGTAATCATGAAGAAAAATGGTTTACAAAAACCCTTTTTTCCATTTGTCTGCTTGTTATAGTAGTTATCACACAGTACGCGACACTTCACCAGAAATAATATGAAAACTTCAGTATCCCCATGAATAAATAACATTGAAAAGACCAATTATGTCAACCTCAAAGTTTGCGATGGGTAATTAAACACTTTCCATTTGTCTATTGACATGCTTGCAAAGGAACAATACAGATCAAGTTAATTAAGTGACAGCCCTGTCCTAACCACTCCTGCTCCACCTTAACGGAGCAAAAGCATGATTAATTATTTTACAGTTAAAGGCAACGCCTTCCCTGGACTGTACATGTTGAAGATGTAAAGTATTTTTTTAAGAAGGCAGGTGCGGACTAAGCCATTTTAATGTCCACCCTATGATCAATTATTAAGAGTTTAAATATATTATGGATATTTTACAGGGACATGTGACAAAATATTAAAAACTTTAAATTCGATTGAGACATTTTCATTTAACTTAAATGACAATTAATTAAATTTCATTGCCTCTATCATCTTTATTCATTTGAGGGTATGTAATCTGAACTTGGTCTGTTATTCATATCAATAAATCTTAAATAATTATAGAAAATTCAGTTCCACAAGTCAGATCTGAGCTCATTTGTCCCTTAAAGGGGGCATAATACCTGTAGCGGTGGGAATATTCTGAAATAAAAGCTAAATTCTCAGCAGTTTTTTTTTTGGTGTGATTTTTTTTTAGCTTCCTCTTACATTTCAAATACACTTTTTATATGCTTCACAAGAAACCAACGACTAATCTGAAATTATAATCAATCTGTGAAATCAGTCACACTATCTAGATTTGATGGCTTTCAGCAGCTGATAACATAAAAACAAGTCAATGCAACACATAATTTGAATTCATTCAAACCTGTGCACAGGGTACTGATACCACCACAAATCTAGGAAAGGTCAACTTTTTCTACCATTTCTGGCTTTTGTTTTAATAATTTTGTTGGTGTAACAACAACCTCAGTTTGCTTTTATTTGTCAATATAGTAAAAATATAGTTCATATAAAATATAGTTCAATACATACATTATTTTTTAAAGAAAAATTGTAAATCTATTATTAGACTTCTGATTTCATGACAGAAAGCTGGTCAAACAGACACCAGTAAATACACTGAAATGTATATTGATTACATTAAATCATATGACCAGTAATTATTTGCTTTATGAACATGGCTGTGGTAAAACAGAGGTAGTAAAAGAAAAAAAAGAAGAAAAAGCCCTCTGGACTGTCTGCCACATATCTTAAATGCCTGTGGCAATAATTTTTTTAATTATCACTAAAAATTACAATCATGTACGCCTCTCTGGCAATGCAAACAGCTCTTATTGCCTGGACGTCTTCATTTATATCCTTATAAGTCATGAGAAATCGTTATAAAAATTGAATAAACCAGGGCATGTTCACAAGAGTAAAATATCTCCAAAAAATACTTTCATTTTCAACATGGAAAATTCAAGAAGTCGCGACAGTTGCAAACGAAATGTGGCTGTAGCCATGACAGCGGCATGTGCATCTAGAATGATCCTCCTGCAGGCTGGTGAAGAAAACACTTGACTAAGCCCCAAAATACTGCTGCATTTGCCATGCACGGATTATATTATTATATTGTTAGTTGTCAACGATAAAATTATAAAAATAAAATAAAAATAGTAACTTTAAACGTCCACGTTCTTTCATTAATTACAGCGGTCATACTGTGAACTCGTGTTAGCTGTTCCACGGAGATTTGCTAGCTCGAGTTACTTTCAAGCATTTTACCGAGAATGATTTGCAGGGGTCGCTTTGCTGTATTCAGGAACATGCCATGACAAAACTGACTAGAATATCTTGCAATGACAACTTCAGTATTTGACTAACGGTGACATGCTCAAGTTAAATACACGAGGTTTGGAGCACCCAACAGTGTCCGTTTACGACCGCTAGTTAGTTAGCTAGTTAGCTACAAAAGAACACTTAATCCGCGATCTTAAATTGATTCTTTGTTCATTCATAGTGTAACAAAATTGTTATCAATTGTATTTTCTGCTGAGCAACATAATCAAGCCCCAGCACACATTTACTTACATGCCTATGGTGCATGACGCTAAGCTAACTAGCTAGCTAGCTGATATTAGCAAACAGTGAAATGTTACAGTGTAAAAAAAAAAAAGGCTGATAACAACGCCACCTTCCAATTTATTACCACCGGAGATCTAAAATTAACACCAATCGAACACGCAGCAAATATCTATATGAGAGGCTGTTTTTTTCCCAAATAACTTAATGGTAAAAGAGTTACAGGACACTCACTTTCTCCATGGTGCAAGCATGAGGTTCCTTCCAGAAACTACTGCGGACTAGCGCCTCCCCTTGAACAACGTATGCAGGTTGCCAGATTGGTATATAGAAAGTCCGCAATCAGCGTGTGGACCAACGTTTCGCTCGCGAGCAGACTCCGACGAACATTATATACCACAGGAACTGAAACTTCCAGAAGGTGAAGGAAAAGCTACTCAAATCTGTGTTGTACTAAATATGTTCAGGTTTCCCAAGTTTTTCAGGGCCGGGGAACTGAATTTATGACTAAAAAGGACAACTGCTGCTAACACAGAAAATAAATTTAAACGAGCAATATTACATAGTCTCTGAATATAAGAACTAATATAGGCTAAACATATTTTACAGAAGAGTCTTTCAAGGGAATGGTAACAATTATGGTACAAATCATATGCTTAATTAAAGTATACCTCATAATGCATTCATTAATGCAGGATCTATTATGAATTCCTTTTGTTCATCATGAACTAATTGTGATCTTAAAGTGGATTCATGTAATTACTTCACACTTAAGAGAGTAGGCAGAGGGTGAAAACAGAAAAATATCTAGATAAAAATACAAAACATTGTAATTCGTTTGTTTCTCAGTCCAAGTTGTGTTGGACTTTATAATCCAACACAATTTAGTAATCAAATTTACCGGATTAAGTTATGATAGGCACATTAATTAGCACGTTTATTTGTTTGTTTGCTTATTTGTGTATGTTTGCTTGATTATTAATTGGCCAAATACTAGATTGTTATCTGCATCCTCTATCTGAGAGTTGAAGAAAAAGAAAAGGGAGGGGGGGGGGGGAATAATATATTTTATGGTGTTTAAAACTATTTTTCGCTCATTCTAAAAAACTTCCGAACTTCTCTGTGGGGTGTGAAGGCAACATCCTAACCGCTGGATTTTGGTAGGTTCCGACGGCTGAATGTAAATTTGCGCGTGCCTCTTTCCAAGGTGCTGAGGTGAAAGGTGAATTGCGCCCTTTATTTATGTCCTTTTTTGTTAGTTTTTAAGCTAGTTCGTGTCATCAGGTAATCAGATAATCTTAGTTGTTTGTAGAAAAATTTCTATATAAACAACGACCGGTGCCTGTATTTTATACTGTAGCTATTCTTAGATGAACTGTCTAAAAGGCTAGCTTAGCCATCTTCACATTACAAAGCTAAACCAGTAAGCTAAGACAATTTCGACTTCCTTGGCGCGTTAACCAACCACTTTTTCACTTTATTTAGATTGGTAATCAGTCATTGAAACTTACCAAAAAATACCAGTTTAAAATATATTTTTACCCTGTCTTTGCCAGGCTCGTTGAATGAACTAAAGACAATGAAGAGACAGGAAAACTTGCCAGGTTGGTTTAAGGGGATTCATTTTACACTAATGTACTCCCGCCTCCTTTATTCATGGTTATAGGTAGCTTTGATTCCAGTAAGGTGAGAGTTACGACTGTTAACATTATGTTAAATTTAAGTTCACCAAATAAAATTGTAGTTTTTTAAAATTATTATTCAGTGTGTGTTATTGAGCCAGAGGAAAACGTATTGCTTTAGTGAATCTGTAGTGTATCATGTGCATTAATATTCATATGTGTTTACTCTGCTTTTCCCACCAGGCTATCTCCCTGTGCCTCTCTTTAATCAGAGGAAGAGAAACAGAATTCCTCTGACATCTATTCCCTGTGAGAATGAGTTCTTTTCCCACAGTGAATACAAGGCCAGCACCAGCTCAGCTGCAACTCACACTGCCTCAGGTAAAACATTCAGTCTTGAATCCTTTACCATATTTCTATCACTAGGTGGCAGTACACTAACAGATACATTTAAAGGACCTCATGTAGCAAATGATTTCAAATAATGCTATAGTATTTTCAAAGCCTGGAAAACAGAGAAAAAAACCTTTTTATTTTTGAACCATTAAAAACTATAATCCCCAGGTGCTTCATACATTTGATTATATTTTATATTTAAAAAAAAAAACAGTTTAATACTAAATTGTCTCCCCTATGAAGTAAAAAAAACATTCACAGCTACAAACAGACAAAACTAAAAGAGGATTTACCACCTAAAATGCATTGTATTTCTCCTCAGGTACATATGGATCTTATCAGTCTTCAGGTCACTCTTCTGGTGCTCCTGAAAGCCACCAGTGGAGCAGACAAGATATCCAACAGTCTGCTTCACCACAGCAGTATGGCAGCAACAGACCTGCTCCTGGACCTTCCCCTACAATGAGAACTTATGCACCAATAGCACATCCATACAAAGCCGGAGTCCCAAGGTTATATTTGAATGACTTTCTTATCATTTGCATAACAACTGTTTGATATCTGAAATAGTAAAGCCATTCGTTTTTTAATGTTTAGAAAATATCAAAGTATAAAATTGTAAAGAAGAAAAGGCTTTTTTTTGTCACAGTTTTCTTGAATAAAAACATCTTGTGACCTCAAGTGTTTACAAAGACTGCCGTTTGGGATGTCTTGTGTTTTTTACTTGGATGACAAAAACAAGGCTTATTTTCATTTCAGATCCCAGATGGGAACGCCTGGTAACTCAATTAGACAACAAGATTCAAGATCTGGTGTTGATTCCAGACAGAGCAACTACCAAGGCTCTTGTGGCAGTGAGAATCCACAAAGCAAGCCAACATCCCATACAGGGTTCTCTCAGGTGGCTCAGCTGTCATCTCGTAAACCACCCACCACACATCAGTATTCCCAGCAGTCCAGACCTCTTCCTTCTCCCAACGCACCATCCGGGAGGCCCTCTCCTCAAGCTGTACAGCCAGCTAACAAGTCCTGGAAGTTTACTAACAGCTTTGAGAAACCGAAATCCTCTTTTCTGGGGAAAAAGAGCTCAAATACACCTCAAATTGCTCAACCAACTAAATCTCAGGTAATAAAATATAGAGCATGAAAAACATTTAATAACACAGAGAGATTTCGGAAGCTGCTTTTGATGTTTATTCTATTATTAGTATAAAAGTTCCTATTGTTTTTGCTTTGTTCAAACAGGAAACACTTCTAGTGAAGCCAGCCATTGAAAACTCAATGAGGATCCTCACTGCAGTTATTGATGGAATGAGACACTGGAGCCAGTTTAAAGACAAAGTGCCGTACTTATTTGAGATATTTGGTCAGTTGATTTGTAGTTGGCGTTGCCCTTGTACGCCCTGCGAATTGTCTTTGAACTCCATTAATCTGACAGGCTGTGCCTCTCCCACAACAGCTACTCTGGACTCTGCTGTCAC
Source organism: Atherinosoma microstoma (assembly GCA_037177055.1). Taxonomy (NCBI): domain Eukaryota; kingdom Metazoa; phylum Chordata; class Actinopteri; order Atheriniformes; family Atherinidae; genus Atherinosoma; species Atherinosoma microstoma. The sequence continues at coordinate 3,935,986 of JBBBVU010000016.1, read as the reverse complement.
TCTGGGACGCTACGGAGCCAAGAACTTCCTCATGAGAGATGGGAAGCATGTTTTGCAGTGTGTTTTTTATGAAAACGTAAGTTTGACTCACTATACCATCAGTCGAATTAAATATACCTTTTTGTTAAGTACTTTTTTTTTCATGGTCTTTTATGATGTTATGATGCACTTTGGTTAAACAGAATTATTGTAGTTTATAGAGTGAATGTATGAAAGGATATAACCATCTCATCATGTTCTTTCCCATCTGATAAAGCACAGAAACCCGCTGGAACTGGTGATTTAGAGTCATTAAAAATTCTTGTCAAGCTAACAAAAAGCATTACAGTCTGATATTCATTTGTTTCTTGTCCAATAGGAGCAGGCGCTGCCCCGTCTCATCCGCGGTCAGGTCCATCGCTGTGTCGGCAACTACGATCGCAGCAGAGATGTCCTGATATGCGTGTCTGTGAGACCTGGTCTGACCTCAGAGCTGAGAAATGCTCAGGAGGCCGTCAAAGCCTGTGATGCAGAAATGAGAGCGCTGGTCAAGAAACTCAGTGAAGTCTGAACACAGACAGGTATCTTCAGCAGCATAAGAATGATAGAAAGAAAGTATACCAGTTCTACGAGGGGGTAGGAAAATATGCCTAGTGGGTTTTACTCTGACCTGTTCTTGTCAGAAGGTTTTCACAAACATTCAGTAATTGTTGCAGGGGGGGGGGGTTTACCTGAAAAGGAAGCCGCCTCTATTTTCTTGTATTTTGTAACAGTGATTTGTTGTGTTCTCCTTAGATGTTTGTGTATTATTTATTATTATTAAAGCAAAATCTCAATGGAAAGTAAAGCCTCTACTTTTTAAGTTATGAAATGTTTTTATTACAAAGAAATATCACAGAACAACAAGTTAATTCAGGGAAAGCAAACACGAAGAAGTCAAATCTCAAAATATAGCTTTGAAAAACGGGGCAGTTAAGAATAATGTGATATCAAGAACAGCTAGTTTATTTACAGTCAAACATCACAATGGAAAAAACAAATAGTTCTACTCTACCAAAACAGTTTCACCAGTGCTGAGACTTTACACACAACAGTTTGAACAAATAGGGGAACAAGTCCATTGCAGTCACGCCAGTCATTCCCACACAGCCAAGCACAGTATGAGGTCCAACACGATACCAACAATTTCCCCCTCCGGATCATCTTTCAAATATGGCAACATGATCACAGTAATCTATCAGGAGATGTCATTATGGGAACCCAGATATGGGAATCATTTAAAGTTTAATCTGTTATTAAACCCATAATTTAACACAATTACGTACATAAACACCCACTAGAAAAGGAAGTCGGGCTTGATGAAATTGGCAGTGTACAGGAACAATAAGTTGAAAAGCAGACATTTTGTCCTTGGAGCATGACAGGAAAAAGAGGAATGGGTTGACAAAAAAACACACCAATACACCAGCAAATTATTATAAGTCACATTTTCAATATAATGTGAATAATGTGTCAGCTCAATGATAAACAAGGGAGAGGTTACGTTCATACAGCTTCCTCTCTCCTCTACCACTCCAATTCTGTATCATATCAGACAAGGATGCCAAGAACTAATCTGTTAGCTGCGTGTCGTAACCTTTTAATACAGCAACTCAAGCAATTCACCTCTTCTGGATAATTGGCAAACATGTCTCAAGGCATAATTAAACACAAGTACTTTGCTTTCCTCTCTGTCATTAACTCCAGGGATTCAAAGACAACATTTTTTTTCTCCCCCACCAGAACATTTTGTCAAGTTAATGAGATCATACTGCATCAAGTAGAGAAGAAACACTTTACCACCGAGAGGGAAAAATATAAGAAAGAAAATCACATCACACAACAGGATCCACAGTATTCAGCAGAAAAAGGATGATTACCTGATATTTGCATCAAACACTTGTCTTGGTTATGTTAAAAGGCACAAGCTGGTCAGATCACATTTAAAATCTAGATCAATTGTTCTACCATTAACAAAGCCTATCTTTTCATGCATTTTTCACAAAAACCCTACATCTCCCTGCCTTTTGCGATCATTTTTTTTTCCTGAATTAGTGTTTAGTATTGTGTGTTGTAGACAGAAAAATAACAGGCAAGTACATTTCACAAACAAATCTGGGAAAAAGATTGACAGAGATGCAGTTTTCCAACTTTTTTTTCTTTTTCTTTTTTGATAACACTGCACTGGAGCAAGTTGTTTTTTTTTTTTATGATTTGCCTCCTTGTAAGAGAGGAGGAAGATATTAATTTGTCCTCTCGGCAGGTCTGATGCGTTTGGTGTCCATTTCTTTCTGAAAGTTACTCGATCCGATGTCTTTGACCCCCACTGGTTCAGATCACACAATGGATGGCAGAAAAAGTCCGAAGGGAATAATCCTTCAAAGCGTCAAAGAGTTTTTAACTGTACAAACGTGTCCACACAACATATCACAGATGCAGCTCCCTTTGGGAAGGAAACACACCAGTTTAGAGTCATGAACTTCCCCCGATCTTCAACTGTCTCTCTTGTCTAGTTTTCTTGAAACTGTCTCATTGAAACATTGGATAGCAGGAGCCGTAGTACCACACGACATCATGCTTCCGCTCTCTACTGTAGATGCTGACAAATTCAGGTCTGTTTTGGAATGTTATAATGTTGATTTGTTTTCATTTCAAAAAAGCAAAACAAGGTAAATATTTAAGATTTGAGCAGGTTCTCATGTTAGAGGTCCTTTTCTTGAGTTTATCATGTCTTCTTAGTTGATCATCACCAAAACAGACACGAAGAAAGTTCCGTATGTCAGACTGTGAAAATCTCATGACAGATCTGAGGTTGAAAGTCGAAACCATGGAGCGTTATTGTAACAGAAAACGGACAATTTCAATGAATTAAATCGGAATTAATTACATTGCAGATGCAGGAAGACAGTTGTTGTTGTCAGCTGTAGGTATCGCTGAGCCGGGTTTCCCAAAGTAGCATCGCTTTCAAAAATGAGATGCAGTTGTCTTTCAACTAGATCAAGCCCTGGTCAGAGCGCGTGGTCTGGAAGGGTAAAAAAAAAAAACAGGACAAAACTACAACAGAGTGGGCAACGGGGTGGGGGACAGCTGCTCCTTCGGTGCATATTTGGCAAAAAAGGGCAAGAAGACGGTGAGCATGACTCCGACAATAGCCAGCATGTAGCCCCAGCCGATCTGGCACTCGCCGGCGTAGTAGATATCAGAGGCCCCGCAGAAAGACCGGACCAGTGAGGAGTTAAGACCGAAAGGGTAGACCAGCAGTCCGGTAGCCATGATGAACACTGCAGAGAAAAATACAAAACAGACCACATTAGAAAGGAGAGAGAGAAGTTTAACACAAAGAACACAAGATGGAAAAAGCAGTTTGTTTACGTTCACATGTATGCTTTAAAAAAAGGGCGACCCGGATTACCTAATTATAATTCTGACTTCCTGCAGTCATGAAATCGGTGTAATTAGTATAAAGTGATTTTTTGTATGGCATGCCATGTTGCTCTGCTTGTCTTGTTTGCAAATATCACACTCTGAAATAACAAAAAGGAAATTCTCTTTAAGTTTAATCTCACTATCTGTTATTATGTGCAGCCATGCAAACTAGTTGGTTTTAGTTCCCAGTCTTGTGAAAGAAATCCACTTGGTGGCAGTAGAGGCTTTGCCCAAATAGATCAACTCAAGCTCGTCATTGATAAAGTAGACACTTTTATCAATGCTGAACTATTTCTACTGAAAACTTTTGATGTGTTGCCTGATGTTACGTATAAAATGAAATCATGGCCTAGATAGTTCTTAGTCCAGCAGTGGAAGAACAGAGCTTTGAATGCATATAACCAGGAATCTGCATGCATCTTCCAGCAGTATGCAGCGGAATCAGGCTCCTCTCAGCTAGCTACAAAAGAATAAAAGGAGGTATTTAACGGTGCTGCTTTTAATGGTTCTGACTAACATTTCAACACTAGTGTGTCTTCATCACCGTTAAAATCCCCAGAAAGAGCCAGTGAGCTCCAGCCCTCCTTTATTTTTAAAGCTTTAACAACATTGTGTTGTATTTAGTGTAATGGGATTACAACTTAAATGATCTAAAATGATTAATTTCTAAAAAACAAACAAACACGCCTTTCCCGTCTTGCACTGCTGCAGTGCTTTTTCAGACACTTTTCCCCTGCACACATCCTGCCATGGAGCAGTATGAGCCAAGTCTCAGTTATCGACTGTGCTACGGGCTATCATTGCTGCTCTTAGTCATTCCGAGCGCCGGTTGGATTTCCATTACATTTCACAATGTTACAGTAGTTTTAGTTTCGGGGAGCTGGGGTTGCTAGAAAAGCCTGAACTTTGATAGTTAGTAACTCTTAGAAAAAGAGAACAAATCCATCTTTTATCACATTCTATTGATTTTAGGAGTTGTCAGCTTTCCTCTTTTCAAGAGCGGCAGCTTTATGTTCAGTTGGAAACAGAACTCATATGACAGCTACAATCCTACAGCTGTATGGGGATCAAACCGATGGGTTGTGAGGGTAGCAAACAGGATGTGGAGGTGGGACATTTTGAGTGATGCCTTAGGTGAACGCGGGGGGCTTTGGGAAATGATCGTAACTAAAAGAAAAGAAAAAAACATCTGAACTGTGTGGTAACCGAGAAGAGATATGAACGGGTAAAGGACAGTTGTCTGATGAGTGTTGAGCCTGTTGTAGCTTTTTTCTATTGGGTTATGTAAAAGCCTTTGTCTAACTATATCACAACCATAGCCTGTATGCTAACGCAGCCTTCCCAGTTCTCCATGAGGTCTCGTGTTCTATCTACAGGGGCCCAACTCCTCAAAGCTTGCTGCCTAACGATACTTTAATGATCTTTTTTTTTTTAATCATCCTTTCTGTGGACACAAAGACACAGTGCTTGAAACTCAAAGCCACTTTTCTCCTACTCTGAAGTGACGGCATTCAAACCAAGCCGATATACAAACCTAGAGCGGGTTCGTGAACGAACAACGGCACGGCATGACCCCAAAATAATCAATACAGGAATGAAATCAAGGCAGCAGTCTCTTAAAACTGTCAGCTAAGCAGATTCTGGGCCAGATTTGATCAGTCAGACCAGGGCAGTTTGCAGGGTGGTTGTCTTGATCAGATAAGGTGCAGCTGGGACTGACTGGATCTCTGTAAACCTTTAATGATGGAAAAAGGCTCGAAAAACCGTCAAATGTACCTCAAATCAGAGGTTTGCTCCAAATGGATCAATTTAATCTCAACCCAAAGTAAATGCATATTTTCAAAAGGGAAATTCTGCAGATTTTTCACAACATAGTCTTTACCAAATATCTTCTCGCAGTCTGTTTTCAAGGAGTGGTATCAAGCCTTTTTACGTCTTTCGAGGAATCTGTTTGGAAAACGATCACATCTGTCTACATTTGCTGCCATCACCAAAACATCTGTTACCACATGAGCTACATTGTGGTTAATGTAAGCCACCGGCTATAAACAAGAAAGAGGAACACGTCAGATAAAACATGACTTTTTGCATCAGTGTTCAATCCTTCATTTTAGTTGTTCTTCAAGAGTCCCTGATTACCTCCCGCACCGGGTGGATCATGCACAGCAGTCACGTCTGTTTTGTGACAGAATCCCCGTTAAGCTTTGAAAAACTGTGAAGCAGCAATGTACTTTCCATTGCAGGGTGCACAAGCTTAATTTCAACAGGGTGTTACATGGCCCAGTGGCCTAATCTTACGAGGATTTGACAGTGTGATCAAAGGGGATGACATGACACCAAGATGCCACACAGCCAGGGAGACTGAAGTCTGAACAGACTTGTTGTTTGCACCATCTTTTAGAGTTTGCAAACATCATTGGCAGGGATATTGAAAGATAATAACATGTTCAAACCATTATGATCTGCTACAATACTCCACAATTTATCATCAAAACTAGCACAACTAAAATGTCGGCCCCTAAGATAAACTCAAGTTCCTCGTTTAAACACACACACTGGTCGTGAAAGGAGTGTGTAGCCAGCAGGCAATAGAAAAGCTGCCAGTTCTTCTATCATTCACCTCCTAATTGACCCAAGCAGCTGACACGTTGCTTACCTCCCAACCCCTAATCAACACTTTGCATTAAAGGGCGGATGACAGGGTGGAGAGTGTTGAACGGCCAGAACTTCCTCAACAGAGGCGAATAAAAAGTGAAGAAGTGTGGAAAGAGTGTGGCAGCCCCAGTCACACGAGTAACTCTGAGTGAGCTGTTATAATGGCTCATAGATGATGAGATATTGAATAATGGAGGGGGCCTCAAGTTAGCTGGGCATTAATGTGTCCCACTTTCACTGTAAATGTTGCACACAGAGCCAGAAAGCCAAAGGCTGGATCTGATCTTTTAAGGCGCATAGAAGAAATGACAAAACAGAAGCTATAAAGAAATGACTCTCTATTACTGTTTGTCATAATCTGCCAGTGGCTGTGACCGATAGTCTCTCTGCGGTTTTTATAGTTTCTGAGAATACTTAGCCATTGCTAATATTTTCCTTTTGATTTTACAGCCTCTCAGTCAAGAATCCTTGCACTACTCATTTTGTATTTTTCATGATTTCAACTTGTTTGATTGCACACCTCGTTAGCTTTGAAGCGCGTGAACACTTCAGACAGAGGGGAGTAAAATATCGATTTGGGAAGCCAAAGGCAGCCAGAGGCATCCCAGAGCGCAAGATTTCCCTGCTCGTCAGCTGTGGCCTGTTTTCGCAGGTAGCTGCAAGGCTGCAGATGCCATCGTATAGCTGAATGAATTGCAAAATGCCTTCGCGGTCTTGCTTCTCTTCTTTAGTATAAAAGGTTTTTATGGGTTCGTCCATGGGAAAGACGGGATAGGAGGGAAGCTTAATTAAATAAAACAGACCAGAGAGCACTGAGCTACCTCACAAAGACTCCGTGTTGCTTTTTACCATCAAAAATGAGCTAAATTAGCCTCGAGTCTTTTTCTCAGTGGTATAGCGAGAAATGGAAAGCTGCTCCCATAACACGGTGAAACAGGTTCACAGCAGTGCAAATGAGAGAAAGAGATTGAATGAGATTGTGGGGCAGGAAGGTGTGTGATAACCTGGCATCCAAGCGTGACACTGAATCACTTTCATCCCAGACCTCTAACACAGAAATCACTAACTTAGTTTATTACAAAAAAAAAAAAAACCAGAGAGTCACAAAAAGTGCTCGTGACATATTTACAGGTGGACGCCTGTGTTCAGCTGTAGAAATCTGAAATCCACTGTTAAAAAGATCAGAAATACAAGATATTGTAGTCCGATATTTTTTCATACACCTGGTATCTAACATGGTTTTCCCTCAAATTTATTCTCCCCGAGATACTTGAAATAAAATTCAATTGTGTCAGCTTCAAAGCCCCTTTCAGTACAATGCCTGGATCTCCGCTTTGGATCATATTCTATTGCCACTCTGCGCTGACTGTTATAACCCTGTTAGTGATGGGCAGGGCAGAATTCAGTTCAATAGGAAAATGGGTGGCTCTCTTACTCTGGATGCATCACTCTTTAATTCAAGCTTTACTTGTTGTGTTATCTGTCTGTTTGCTCCCTTGGGGAAAGTGTCACATAAAATACAATGCATTAAGTGCAGCGATTACTATAAACCAGGCACAGACAGAGAGACGCCCCTGTAAATGAGTAAAACATGGTGAAGTAAGAGGCTTTACTGACAAACAGTTGCTTAGTTCTCTTTCATGATGTCTTTCTTTGGTACGGGTGATTTTTTTTTTAAAGAGTTGTATAAAGAGAAGCGAACAAGAGCCAAGTTACAGAAGTTAGATTAAAGCCTTCCAGTCGGCAAAAAAGAAATGAATATATTAGAATAAACTAATGCCCTGCTTATCTTCTCTGACCTATAAGCCAGACAGGCAGTCAGGCGGAGACCACCGGCTCCTCTGGGACGAGAGCAGCCAGACGTGTAAATACAAAAAAAGAAGACCCCGACAGAACTACAGGTTCCCTTTTGCTGTCATCTGTACCCTCATTGTCAGCAGCACCCAAGAAACTTCTTATCTGGCCACTGTCCAAACAGAAACATTATCTTCTGCTTCTGTTCACTTCAAAGACACATGAAAGAACACACACATTAGACTGTGGCCTTACGTAACCACGAACCCATTTGATGTCACATTATCCTGCATAGCAAAGACATCAACACACCAGCCTGGAGAGAGGACAACACATTTTTTATCCGACGTAATGTCCTCTTCAGGTGAAGTTGTAGGCAAAATCAGAACAACAACAAAATGAGGTTAATAAATCTTAATTTGCCCAGGAGAGGCTTATTTGTGTTGTGGGACATGTTCAGTTGGCAGGATGCTGGAAAACCGGAGAATTATTGCTTAATTACAGATTCAGGTCGAAAGCTGCAGATCAGAACGACTCTTCTTCTGCAGTTGTCTTTATCACGCTCGCTCCCCTTTTTTCTATTTACATGAGCATGCATTTCCCAAGAATAAAAACAGGTGGGCCGTCTAGTTCTGTGTAGATAATAATAACCCAGATGTGATCAAGCAAGGTGACGTAAATTGGGTGCTGATTTACAACAACAGCCGGAGGCAGTAAACCCAGACTCTGACCCACATACACACGCCCTCAGATTGTATCAACACAGCCACATGAAACTATGTAAAAAGTGTTTTGCATATCCAAAATGTTGGCTCTAAACTAGACAGATTAGTCACTGTGTATATTCACTGGAAATGTGTGTCTGTGTCTGCCACAATCAAAGGATAACAAAGGGCAGAGCACAACAGTAGCGTGTCTCTAGGAAATTGCCTTTTCCCTGGCCACACACATGGAGTATTTCCATTTTCCACTCTATCTGCAGGGGAATGGAGATGGGGCTGGATAATGTCTGTTTTCTCTTTCACAGCTAGCCAATGCTCCCCACCCCAACTTCCAGGTTGGAAGTACAGAGAGGGAGGCAGAGGGCAGTCTAATATATGGATACAATGGTGCATTAAGAAGTAATCACAAATAGAGTACGTGTGAGTATCTCGATATGGATGATTAAAAAAAGGGGGGGATCACCTTTAAAAGAAAACAAGTTGAAATACTACAGCGCACCATGCACACACACTTAACAGATGCCTCATCGCAGCCTCCAGTCTAACATATCTTAACGTGCAATGGTGTTTCTCCATTATTCTGACCCCTCAGTGCACTCCCAGTGAGAAGCTGTAGCGTGGAAGATGAAAGTTTCCGAGTTCTTGGAAGCTGAACTTTGCCAGCAATGAATCTCCAGGTAGTCGTCTGGGACCTGGCAGAGCATGGGCATAAACAGCAGGGACTCCGTCCTAATGTGATGAGCCTTGCTCTAGTCTGCCATGTTGATAATTAAGCTCAGCGCGCCTCTGGGAAATCATGCTAATGATGTTCCTCCAACCACCTACATATCTGGAAATATTTGGCTTAAGGTGATCAAATGAAGAGCAAGTAAAACACAACCACATGAGGAAGGGAAGAAGTCGGTTTAATGGCTCCAACTGGCCATTTGGTCGCCGCAAAGAGACCAAAGAAAAAACTGGACGGATTCTCAGAAACATCTGCAAACCCACATGAATTACTTGTCATCAGAGTCTACATGAGAGCAATTTCTTAAAGAGGCGATCAAAGCATTTTCAGTGGAGGCGAAAACCTGTTGACCTTGACAGATGCACAAAAAGAGAAAAGAGAGAGACTGCAGAGAGAGAGAGAGAGAAAGGCGATGAGGAAATAAAATGCAGGGAGTTGGGAGAGATTAGTGGGGCAATAAAATAGCTTCTGCTATCTTTAGAGTGAGCGGGCCTGCCTGTGTACTGGTCAATCAGAGCTCGGTAATAGGTCTCTTTATCACCGAGCCATTCAGAAGGCTTCAGAAGTGGTTCAAACACTCAAACAAGAATGCATTTAGGAATCTAAATGTTCCATTTAGTCTCATTGAATCTTAATGTTTGTAACTTGCTTTGCATCTTGGAGATCATCAGATATGACTGAGTGAGATTTAATGATTGTGTGAGGCTGCAGCAAGCGGACAATGCTACAGATAAGAAAAGAACGGACACAGAGTTAAAGATAAGGCAGCAAGGAGTTACAGTCTGAGCATATATTGTGAATATTCTGCTCACAACCAATAAATGCATTAAAATAGCTTTTGGTGAATTTTATTTCGGCTTAACGAAGCCTCCAGTTAGCAGGGCAGCTTTTTTCGCCCTCCAAACAAAGACCACTTCAACGCGTCTCTGAGCTCCCAGTGCATGCTGAGCCATCTGAACCCTTGTTTAGGACTGCGGCGCTCCAACCTGGGACCGCTGCAGCAATGACACATAACACGCTGCATCCAATCTGTCATCTTAATTACTTCCACTTCCATTTTATATTGCAAATCAATTTACACTTCAGATAAATTGCTTGTCCATGACTTTCTTATCTGTTATGATGCAACCCTCAGATCACCCCAGGTTTTGTCAGTGTATCTAACCTAATCCTACCTCACAAATTGAATTAGGACAGGAGACAAAGTACCTCTGGCTTGTGGATGGGAGAATAAATACCAATATTACAAAATAGAAAGATGAAGTTTGGATTAATGACAGTAATCAGGTATGAAGTGACAATAAAAGAAAGGGGGGAAAAGGCTTTTATAAAACAATTTGTTGTTTGATCAAATCTGAGCGTGTGCAGCTGTGATCCATGTGGCCAGGTACTGAAGGTAATGTCTGTGTGTGTGTGTGTGCCGTGTGTGTGCCTGTGTACAGAGGTGTGTTTGACGTTGAACCCATAATTGTGTTGACAGCCTTTGGCCGTGAGTCAAAGCCCTCGACCATCTCCTGGGTTCAGCAGCTGCCTCAGGTCCAAAAGCAAATGTCAGGTGTGAAAGCCAGAAAAAGAAAACGGTGGCACTGGTGGATGAACAAATCCAGCTGTGCTGTTGTGTCACGACAGTCTACCTCGGTGGTAGCAAGGAAGGTACAGAAGAGTCCGCCATAATGGACGTGATATAAGCTTTGATTTCATGTCCTCTGAGTAGAATTTAATGCAGGTTTATATTACTGTATATGACTAAATGCAGAACTGGTTAAACTTCAATGGATGCCCGAAGGCCAAACAAAGAGGCAGCAGATCACTGAGACATGTAATGACCTCAAAGAAATGCAGAATAACTAGATGCAAAACAGTCACAAAAGAGAGGCAATCGAAAAACACAAAAACTGCAACCCTGCATTGAACAACAAAAGCGAACAAAACACAGACAAGGAAATGCAATATTACTTCAAGATAACCCAAAATGATCACAAAGAAATTCAAAAAACCACCGTGCAAAATGACCAACGAGGCACAACAACAATGGAATAAAAGTACATCAAACAACGGACAAAACATTAACTAAAGAGCTGCAAAAAGAAAGGAAAATCTACACAAAATGACAAAAAACTACTAAACAAGTACATGAGCTTAAAGTGAAACACAGTCATTACATGAATATTAAACATCCAAGAAATAAGATAGATGCAGAACAAGAACTCTTAACAATAAGACATCAGTATGTCAGCAACAAAGAAATAAAAAGAGACAGCTGTGTGCTTTGTACTTGTTCTAGCTTAGAGTCAATGGCTGTAGATTATTGGTATATCACAGAAGATATCATTAGCCTCAGAGCATAATTGCCCAAGTCATATTTGGCGAGATTGTGATATCTGTCTAACTCCACTCTGCTGGCACGGATGATTCACTCTGGATCAGTGCCCATAAAACCTTGAAATACAACTTTATTATACTATTAGGCTAACAATAATAAACATTGTGTGTTTGGTGTTTGTTTACTGCACTGAATGATAATTGTAATTATTAACTCTAGTGATGAATTTTATGAGTTTATCTGTTTGTTAGCAGCATAACTTAAAAGGTTACGTTCAGGTTTGCATGAATCTTAATAGGAGTAAAAGTGCTTTTGAAGTATGCTTCAAATTTTTGGGGGCATTTTTATACCTTTTAAACAGTTGCACATTCCCCTGTGGAGCACATGCATGAAAACAACATGTCCGGAACTCTTGTATAAACACTGGAACCATTGCAGCTCTTTGATGGAGGACTATACTGTCGACCCCCCCCCAACAGATCACCACAGGTGTAATGAAAACTGCAAAATCCATGAATTCATGAGGTGGGCTGAGAACAGGGCACTTATTTTCCATCTGACTGCCGCACATTTTTCAAATTACAGAATGTGTTTTTAAATGGTTTCCCTGCATAGTGGCATTGCAGCGCTCACTCAGACGACCCCGTAACTCAAGAGAGAAAATGTGAAAAGCCCCAGTACATGTATTCACCTTTGTTGTGTAAATGAATTTTTGCATCCACACACAGTTTTTAAAAAAGTGCTGCCTTGGCAGCAGTGTTTCTAAAGCGGGGGAATAAAGAAGTTGGATCAGTATGAATGTGATGTGCACAAGGATTCTGTAGACAAAGGAGAATCAGGAGCCCTGCACCTGGGTGCAGTACAGGATCTATAAATGAGCTGCCATTAATCAGTAAGAGTGAGTGTGGTGATGCTATTTGGTTTCTATGTTGTGTGCACAAGGAGTATCTGAAATAGGCCACTGTGTATGAATCTGGATAGCTATTTTTGGGCAAGTCATCGATGGGTGGCGGACGGTGTAACCGGTTAATATTAAGATAAAAATCATAGAATAAATAGAGATATGGTCCTTTTTTAGTGCAATATTCCTTGTCTTTTACCAGGGCTGAACATGCTTCCTGTTTAGGAGAACCACCTAAGCAGTGCAATATAGAAAACCTTTTTATTTTAGCAGGTGGTGTACCGGCTGTGGAAATGAATTGCGTCTGCACAGTGAAAAGCACAATCCATTATTGGCTCTGGACTCAGCAGTGTGCGGAGACTTGCTGAGTGAAATTTTTGTACAGCACCGACTGCTGTTTGCAAATGCTCGGAAATGCATTGTGTTTAGCTGGACTGTCTTATGGAAAATCAAAGTTTTTACCTCTTGTAGAAGCACATGCAGCTTTGTCTCACAAAGGACAAAAATGAGCTTGGGACAGAACATTTGCTTCCAAAGCATCAGATGGGAGGATTTTGCAGCAGGATTCCTATGTCTTGTGTTATGGCACCAACCTACATGATCATTATCTGACAATATATAGAATGCTTCATGAAGAGTGCAGGATGCAGACGGGTGCTTGTGATGGGGGCGGGGGGGGACACAGAAACATAATGAATCCCTACAAGAGACATGGGGCCCTGCTGGGCTTCTGTAATGAAGCTCTGCCCCACAGTCGCTCCATGACCCACTGGCATTAAGGAAAAATGGAAACCATTACCCTCAGCCGTCAACCACAGCGTACCAAAAAGGACAACCTGGAGCAGACACAGGTGTGTGCATGTCTGTTGGTGGGAAATGGAAGAAGACTGAGACAGAAAGAGGACACAGCAGTGGATCCGCAACAGGACGGGATACCCTGCTGTATGAAAGTAAAATGTCTGGCGCATTAACAAGCCGCAGAGCAGCACGGCTTTAGCAGAGGAAAATTTAGCAAAAATAAACAACATTTAAGATGTGTGCAGCAGTTATGGAGGATGGCATTTTAAAGAAGATTGGATGTTTTCTTCCAGTCACATTCCAGCAGAAAGCTTCTAAAACTGCCCAGGGAACTTAACAGTTTTCTATATCAGGGAAAGCGTGTGTATGTGTTTTTCCATACTCTCCTGCTAAGCTCATCTTTGGTTGAATGCATCTTATTAGGACTGGAATGCCTTTATTTGTTGAAAATTTCCAACCGAGTAAACTCCCTATGCTTTTCAGCAATGTGTATTTGTTCATTTTATCACAGTGCTCAGTGGGATCTAGAAGCCTTTGTTTAAAAATGTAGAAATCAACCAGACCCTGAGAGAATAAAACATGAGGGTTCTTTTCTTAATTCTACACAAATCATATTTTGTGTGCTGCTTTCATTTTAAAAAAAAAGGGTGAATGCTTCAGTTGCAGTGATTGCATCCTCCACTGTTGGCTGGACTCTCAAATAGGAGTGCCACCGGCTGGAGATCATTTGGTCTGCAGATCTTTGGGATCAAGTTCATTATAAGAGATGGAGCACCGCAGCAGTCTGCCTCAGATTAACCCTTTAGATTAGATGGGCTTTTTCCTGTGGCTACTTTCTCTATCCTTTTATTGCTTTTCCCTTCCCTTCTCTCCACAATACTATCACTTCTGTAAGGGTTAAACAAAAGAAAAGGAACAGAACGACTTACTTGAAATTTCCAAAGCATTACAGTTGTTTTTGTGTTACTTGTTTGGACTAGCAGCTTCACCATACAATTATCTCTCTATCCTCTAATATCAATTTAGCACATTTTAAAGGAGCTATATGTATCTATAACATTATAGTGTTGGATGTTCGGATTAAACATGCCAGTGTTTCGAATAATAATCTAAATGTGTTTAGAAGAATTAATATAAACCAAAAAGCTAAGACGTCACACAGTTTCTCCTAAGCTGACATCAATTGGTTGAAAATGTCTTCATATGGTCATCTGCTCTTGTCACAATGCACTTATAAAATCCAATTACAGCCCTTTAATTCTCTCCCAAAGGACATCTAATCGAAGCCTATTAAGGATATTTCAGACACGTGTTGCTTCATGACCAAATGTCTAAAAACACCAAGTCTTAATTACATGTAGTACCATTAACTGGCATAACCTCCAATCTTTGTGACACACACCAGGCAGACAGTAAAAATACACCAGTGTTGACAGTGATTGCAGGTGAAAAGAAGAATAACATTTTTCTAGCTGACAAAAAATCATGCTTGTTGTTTGAGGTGTGATATAAAAAAAAACTTTAAGAGTAAGAAGCCAACAATAGACTTATATCTAACCACTTGACCAACAAGGAAAATTTGTGTTTGCTCAATGATTTCTCTCTAATAGCAATTGGTGTTTAATTATAAATTGTTGGAAAAGCCTGATTGGTACATTGGAACATTGTGTAAAAACCGCCAATATGTGTTGTTTGTTCCTTATTAGCATCACTACAAGTTATACCTTGCTGTAAAATTGACTAATCAGACTTTAAAACAATGTATAATACAACACCAGTCCATATTATGAAAAGGGAGAAATAATTGGCCTAAGAAATATTTCCTTTTGTGTTAATACTTATGTTATATTGTACATATCTAATCAAATTCAAACCAATATTTCTAAAAACCACCCAAATCTGTAACCACTGACTTATGTCACCCTAAATTTGAACCTTTCATAGTTTCTTACGGTGCTGAATAAATGTGTGTTTGTGTCTGGGTGGGTTGAGGGTGTAACCATATATGGTATTTGTATG
>JBBBVU010000016.1:3882257-3896717 GCA_037177055.1 Atherinosoma microstoma | reverse complement strand
CCCCCCCCCCCCCCCCCCCCCCCCCCCCCCCCCCCCCCCCCCCCCCCCCCCTCCCCCCCCCCTCCCTCCCCACACCACCATTCATTCAGCTGGATCAGTATCAGTTTCTCAAAAGCGCCAACGACTCTGTTTGCCAACACTGTTTACTCTCTGGGAAAATGCTCCAATCCAATAATCACATTCCTCCTCTGGTTTTGTCCTCCAGCCATTCTCAGTTTCTAGAAGGATCCATTCATAGGCCGGGAACCATTCTACCTTGTCCTGAAAGGCTTCAAACCTGCCACTGCTCAATGGCTGAGAACAGGGCGGCCCAAGCTTTCTCTTGGTAACACAATTAGCCATGAAGCGTCCAGGCCCGGCCTCCAGCTCATTCAGGCTGTGTTTGATGACCAGCCAGCTCCATGACTTCATCCATACACACTATCAGCCTATTGCCATGCAAAACAGCAACCTTCTTCTCCAACCCTGCACCAGCCTCAAAGAGGTCTCCCCCCCTCGTCTATAGCCCTGCTTTGTCCCATAGCTGCTAATGCGTGTAATTTTTGTGCGAATGAGGAACAGAGACTGTGAGCAAACACACCTCTTTCAGCTTGCGCTATTATAGGATTTTGGTCCATATGGCAGGAGGAAGATTTGTAATTGTGGCTAACAAGAAAACGGAGGGAAAGGCAACACTGGAGAGCGCAGTATGGGAGGGCTTAGGAGTCGCTCGCATTCATTTAAAAAACAAGAAGTCCGTCCAGAAAAGAAGATGCGAGAATTCATGGTAAAAGCTGCCAAACTTTGTTCTCATGGAAATGTCTCTCAAGAATGTAAAGTCTATTACTCTAAATCCCAAAATGGGATGTGCTCCAGTGTTGTGGAGTAATTAAAAAAGCTCAGAGTTTAGTTTGTAAGCTGAAAACCCTTTTTGGAGTTTTAAGTTTGAATTTTCAAGTAGTTTCTATGCTGAAGAAGTGTTTTCTGTTCTTTGGTCACCCCAAACTTTCAAATTGATTCAAACCTGAGACTCCACAGCAGAGTTGGGAGTGGAATCTAAAGCCGGCATGCCTTCACTGAGGGACTGAGACAGCTTTATATGATTAAAATTGACTGGCACACGGTGCAGGGCTCCACACCCACCCATAACAGACATTGAAGACGCCCCTGGGAAAGCAAGGCCTCCCTCCATAAATGAGACAGGTTTGTAAAAAAGCATGAGATTGCCACCACAATCAATTCCCTGCCATTCAGTTCACGTGTCTGGGTGTGTGCGCTCCATCCTGAAACTTGTCGCCAATTCCAATTCTGTTAGCTCTTTAAAAGCTACTCAGGCCCTCCACACCATACCTTCCTCCTCCTTCGCCTCCTTCTCCTCCTCCACAAGTAGCATTGAAATAAATATTTATCACATCACAGGAAGAGAGACAGACAGAGCAGGGGGAAAGAAAGGACAGAGAGCGAGAAAGGCAGAGACACTTGTGGTTACGATGACAACAGCTTCCTTCTTGGCAGAAGACACAATCAGATGGAAATGAGTCGGACTGAAAAACAACTATGAATGAGCGAAGGAGCTGCGAAAGTGGAGGAGAATGAAAATAGCAGCCAAAGCCTCAAAATGAACCCACAGGTGCCCATGTGGGAGTTATGCAACTCTGGTCAGTTCCCCTTGAAGAATTCTGGGAGGGGAAAAAACAAGTGTTTTTCTATGTTAGGCTCTCTGAAAAAAAATGAATTTCATAAATCTCTGACTAATTTCACAGCTCGCATTCCACTTGCCTCTCCCTGCAAGTCCAAAAGAGAAAATTCAAAAGGTTGGTTCAAAAGGTGGCAATCATAATACTTACTGCTGTGTTTAATAGCACCTTTCAAGAAAGGAGAGTGGCACGTATATTTAAAGATTGTGTGCACACTATTGCAACACTCAAGGTTACTGTGAATGTTGGAGGTTTTATGGGCAAGAAATCCATTTAGGATTCAATCAGAGGGAAGGAGGCTGCTGTTGAACAGACCAACAAGGCTCCACAGAACGCACTTAAATCAGTCGTAAAACAGATTTCCCAGGATGGAGCGCCAGAACCGAACATTAGACAGTTCTATGTCAAATCAACACTAGCTCACATAGCATTAACTGGACAGGAATCACATCTTGTGACTATAAAGTTAATGTGACATTAACTTTGTTATATTTCAATGTATGCTGCTTTAATATAAAAAACTAAAATGTATCCATATTTTATTCCCATTAAAATCTAAAAAACTTATCAGATGTTAAAACTCAGAGATTTTACCTTTTCGTGGAAAACAGCTCATTTTGAATTTGATGCCAGCAATAAAAAAGTTGGAGCAGGGGCAGAAAAGCAATTGGCACAAATCAAAACAACTGGAAGAGCATTTGACAACTAATTAGGTTAATTGATCACAGGTTAGTAACATGACTGGGTATAAAAGGAGCATTTCAGTCAAGGTGGACAGAGCCTCGCCGATCTAAAACAAACTGCATCTAAAAAATCTGAAATAATTTTAAAAAATTGTTCTGCTACATAAAACTGCAAAGATCCCACTATCTACAGTAGAGGTTGCAAACCTGTGAACCTGGACCCTCAAGGGGGTCCCCCAAAGAAAATAACTGGTTCCAGAAGTTTTGACTGTTCAAAACCAGTGTGATTTAAATGAAGGCCATGTCCACACAGAGACACTTTGAGGCATATTTACTTACGTTTTTTATCATCTGGGTGTTTCATTTACATGGAACCAGTGTTTTGAGAGCCTGAAAACACAAACTTTGCACCATTTCATTAATCAGACATGTCTGAGAAATGCCCCAGGGCAGTCCACAGTGATAGAATAGTTGCATAGCGCTGCATAGTGCATTGGAACAGGCAGAAGGTCAAAACTGTACATTTGTGATCTTCAGGCCCTCACACACACACACACACACACACACACACACACACACACACACACACACACACACACACACACACACACACACAGTTTCATTGTACTCTGTATAATTACAATAAAGTTGATTCTGATTCTGCGGGATTGCATTATTGCCTATGGCTTGCACAGTTTACACACCTGTGAAGGCTCCATCAATGCTGAGATGTACTTGGAGGTTTTAGAGCAACATCTGCTCCCATCCCAATAACATCTCTTTCAGAGAGGGCCTTGCATATTTCAGCAATGCTAAAGCACATACTGCATCCATTCCAACAGCATGGCTTCACAGGAGAAGAGTCTGGATGCTGAACTGACCTTATGGAGATTTGTGAAGGAATGCATTCTGTTGTTATTTACACTTTACACAGAGTCCCAATTTATTTGGAATAGGAGTTGTAAGCCAATAACTACCTGACTTTAAAAAAAACATAGTTTTGTTTTTGTTTTACCTCACTGAATAATGTAAAGACACTTCAAAGTTATGTCCTCTTGTGCATGCTTAGTTTGAACATCATAGTTGACAAGAAGGCCGTCTTTGTCATGTGTTCAAGTGTATTATTATGTCCCTGACATTGGCAACATGAGAACTCACAGCAGGGAGTCCTGTTGTTGCCGCTTGTTCCAGATGTTGGATTGGTGTGCAAGAGCCCTTGAAATGTTGATTGTTCTGTTTTGAACAAGTCTATTGTGAGTCTTAGGACTTCATGAAGGCGCAATGTTAGATCACTACATTTAATACGTAATCAATGAGCAGAATAATAAATGACTTGCAAACCTGTTTTACTGAACACATACTCATTAATTCATAAAAACCCCATAATCTAACAATAAAACTCTGAAATCAGCATTTGGTTTGATGAATTTCTGTCATTAGTCTAGTGTATCCCTTCAGGGGTCTAAATCTACGTCTATGTTAATCGACACGCTTCCTTTTTTGCCTTTAATGGGGTTTTTAATAATGTAAGAGTATTTCATACGATTCTGTTTAATTCCATTGTGCAAATCACAGCCTGAGGCTCTTCTTTTCACAACACTTCTCACTCCAGGTAGCCTGGAAAGGTCTTTGACAGTAGAATCCATAATTCTACGGTGACTGGCGATAAAGACATTATCTCCAACATTTGATCCACCTCAATCCTCTCTCAGTATTATATTTCCTAATTAAGGAAGTTGTTTGGGAGCTCTCGGCTCTCCCTTGAGCGTTTTTCCTGACACAGTTTCTTCACTTTGCAATCATTTTAGCCCCATCTGCATCCGTCTTAAATCCCAAAAAACATCAGTCTCACATCAGTTTTGTTGTTCTTTATCAGTCTTTCCAACAGGCATATGTCTGATTTGTGTCTCTCCACACCTCTTCTCTTTTTTTTTTTTACTGCTCCTCTATTTTCAATCTTTCAGGGGCAGCAAAAGAGAGCTGCAGAGGAGGTGAGGTGACAGTGGTGGTAGGTACAACAGACCAATTCAGAGAGCGGATATCTGGGCGGACAGCTTCACATACAGGGGATTGCCTTGGTCTTCCCTATGTCCAACACTGAGCCCCAGTCTTATGGCTTGTTGCCGTTTATGAGCGTGTAGCTCCATGCGCATGCAAATCTGTCTGTTTGTAGATGTGTAATTTCTGATGATTCCTTGCCGATTGCAAACATCCTTCAGAGCAAAGATCCCATCAACAGTAAGGAAGCACTGTGACAGAAGTGACAGCCATTAGCAGTGACAGGAGCATGTAGTCCTTTAAAAATGAGATGTCTATTCAGATGAGAAAAAGTGGAAGAGTCTTCACTTCACACTCAATTCAGCAAGTTTCAAATGCTCCAGCTGTCACATTATATCATTTGCAGATTCTGCTTTGCTTTAAAATGGCTATTTTTAACAGATTTTGTTTTTGCTACTTTTTTTGTAAGAATGTCTTTTTTAAGTTCACACGTGCTAGTGTTTTACATGAAGCATGCACATAATCCAGCTTAATTTGGTTTTATCTAGAGATTTTTTTTTAATTTTTTTTTTTTATAATCAAACCAGTCAGTGACCCTCATGTCTTGTACAGGAGAGGTTTTATCACAGGATAAAAGTGATTATTCTGAAAAACTTTGCACTGATTTACAGACAGCTCTGTAGCTACTGACTTCCGAATTCCGCAATTCGTAAACCAGGTTTCCACCGATGAGCGAAACAAATCTAAAGCAATCTTTAGGAAAAAAAAAAAAGTTTGAAGTAAACTCGGATGCATAGTGTTGCCAGAGGTTGGCAATATCAGTCATGCTGGTAGTGTTTGTAACCCAACGCAACAGAATTATTAGCTATCTTAACTGGAAACTAAAGATATATTAATTATATAAATATATTATATTGAAAATCTGAAAATTGAAAATGAATAAATATATGTGAAGAGGAGCAATTCCCAAACTTGTTTTCATGAATTACTCCTATCTCTGATAAATCTAGGATATTAAATAATACCTGGGAAGATACCAGACATTTACATAAATTTGTTTGCAATCAGACTGAAAAAAGCTGATGAGTCGCATCATTTTCATTTTTGCCAGGCCAGACAAGATCTGTGATGATGTTTCCAGTCTCACTAATGTGTATAAAGTCTTTAAAACTAACCTTGTATGCTAAATTGAGTATATAAGCTTAGTTTTTAACACTAGTTGGGACGCTTGATCTATTTTCAATGTTTTCATTTACCTATTTTACTTATATCTTCATATCAAAAGACAGAAACACAAACCCACTCTTTCATTTCCAGGTGTCTTAAAACCAGTTTAAGTTTTCTAAAAGTGAAACTAAAAGGAATGATAACTGATTCACCCCCAAAAAAGTGCAGAAAATGTATATTTCATTGCATCCAAATTACACTTCTCCAAGAAATTATTTCACCAACAAAAAGGTTCAAACTGAATCCCTTATAGAGCAAATAAAGCTGTGAGAAATGTGAATGTAAAAGGGCAAAATTACATATAAATCATTTTAATGCCGCAACACTTACCGCAACCTTTAATGAGCCCAGGATGAAACAACTTATATATTAGTCATCACATCGTAATTACAAGAGAGGCAAGGCTGTTAAGTAAACAAATTAATGATAAATGAGTATGCAATGAGATTTTTAAATTGTATTACTGGCCGTGGAAGCTGTATTTTAAACTTCTCCTTTTATTTTTCTTTCTTTTGTTTAATGTTTGCATCTGCATTTTGAGATACCGAACAGCCGCAGCCTTCCAGCAATCAGCAACCAGAAGACCCCCATTGTGTTTTAAATATTGGTTGATGAGAGCATTGTGGGCTCAAGAGGAGCCTGGGGTGAAGAACGGATATCGTCCACCGGGCTCGATAGGTCTGGGCAATGTATTGGAAAAACAGCCCGCTGTGAAACAGGGATTATTGAAATCCTCTCAAGCAAGGGCTGTTTTATATTGGGAGGGAAGTAGTGGTGGTGGTATGTGTATCCCTGTGTGTGCAAGAGTCACAGACAAGCATGAGCTACCGCTGATGACACCTCCATGAATGAGCAAACCTGCTGCTTTCCCCTCCTCACACCGCCGCGACTATAGTTTTACTAGGAAGTGGAGGGCTAACAGCTGCCGCACACTAACACACACACAAATTATAGCCACGTGCAATGGTGAGGGGGCTGCAAAAGCTGGAAATGAGGGGTGTGCAAGCTGTGACGGTGAACATTAATGGGGACAGCAGCTGTGGAATTAATGTGGCACATCTGGGAGGACAGAGCAAAGAGGAGACAGCAGCTCAGAGAGGGAATGATGAGGAAGAGATTCCAGTAGACAGACAGGAGGGATGGGGGGATGAGAGAGGAGGGGATGAAGGAAGTGTGTTTGACTTGACTTTCAATAAGCCTCTCTGATTCCTCTCTCTTGTATTCTAGCATCTGGCTGAGGTAATAGACTTTTCAGAACTTCTTGTCCTTGAGGTACCTGTTAAAGCATCCTCTTCTTTGACTTTTATTTGAGAAAAGTTAACTTAACCAGCAAAGTGCTCCGCTGAGACCCTTCTTACTTATACAAATACCTTCTGTAACATACACAAAAAGAAATAAGCCACAGAATCAACAAACTTTCTTTGACAATGAGTAGCTCTTGCAGCGGGTTGCATTGCCGTCAGAAATAGAGCAAGAGCTCAATGGAAGAGTCAGATTCTGTGAACATTTCCATTAAGCTATTCTTGAAAATAACCAGACTGAAAACAAAGAAGGAGAGGTTTAAATAGGATTAAACAGGTGTAACAGATTCAATGTCTCCTCCCTCTACAAAAGTAACAGCTACAGGGCGAGCCCCCCCCCCCCAAATCTGAGTGCTATCTTGGGAGCATCATCAAACACGCAGCCACAGGGCAACCTTAAAAGTCTTCTCAGCCTCCCAGTTCTCTGTTTCACCCGCGGCTTGTCTTACAGCTTCAACACCTTCATCCGGGGCCCTCCAAAAGTGAGAGCAAGTTGTCTCTCCCTTGCCTGGAATAGACATCTCCCCTGGAAGATTTTAATTTAAAAACAAATAATACCCAAAATTCTACTTTTAAAACAAGCACTTGATCCCGGACTACCATGTTTAAAGACTTTAAAGTTTTTGTCTGCTGAGCACAGTGCAAGAAACCAGATAGTTTTATCTGTAACGTCTTCCAATGCACAATATTAAGTTGATCAAAGGCTTGGCTTTTTAAAACCTTAGGGGTATGTCTTTAATCTGGAAGAAACTGCAGAGGAAGTGGAAGAGTCGGGGATTCGCTCAGTTTAAGATTTCAAATCTCGGGCACGTTCCCGTTTCCTATTAGAGAGAAATATTGACACTAACTATCAAATAAAGTATGACCCATCTGCAAGGCACAATTAAAACTGAGATGAAGATATAAGCTAGTGATCCTTACAAATTTTCTTTGACTTTTTCTTTAATGAGCTGATTAATTGTCTGTCACTGGCGTCCGGGCGAGGGGGTTACCATGAAGGAGAGGGTAGACTGGCAGTAAAACAGCCTGATATCCACACCTCAGACAGAGCGTAGCATAAGAAATGGATGATCTCTCCCTTCTCCTGCTCTCTTTGCCTCAGATATATGGCGCCATCAATCCCCTGCAGCGGAAGCCACAACAGGAAGATGAATAAATTAATCTGGAATAAATGGCCCCCTGCTTGACACATAATCACAGATTAGACTGAGTCGGCTGGGAGTGATGGGTCGAGCCAAGCTGGTGGGGCTGTGGGCCGGAGAGGAGAGGAGGCGGAGGGAGGGTCACTCACATTAACCCCTGTCCGGCAGAGGAGGCTGTGCACATCTTTAACTGGGAGTCAGAGACAGAGAAGCAAGCGGAGATGATCCCTGAGCTGTGATTGTAACTGTGGGAGGCGGCAGCTAATGATGTCACTAATGAGAGGTTCATTACCAGGTCAGCACTTTGGACCCGGGCATGTCAACTCTTCACTCTGCGATGAAGAACCTCGGCTTTAAACATGATAATAAAGCCCCCTGAAGCTGTATGAAACTCCTGACTCTTTCTTTTTATGCCACTTTAGCTAATAAGGTTGCAAAAATTACATAAAAAAGTAAATTGCATACAAAAATAACACTGCATTGCTCCACTGGGATGCATGTTTTTGTAAAACTTTGCTTTTTTTTTTAACTCCCAATTCTTATTGCCTTCCAAAACGCATCCACTGCATCCACGACAGCACCACCATATGAATATCTGCTGAGCGAAACACAATTAAAGTGATCGGAGAGATTCGTCATGTTGATTTATCCCACACCTCCCATCATGAAATTTTCCCACATTCCCTTTTGAGTAAGTTGGCTAAAGGGGAAAGAGGGAGGAGGACGGGGCAAAAAATGAGAAATTGAAGACAGGGCGACCCCTACGCACCTTGCGTTCCTCTATTTAGATGAATGAATCGTACCGTTGTCCCTTTCATTTTTCTCAATTAAGCGTTTGCCATTTGGAAAGCTTCCCCGCTTCATGATCATTAAAACCTTCGCATGTCACAAGAGGGTGAGGATGGTAAAAAAAAAAAAAAAAAGTCTGTGGGATGGGAGGGGTGGGGGGGTGGGGAGGGCGTTTAATTTAATTTCACAGCAGTCAGCGCTACCTGCTCTAATCGCCAGGCAGAGAGAATGTGAGGGAGGGGAGGCTGAATCACAGAGAGATAAATAATGACAATAAATACACCATCCTTCTGATAGGAGCTGCCAACGTGAAAACGCTTATTGACTGCACAAATCTGTGTGACTTTTTCTTGGTATGATACACAGATCCAAAATGTGTCGAATGCAACACTTCCATTTATTACAAAAAAATTTATATTTCACCTAAAACTCAACAAGCAGATGTTTCTTTAAAGATGTTTTGGATTTCTGAGCTAAACTCTCTTCGTACTGAAGCAGAATTGAGTCTTTAGGAGTCTTTATATTCCCCCTGATGCAGCATTGACCACTGCATAAACCCCCGGCCCGGCACATCTCAGCAGTTAACGTGATATATTCATATACTGAAAGCAGGAATGCACGGCAGAAAATCTATGCTGAAATAATACTGTCACATTAACATAGGACAGAGCAGAAAGCTGTACAAAAATCTTTTATGTTTCCTTGTGGTGTCTGAAAAAGATGGGAATAGCTGCATTCATCTGGTTTCTTTCATTAAAAAAACACCGACGTATCTTAAGTTGTCCAACTATCCTGGACGAATAACTTGAGTCATTATCGTCGCAAATGAAAGAAGCCAATATGTGTTGATCACTGCAAGTAATATATAACCAGAACAGTAGGTTTCTAACAGATCCATGCAGTCGAGTTGATCTTGTGCTGCCTTCACAACTCTGTCGCAATTAGAGGATTAAAGGGAAGGAAAAGGGGAAGAAACCTCTGCTTTAGGCACATTCATTCTACAATATATGCACATGGGTCACTTAGGGCTCCACATTAACAGAGAAACAAATACACTGACCACACCAGGCACCACTCTTGTCAGCTAAGAACACGAAAGCGAGGCTGCAATTCATGTAGGCTCACTGAACTTGGACAACAGAAGATTGGATAAACGTTGCCCGGTCTGATGAGTCTCGATTTCAGCTGCTACATTTAGATGGCAGGGTCAGAATTTGGCATAAACAACATAAAAGCAGGGATCCTTCTTTGCCTTGTGTCAATGGTTCAGGCTGGTGGCATAATGGTGGTGGGGATATTTTCTTGCCTAACATTGGGCCCTTTAGTACCAATTTGGCATCATTTAAACACCACAGCCTACCTGAGCATTGTTACTGACCATTTCCATCCCTTTATGACCACAGTGGAGCATCTTCTGACGGCTACTTCCAGCAGGTTAATGCACCATGTCACAAAGCTCAAATCATCTCAAACTGGTTTCTTGAACAGTGTACTCCAACGGCCTCTACAGTCACCAGATCTCAATCTCATAGAGCAGCTTTAGGATGTGGTGGAAGGGGAGATTCTCATCATGGATGTGCAGCCATCAAATCTGCAGCAACTGTGTGATGCTATTATGTCAACATGGAGTAAAATCTCTGAGGACATGTTTCTAAAAGTATAACGTCTCCACAGATGTCTACAAAGAGAGGTGTTATATACAGAGTCGAAGGGTGTGTTTGTGTTTAGATCGACTAACAGTGTGTTTGCTGAAGACTGTTATCATACAGGACATACAGGACACAGTTCAAAAGTTGTTTATTTCTTTTGAATGTATGAGCTACGCTGCTCATCGGAGTTTGGTTTAGGTATGAGAGTCACAGTTTCCCTGCACTATATCTTCATTTGTGTCAGTAACACTCAAAGTTTTGGCACATTTATCACAGCATACATCATGTTGAAAGTTTTAAGTTTTGTCAATAAAATATATCATAGGATCCAATCAGGGTGTGACCTAATCCATTTAACATTGTGCCAGTTCCTAAGATGGCACGTCCATCGGAGCACATTGACTTTAGGCCGGTGACTCTCACCACCTACTTGATAAAGATGCTGAAGTGGCTGGTTCTTCGCCTCTTGACCAGGAACCCCTCCAGTTTTCATATCATGAGAACACACCTCAGGGAACTGTGCTGCCACCTCTCCTCCTCACCCTACACACAGCCGAAGTCCTGTACAACTCAGGAGGATGTCACATGCAGAAGTTCTCTGATGATGCTGCAACTGTGGCGTGTATTAAGGGGGGGTGAGGAGGAAGAGTACAGGAGCTTCATCAAGGACTTTGTTGGAAAGTGCATCCAGCTTCAGCTCAACATGGAGAAGACTGAAAACATGGTGCTTGACTTGCAGCAATTGCCTCCCTCTCTGCAGCCAGTTGAGGGGGAAGGTAGTGGAGTCTTATAAGTACCTTGGGCTGGAGCTGGACAATAAGCTGGACTGGTCTGTGAATATTGACCTGCTCTACAGGAAGGGACAGGGGCTGCGCCAGGAAGACAGACACACAGCAGCTGAAGAGGATTATCAGGGGGGCATGTTCAGTGGTGGACTCTAGAGGCTATAGTGGAGCAGAGGACTCTGTCTAAACTACAGTCCACTTATCCTCTGCACACTGCCATCATCCAACAGATGAGCACTTTCAGCGGGAGGCTGTTGTCACAGAGATGCTCCACATACGGAATCAGGAAATCATTTGTCCTCCAAACCATCAGACTGCATGACATGACTTATGGAAAAACACGGGGAGGGGAGGGGAGGGGAGGGAGGTGTTTGAAACCAAACAGCAGCTGCTGACGTTTTTTAATGTTCAAATAACATTTAATGGTTTTCTTTTTGCACCATAGTCATGCATCGACACCACCATTTGCACATGGAGACCATGTTCCATTGTGCAAAAGGCAATGGTCCTCATTTATCAACCGTTCTTACAAACATTTGTTAAGTCTTGTGAATTTTTACAAAGTCAGCTTTTGTTTTTGTTTTGTGTTTTTTTTTACTGCTCTGTTCATTAAAATGCAATAATAAAATTGCAGTAATGATTTTGTCAGATTCTAGCGTTTAGTTAATTCAAAATAAACAGTGAGATATTGCAGATTGTGTCCAGACATTATAATTTTCCTCAGGGAAAAATTAAACCATTTTACAGCCACGGCCAGATTCATTCTCTCAACCACTTCACAAAGGTGACAAGTCACCTTAAGACTCCCAGATCCTGAATGTGGTCTTTGATAATTAATATTTAATACAACAGTGTCCTTTTAATTGTAGCTAATATTTAGTTTGGTGAGGAAAAATCAATTATGCCCTGCTTGCCTGGTTAATAAAACCACTTTGCTTTGTAAACCGTAGACAGTACATTAGGTGATGTAATGAAACTTTATCCTATGATGTACCTTTTCTGGTTTATAGTTGTTGTTGTTGTTGTTTTTAACTTTTGTCTGGTTTCCTGTTTTATTTTGCTGATTTTAATCCCTAGTGCTCTGTTTACGTCCTGCTCCCTGATTATCACACCTGGTTTCTTTTGTTGATTGCCTCACCTGCTTCTTGTTTCTAATTAATTCCCTCAGTATTTAAGCTCCTGCTTTTCTTTATCCTGTACCAGTTCATTATGTTTCTATCTGTTGTCTTTCTGGCAGCCAGTCTAGCTGCTTCATTAGTCTTCATTTGTGTCTTTGCTTTTATTAAAATCTTCATCTTACTTTCATCTGCCTCTGATATTCATCAGTCCTGCAATTGGGTCCTTCCACTTCATCTTCTGCATCCATTCCGTGACCCTTTAGCCACTACGCCACGATGATGTTCGTCCTGATGCGTTCATGGGACTAAACTACAGGCTGCTCTCTGAGTACAGGAGTAATTAAGTACTAACCTGTTTGTACATAAAACTGCTATTATATGATTTGAAGGTCCTTGTGTGGTTATTTATAATTAAGTGTTTCGCTTAAGAAATAAGGACAGCATGTTTCAGTGCACATTTTTACTATAATTTTTGTTTGAATTCATAATTAAGGCACTCTGCTTGGTATTTTTCCTCGTCTCTCATCTGTTTCTGTTTGAAAACTGACTGTAAGTTTTGACCTTTTATGGGGATTTTTTTTGGGAGCGTACCTATGCAAAGTAGGGCTAGTTCGTCCGTCCGTTCAACTTGAAAGACGTTGGTTTTCACTAATCTATGAGGAAAGATATGAAAAATTCACTGTCTACGAACACATTATTAAATCTGATGGAAGGTTTTCATAAAAAAACATCTTTAGGTATAATTTAAAAACAAATTTAAGAAGGTCTGTAAGAAGATATTGGTGAATGAGACGCACTGTGTCTCATTCCATTTTATTGTATTGTGTGAACAAAGTTTTTCTATATAAAAAGTGGTGGACACCCAAAATCCAACACACATTCCTAGATGTGGTATGATTCTTGCAAATGAATGCCCCGGAGAAAATTGTTTGTGCAGCAGATTTCATTGCTCCTCGCCCAACAGTAACTGAGACATCTCAGTGGTGTAAGAGGAAGAGCTGGAGGTGAGGATTTATCCAGTTATTGCCATGACTGTGCAAAAGCTTATTGTAATCCATCAAATAGTTACATCTGGACCAAAAATGGAGCAATCTTCATCAACCTTAGGGGGGTTATCTAACTTAGGGGGGTTAACCATCAAAAAACCATAAAAAAAACCTGATCTTTGATGGGACTGAAGGAGTTTCAGACAATACAACACAGCGAGTCTGCCTCTTCTCTCTCTAGGACCAGTTTGTATCGAGGGCAGTCACCCTGCAGACGTCAACACATTGATTGATACTTTGACTCTGCTGCTCTCTCCATCCCTCCTTCATCCCTGGATGACTATACGTCGGTGTTATGTTGTCCGGGACGTGGACTGACTCTTAATAGACAGCATGTACGCAAACACATCGGCACTCAACATTCTCCCCACCAGGTTTGATTAATTTGGCTCGTAACGCATGTGAGCAGAGCTATCACCAGCATCCAGATGTTCCGCAGCCCTTTTGTCTGCACCCCCTCCTCCCAGTATGCACATATCGGTACACACCTGCTTTCATTCTCTCCTCTTGCCTCCAGTAGTCGAGGATGTGATGCAGTGTGAAGCATGCTGGGTTGTTTTTTTTTTTGTAAGATTATTCCTCCTTTGCTTCTTGGAGCTCTCTGCGAGCTGTGACTATCTGCTCTGCATCAGAAGAAGAGAGTGTGTTTTCACAGAGGCTTGCGGAGATTGCATCAGTGACTAAAGGGAAGCTATCAAAGAGAAAGAGTCGTTGTGTAAATACAACACACGGACACACTCAAGCACAAATGTTCTCATCACTGTAATCGCCACCAATCGCACTCAGGCACACTCACCCACCCCGCATCAACATTAACGAGCAGAAAGTAAGACGTCTCAAGGAGCAGGAGCTTGAATCTAATTTCACCCGCTCTGAGCGTCTGTGTGGCCAAAGTAAAACATAAGCACCCACGGTGAAGGCTGGGGGGGGGGGGGACTTCCTCCTGTCTAGGATAACTTTCCTCCCCTGATCCAACCTCCTCTCCCTTACCCTGTACTGTGTTGGGAATGCTGATCCAAGAGGTGATAACCACCTAAAGGCTGAAG
>JBBBVU010000016.1:3847276-3874939 GCA_037177055.1 Atherinosoma microstoma | reverse complement strand
AATTAAATTAAATTAAATTAAATTAAATTAAATTAAATTAAATTAAATTAAATTAAATTAAATTAAATTAAATTTAAAGTCAACATCTTGCCAAAGGGTTTTTTTTTTAAATACTTGTTTCACTCTTCCAAATGAAGTGACTTAAATTAATATCCCCGAAAATTTGGCAAGAGAAAAAAAGCAAATGATAAGATTCCAAGCTCATCACTTGGCAAAGAACAGGGGAGGACTCGATTCTCCTGCTTACAGTACAGAAATACATCTCCACAGATCAGGCACTTACGTTTTGGCATCATTCTCGGAAGATGGGGAATGAAAATGGTTGGAAATTGGGAGCATTTACAAGAAAAACCTGCTTGTGCATGTTTAGGGGATAAAAGACTAATTAAAACTTGATGGAAATGGTAAATAAGTGGATCAATATCTCTGGGAACATGGTTAAATACTGTGACTAAGGGTTGTTTGATTGAATAAATGACTCTCACAAAACTTTGCCTTAACTGCAAACTGTAGTTGTATTCCCGTTGTGAGGAAGTAGGGCTCTCTTCTTCTTCTTCTACATCTTTCTTAATGTAAGGATACTGAACAATTTTCACACTCTGACAAGACAATGTGGGTTTAACTTTTTTTCTCAGGAATACTGCACGAGCAGCTCTTAAAATTTTTTTTTTTTTTTAAAAAGGCACGATGTGTTTTAAGACATTAGAGTTTAAAGAATAAACCTGGGGCCTAAATGAGCTCAAGACTGTACAACAGACAGGGTAAGCAGTAGGAAACAAAAAGCTGAAGTCTCAAAACCCTTTTATCATGTGTTTTGGGACTCGGGGGGGGGGGGTTTACATATAAAGCTTTTAGTGACAAAGCTTCATCGTAAAAGAATCTTAAGATCTCATCGTTCCATATTTTCCCAACAGATCACTGAAATCTCAAGTGTAGGTTTACTTGTGTTTCCTAGAGTTTATAAAAGTAGAATGGGAGGCAGAACCTTCAGAACCCTCTCTGGAGAACCTGCTCCCAGTTATCTGACTTCAGGAAGCAGACACCTTCTCTACCCTAAATGTTTCTTGGTGACCCTCCGTCATGCTTTTAGTTATGCTGCTATACCGTTAGACTGCGAAGATCCAGCTCTATCTATTTCACTCTCTTTACTCTTTTTTTTCCATATACAAAATTATGACGATATAATTGTCATTACCTTGTTCTTCTCTTTTTATTTTTCCAACTGGTCGAGGTAGACCATCTTTCCTGAGCCTGGTTCTGCTGGAGGCTTTTCCTTCCCGTTAAAAGGGAGTTCTCTCCATTCACCTGTCGCCCCCCCCCCACAGTTATTAATATAAACTGGATGAGTATGGATCTTAAAATATGTTTCACAAGACAATTACAGTCTTTCTTTATAAAGTCAGTCCAAAGAAAAGAAAATTATTTTAATGATCATGAAATTGATTTTCAGATCCCTTCTGCCAACTGGCTGTGTGTTTATTTAATTTTTCCACCAGGGACATGGACAAATAATAAGCTGACACAGTTTGACACATAATTACGAGGGTAACACTGGACATCAAAGATCAAAATTGGCTAAGTCTTTGACTCGGACACTTTGGTGCTCTTAATAAGTCTTTGGATACCCATTGAACAGATTGTTGAGTACAACAAAGTCCTTCAAACCACGAAAATATATCAAACCTATGAAGCATTACAGCTGGATCCCCAATCTACAGAAAACGTTAATTACTCAGGATCCCTCTAATAGAGTCGCGCTGCACCAATTAAGGACAACGGAGACACAGCGCGGATGTACCGAGCTCATTACTCACACAAACAACACAATCCTCATGGGACAGTGAGATTAATGGCACTCTTCTTATAGCACATATACTGCTTATATGATGTAACACAAACAAGGTGCAGCTTTTCAGTCTGAGACAGGGGCGAGAGAGAGAGGGGGGGGGAGGGGGGGGTCGGGATGAGGTTGGTAGGAAATGAGACAATGATGAAGGCAGAGGGAGTAAAAAGGAAGTTTAAACAGGACAGAGTGAAAGAGGGACATTTTCTTGCATCAGTGTATTTTCAAGACAAGTAAGCCATCAGGTCATTTCATGTTGTCGGGAGCGCTTCAGATCTTTTCTTATGATCTCCTGTTTGTTATTTTCTAGCAATGCAGAGCCTTGCTGTTGTAAAACAGAGAGGCCAGATATCACGATCGGTTCCTCTGACATAGAGCCCATCCCTCTTCGCTTTCCTGCTGAAGGCCGTGCACACAACTAAAGATGTTTGCTCCTCTCAGAGCCTCTTGACAGGCTGTAATTCTGTTTCAGGCCAGAAAAAAAATACTGCAAAGTGCTGCACCCTGCTCAGCACCAGTCAAACGTCTTTCTTATTTCACACAGTATGTCTCTCAGGATTAGAAGGCTACCATGCCTCCCTTCAGTCATACAGAGCGCTGATTGTCTTTGCGA
Organism: Atherinosoma microstoma; assembly: GCA_037177055.1. Classification (NCBI taxonomy): domain Eukaryota; kingdom Metazoa; phylum Chordata; class Actinopteri; order Atheriniformes; family Atherinidae; genus Atherinosoma; species Atherinosoma microstoma. The sequence goes on along the minus strand of JBBBVU010000016.1, from coordinate 3,872,483 downwards.
CCTCTCGTGGGGGTCGTTGGCTTCCTCTGGCCTCTGCGTGCTCAGACTGTGTTAAACTGCCTGAATATAAAAGACAAAGCAGAGATGATGGAGGAAAGAGGACCTCAGTGTCATTTCTGTTTCCTATTAAAGGTCTGCTTTCTAATGTTGAAAGACCTGACAGCTAACTAAATATGACTGCTGTGTCGCATCAGTATATCTGTCAGATACACAGACTTTCTTTAAAGACGTGAATCCTCATTTAATCTCTACAACATCAGTGCCCTAGTTTTCATCTATTCTATTTAGCGTTATCTATTTTATTATTGTTTTATTCATAAAAGTGATTAATAAAACACCTACTTATATGAATGTTCTTTTCAGCTTCCCTTCAGGGACACCACGACTCCTTTCATCTTGAAAAGCAGGCGAGACTCAGTGGATATATGTATTCTATTTGATTTCATTTTCAGTTTTAAAAGTTGATATAAAGAAAAAAGAAAAATTAGGAGATGAAGGAGCGGTAGAAAGTAAGTGAGAAATATTAGTTTTAGAATTAATTAGATTGTAGATAATTTGACTTTAATTTAACTTGTTAATTTCCTCAGCAAACTGAGTCTCTGTGTCTCTATGCCATCTGTGATCCTCCTCCAATTGCCACAAAAGCTTTTAGAAATATGCATATTTATATTTTTTGATGCTAACTGAAACAGTTTTATTAACCCATTAAATGTTTCAGTTGAATAGTGAACTTGTCACCTTGATGGATGACCATCTCCTTCAGGATCAGCTTTACAATTGTGTTGCATCAATCCTAAAATAAATACAAATAAAAAATTTTTAAAAACCTGAGACTGTTGAATAACAATAGTAACAATATTTTTTTTGTTTCCAAGACATATCATGATATTATTGCTAAATTTTTCCATCATCTTTCTGAAACAAGTCCGATCACGCTTAATTATGCCAAAACTTCAGTAGTCAGGCCCCTGTCTGGTGGAAGCAGCTCCTGGTTTCATTTTGGAAAGCAGACACCACCACTGCCTTTCAGATTAAACTTAGAACTTTCTTTTTTAATAAAGTTTATACTATAAACGTCATGGCCTAGGGGTCACCGAAGCCAGCCCTAATTATAAACTGTTAGTTAGGCCTGGCTTGGACGACCCTTTGCTGTCCCTTTAGTTACACTGCCGCTGACATCCAGCTTCTCTTTTATCTGTTATCCTCCATACATAAATACATTAACCAATGTTTCCCCTGCCATTATAGTAGGGGGTGCCCTGACCCCATAATTACACCCCAGCCACCCTTAGAAAGTAAAGTTATTTAAGGTTATTTTTCCTCTAAAACAGGTTTATACTTTTTATTAAAGAGTGTGATGTCATTTCTCTTCTGCTCTCTGTATCACTAGAATCTGATGGTTTCCTTCGTCATGTTTTCTATGAATTGACAGTTATTACTAATATGGATTATATCATATTATGGTTGATTTTCATATTTAAAACTATTCTTGTCCCCGTCCCTCTATTTCTCTCTAGCTACATGTCTAGAAACAAGAATTAATATGACCTTCGCTCTCCTTCAGTTCTACCGATGGTGGTCCAGAGAGTGAGAACAGAAGAAAGCTTTTAAAACACGGCGCTGCTTCCTCTTGGAATAATTTACAAACTGATTTGATGTTAGCAAAACTGATCTCTCTGGGGGAGTTTAAGTTGATTATAAGAGCTCAGGAGAAAAACTCCCTCGGTCAATGTGACTGTTTATATACTTCTTTGCATTATTCATCCCATGCTGTATTTCATTTACCTAATGGTGGCAGCTCCTTCAGTTTTTACTTGTGTTTGATTATTGATGTCTGTTTGTATTGTGGTATATTAAATATAACAAAACTGCATGTGTTGGCCAGGACATTCTTGGAAAAGAGATTTCTATTCTTAATCAGGTTATTATCTGGTTAAAAAAAAAGAGAAATTAAATGAAAGATATACTCAACTGAATTAAACTGGGATAGAATTGGATTAAAGTGCGTGTTTAAAGGGGTTTTGAGATGACTTTTTGAAAAATCTACTTCTTAAAGTGCAATTAAAAACTGAAAGTGAAGACTAAATAAAAAAAGATAAATCCGCTGGGCCTGAGACGTGAAACCAGCAAGGAACTGCATTAAAGTTCAAACCCTCAACAGTGTCTTGACACATCTCCGGCTCCATTAGACTCGGAATCAAAAAGAGTCACCTTCTCTCATGAATACTAAGTCAGTAACTTACTCCCATAAGTCATTAAAGTGTCATTAGTTAGATTCCCTCCATCTCATCAGTGTGCTGGTTGTGTTTTTTAAAGTAATTCCAAAACCAAATAGATATCAGGCCCCAAACACGCACATATCGCTCCAATTCAATCCTCCTATGAAAATATGGTCATTTCTGTCTTCAAATGACCAAAACAGTGACAACCAAATGTTGAATTTAAGGTGGCTTCGTTGCATCTTTTTAAATACGTTCTATATTTGGATATAGATTTACAGCAGCTGGTTCGCAGCTGGGATGATCAGCTCCAAATCAGAGAACATTTTGCTCAGCTGGAAAAGTGTGGAGCGTCCTCTCCGGGTTGGGAATGAGATCTTGTCCCAAGTGGAGTTCAAGTATCTCAGGTAAGGGAAGAAAGAAGCGGGAGATCGACCGGAGGATTGGTGTGGCGTCTGCAGTCGTGCGGGCTCTGCATCAGTCTGTTGTGGTGAAAAAGGAGCTGAGCCATAAGATGGAGCTCTCAATTTACCGCTTGAGCTACGTTCCTACCCTTACCTATGTTTTCAAGCTGTGGGTAGTGACCACGACAAGAACAAGATCACAGATACAAGTGGCTGAAATGAGTTTTCTTGCAGGGTGTCTAGGCCTCTCCATAACAGATAGGGTGAGACGTTCAGAGTAAATCAGGTGATCCTCCGCATCTTGAAGAGCCAGATGAGGCAGCTCGGGCCTCCTGGACGTGTCCCTGGTGAGTTGTTCCGTGCACGTCCCACCGGGAGGATGCCTCGGGGAAGATCCAGGACATGCTGGAGCGACAACATTTCTCAGCTGGCCTTAGAGCGCCTCAGGATCCCCAGACGAGTTGGAAGAAATAGATGTGGAGAGAAAAGTCTGGATGGATGTTAACAGAAACAATGAAAATATGACAAACATTTAAAGCCCTGTTTCCACCAGCAGGTCCAGGTTGGTACGGGACCGGTTTGGTGCAGTTTGGGTCAGTGAACCCTGATCGCTGTTGCATTCCCACAGTCAACCGCACCTTTACCCGGTAGGCAGCATATCAGCTCGATAACTATAGATACGTCAGCTGCATCAGTGGTTTCCAACCTGGGATCCAGGACCCCCCCTAGGGGGTCCCCAAAAGAGCACAGGGGGCCCTTGAGGCTTTGAACATTCAGAGCCATTGTGATTAATTTCCACATATAGTACCTATTCTAAGAAAAAAAAGTAAGGCTATATGTTGTTAATTTATCTTTGGCTTTATTGAAGGACAGGACTCAGCCAGAATGCAGTATCTATGGTGAGAATCTCACTTTTGAAATCATAAAACCAGCACGGTTTCAGCACGGGGTGGGGTAGGGGTCCAAGGCTAGCATGAAGGGGGCCCTCAATGAAAGTAGGTAGAGAACCACTGAGCTACGTAACAGTGTGATGTACTAGTGGCGCGACACTCCAGGAGAACGGGACACTTTATTCTGGTAACCTTCCCAGTTTTTACTTGTGGAAATGCAAAAAAATGTGTACGGACCCGTATATATTACTTTTAAAGCCGATATTGTGTCAATAATGTTTGCTATCTTAATTTGAGTATATTAGTACATAGTGGTATCCAATGTTGTAGACTTATTCTCCAATTCATTCTGCATTTATGCTTTTAATGGAATACATGGTTTCATGTATAAATCCATCATCTATTGCCACTCTGTGTGAAATAAAGACAAATAAACTAATCTTTTTACATTATAAACCATCCTTCTTGTGCTTTAATTAATTGTCTCTGCATCACAGTTTGCAATGTTATCTTAAGACCATATCTGCTATCATGATGTCATGCAGGCACAAAGGTCATCTGAAGGATTCCCTCTGGAGTTAATAAATGGCACTAGCATGGCTAAAAAGCATCTCCTTTTTCAGAGCCAATGTATTATTTTCAAACTGCCATTATAATCATTAATGTTTGATGATGGCTGAAGGGGAAACTTGTTGGAATGTCATGTTGGAAAAGAGTCCAAATCTGCAGATATTTTACTTCTCTGTACGACTGAAGAGGATAAATAAAGGAAGATTTCTATTATAGCGTGGCTGAATTGTGGACACAGATGTGCTTGCAAATGTGGTGACAGATTGAGACTTTGGGGAGCAATGATGCCTCCTGCTCCTGTTGCTGGCGTTGAATGTAATCTGAGCTCATGGAGATGACTTGGAAAAAAACATTACCCTCACCCTGTTCTCTCTTATACTAGCAAGTTTGCTTTCTCTTATTTTGTCTTTTTCATTTGTCTTCACACTAGAGATGTCTCATTTATAGATGTCTTATGCCTGAGAAGCTTTGCTCCCAACATTAAATTGCTTCTGTGTGAAAGAGGAAAAGGAGCAATTTGAGACCATTTTCCACAACTTGTACCTCATCACAAGAGGCAGTAATGCATACATCTAGTTTTCTAGCGAGTCACTTTTTTGTTTTTTTTCAGGCGTAATGCATATTTTTTATGAAATATTCCAGTAATTATTGTGTCTCTGCAGGTTTGATTGTCACAGTTAAATGTTAAATAGCTGAATACTGGTAATGATTCTTCATTAACAGGCAAAGACAACAAAAAAAATAAAAATCTAGGGAAACTTTTTGGCTTTCTTACATTTTGATTTTACTCCATTTTACATACCCCCCCAAAAAATCCCCTGCAGATATATTAAAATAAAGCTCAGTAAGATGAGCCCTGCTGAACAGAATTAGACTGATGAAAAAAGAATGACTGAGCCTTTGTTACTCAAAAATACTTTTCTCTCTTTACTCCACGTATCTCTGACACGCTTTGCTTAGAAGTTGAGAACCTCGGAGAATTCCTGCTATGATGAAAGAGTGCAGCCAACTCCAGAGTAAACAAGGCTACAACAAACCGGGAGACGTGGGAAATCGTTAATGCATCAGAAGCTGTCAAAAGAATACGGCTATAAGTATGAAAGTGTAAACACAGCAGATGGCGAGCATCTCTTCCTTGGACGAGCGATTCTGCCCCTGCTGACATAGTATTAGCCCCTGCTGAGGTTGTTTGTATCTGCCTGGCAGTAAGAAGGGATAATGGGGAAAATAGCTGGGCGGATTATGAGATTAGGCTGGGCTTTCTTGACAACAAGAACTGTGATTAACAGACATTCAGCGCTCCCAACACCTCATCGTGAAAACATAGCAATATCATTGTTATAGACTCATCCTCCTTTAGGGAATTTGTGGTTTAGCTCAACTTAAGTCTAATTTCTGTACTTAAGGTAATCAATTCTGCTTATGATAATATTGCATTTAACAAAAGAAAGTGATGAAATATGGAAACTTGACAACATTTCTACAATAAAACGGGACAAATATGGTCAATAAAGTCAGTGGGAAATGAATTGAACGATGCCCAAAATGCCTCCACACACATAAACAAATGTTTAGATGGCACAATAGCCTCAGCCAGAAAAGGGTGAAGTGTCCTCTCCAGGTTAGAAAAAAGGTCCTGCCCCAAGTGGAGGAGTTCAAGTATCTCGGGATCTTGTTCACAAGTGAGGGAAGGATGGAGCGGAAGATTGACAGGCGGATCGGTGAGGCATCAGGAGTGATGCAGACGCTGCATCGGTCTGTAGTTGTGAAGCGAGAGTTTGAGCCAAAAGGCAAAGCCGCTGCTCCTCCGCATCTTGAAGAGCCAGATAAGTTGGCTCGGGCATCTGATTATGATGTCCCCTGGATCCCTGCCTAGTAAGGTGACCCACCATGAAAGAGACCCTGGGGATGACCCAAGACACGCTGGAGGGACTACGTCTCTTGACTGGCCTGGGAAAGCCTTGGGATACCCCCATATGAGCTGGAAAAAGTGGCCAGGGAGAGGGAGGTCTGGGCTTCCCCGCTCAGGCTGTTCCCTCACACCCTGAGCTCACGTTTGAGATTATTTAGATGGGTAAAAATTTGCTCTTCTAATGGACTCATACTAATTAGCTTTTAGCTTTAGCTCACCCAATTGGGAGTGCTCTGACTCTCAATTTGGACTCTCAATTGCACTTCAAAGAATCCTAAATATTCCTTTAATCCAGCAGGATAGGGAGAATAGGTGAGATCATATTTTCTACAGTCTGTGATTTCAACCTTTTGTCAATCATGCAAAGGGAGCAGAAGCTGATGAAAAGAGTTGATGTAATGATGGTTGACCCTTGGCAAACAACCAGTGAAGAGAAAGATGGCCCAGAGACATGCAGGATGACCAGGGTTTGTATACTGCCTAAGCACAGACCACCACTCTCCTCCCTCACACATCCTTTGACCACCAACATCAGATGCACCAAGCACTGGAAGGCTGAGATTGTGTATATGATCCAGCAGACCATCATACAGGCTGGTCCTTCATTTTGTGTCTATAAAGGAGGTGTCTGCTAATGTCTACTATACTGATTTAAGCGCTCTTTGAGCCAAAAATGTATCAATTCGTGACAGCATCAGAATCTTAAGACTACTCAATCGAAAAGAAAACTCCTCTCCTTCCACATTTTTTACTAAATGTTCAACAGAAACAGAAACAGTACAAGAAATGGCCATGTCACTGAACTAAGGTGCTATACCTTAAAAAGTATTTGAATATCTTAACCACATCGCTGGTAATTAAAAAAAGAAAAAGGATAGTCCTCAAAATGTCTTGACTTATCCCTCACTGCACAGGAAAGTAGAGCGAGTACAGTATACGCTGTCAGCTGAGCCCGTGTCCGCTACAAAGGCAAGGCAATCAAACAGACAATAAAAGGGTTTGGTTGAGGAATGTGGCTGTCAGGATGATCCCATCTTATTCCTGCTTCACTTTCTGAGCAGCAGCCTCGGTTTGACCCCACAGTCACATGCTGAAAGAAGTGAAATGAGGAAGAGGGGCTGCTGGGTGAGACCAGACTTTAATCTGTTTGGTCCCAGCCTGGTTGTTCGCCCCATCCATCTTCCCCCCCGTATCTGTCTGTTCCTGTGAGGTGCTCCCTTTTAACAGTAATCAGAGAGGGGGTGAGCCAGGTGAGGGATGTGTTGGGACAAAGGTAGCAAAGAGGAGAGGCAGATCTCTCTTTCTCCCATCCTCTCTATCATCAGTGTGTTCATCTTTGCTGTTACAGATTAAGTCATAAAGTGGGAAGCATCCATCCCATCAGCAGATCAATCAACGTGAGCAGTGTGAGCAATCTCAACACACACAGGGTAAATCAATTAGAGGGGAATCATGTATGTGCTGTTTGTGTGTGTGCTATACACCACAACTAATTTCACTGCAGGGCAAGCTGTTGTGGACAGCAAATGCTTCTTTTTTTTTTAAACTCGGGTCAGAGGTCAGCAGAAAGAGAAGGTGGACACATTAATGGAAACGGCAAAAAAAAAAAAGAGACCGAAACCTAAACATAGACACATACAATTTATACAATTCAAACCTGTTGATTCAATATCTATCAGGCAAAATAATCTCCTGCATCCATTTTGTAGCTTCATATCCCTAAAACATCTTGTCAAACATCAAGAGCTCCATATCTATGACAGAAAATCTGTGGATGAAAACATGTGGATGGATTTCGTTTAAAAAAGAATCAATAAAAATCAATAGGCCACGTCTGTGGGTGAGTAAGTGCAGCCGGACATGTCCAGAATAATCAGTGACTGTGGTCCTGATGCAAAGAGACAAAATCGTCCACAACTTGACCGCTATTACAAAACCTGTCTGTGTTTGTGCGGTTTCTTTGAGAGTATTCATCAGAGCTTTACCGTCATATGTGATATACTCTTGGAAATAACCTCAGAGCAATGTTGTGTCCCTGTCTGTAATTGCATAAGTGTGTGCAATAGAACAGCCATACAGAGAGGCCAGAGGAAGAGTGTGTATGATTTAAGAAAGCATGAAGGCGAGCATATGTTAGGCTTCAGGGCTTGAAATCAGGAGCATGTGAGGCGTCAAGGGATAAGCAAGCCTCTGCAGGTACCATCTTTTTTGACAAAGTGATATGTTAGAGCCTGAGATGAAGATTAAATAAAAACAAAAACATTCTCATGTAATTCAGCTTGTATAATCTCAACATCTTGCTCTAGTGTAATATTCTGCAGTTTTCAGGCTGAGTGAGACCAGCAGGTCTAACTTATTTTAAAATGGCAAGCATGCGAAAGCAGAGCACGTACATGTGTGCTGCACATCAAAAAAAAAATCAATGGTACATTATAAACTCTTTCTGACTGCGCAAACACGAGGTGATTTGTCTAACCAAAGAGTTACCGTACATGTACAGAGGTGGTGGCTGAATAAAACACTCCAACGTGCCTCTGAGTCTGAGATTGATTTTGCTGCTGCAAATTCATCCTGCGCAGTCGGATCAGACATTGGTTAGGTGGATAAGCGACTGGACTGGGTGTCGTTTCACTACAACCGTTCACACAGCAACACGAGATTTCAATCAAACAAAGTGTTGAATAAAAACGTACATCTTGTGATGGGATCTTTTCTTAAATGTCACTTTTTATCAAATTCTGACATGAGTGTGAGTACATTTTGGTTTAATTGAATTTATCTAATATTTTCTCTGATGACTCCACTTTGGCATCATTCTGTCAATAACAGAATAACAAACTCTGACCTGCTTTTGCTGCTGATCTAACCCTTCTTTGACATCCTCCCTGAATCTACCTGAAACTTGCTTTCATCTGAAAGCAGAGCCAGCCCGCAACCGTCCTGCTGCCACTGATATACCTGTGGGAAAATATTCCCTCTGTTGCTCTCCCTGCCTCTGCTGTGGAGACACTTGAAAGCTCAGACGTGTTCTGGATCACTGCTTTTTGCTCCTTTTTTCCCCCTTTTCATCCGCGCAGAGCTGCTCGATCAGCAACTCTACACACAGGGAAAATACTCTGAATTAGCTCAACATGACATATTTTTCTATAAACATATTTTGTTTTATCAGCATTGTACCCTGATGTGACTACGTATACTTTAGCTAGACTTTGTGGTTTCTCACTACTCTATCACTGCATACACATTTTAGGCAACACATGTGTATTTGATGGGAGTTGGATGAGATAAATATGGAAGTTATAAACAGTTTCTTAAAAAGAAAAAAAAGAAGAAAAGTAAAAAGTGTAAAGCTACAACTATGGCCAGGTAATGGCTGTTAACAAGTAGCCTTAAAGTGCATTGATTACTCCATTTGGCCCACATAATTGTTTCTGCCGTGTGTAAATAATCTCCACAGAAAATAAATCAAACAAAAAACACACAGCTATTATCCATTCTGCATAGAAATTTGAAAGCTTTGTAGGTTTAAAAAAAAAAGCAAATTAAAGCTACTGTTTAGTTTGTGTGTTTAATCACAAATTGGCACATGTAATTTACTAAATGATGAAGGTTTGGATAGACCCATTAATGACTTGGCTCTTTGTGAAAAGAATTCATGTGTTTTACCAATAACATCCACTCACAAGTGGTGATAAATGCCAGATCTGTTTTGATGTACTTAGATGTATCAGATTGTAATTTAATTATTCAACATGGATGCCAATGCCAGCTATGAAAAACAACCAGGAGAAAACGCACACATACACAGGAAGGACACGCAAACTTCACACAGAAAGTCTCCCGTCGAAATTCAAACCAGGAACCTGGTTCACCATCTGTTCACTAAAACCACATTAAATTAAAAAAATATTGTGTGTCAAAACTAAAAGTCTAAGTTCCAGTCATTCCTGATATATCTGTTATTTTATACACAATATTCCATATTAGTATCTAATAGGAATGGTTTGCAAACTTCTGCAGGGTTACACAATCGGCAACCTTTTTCCCTCTGTGCAGTGAAATATATATTTGCTGTTTATTGACCATTCATGATAAATTACTTTTTACAGCACATTGCGTGATACTTCCATCGTACTTTTAAGAGTATATGATATGGCAATATTCATTTGGACAGCACAGGATTATGGCAAACTCGTTATCTGCATATCTTCAGTCTCCATGCTGGGCTAGTCTTCTAGCTTCCTAGCTAATAGCAATAAAGCTAAAATATGAGGCCAGTTAACCTCTTTATTTAGTTTCATGTAAAGATTAAACAAAAGAGACAGATCATCTTAGTTAAGGAGTGTAAGATCATAATCGTTGGACAGAGCCAGAGTAGCTGTTTTTACTTGTCGCTTTCAATGCTAGTTGATTAGCTTTGTATTTCAGGGACGGATTATTCACAAAATCTTCCGGAACTACTTCAAATAATATTCAAGTCAAAACATTTGCTTTATAATTGGATAACTTTAAAGGTAATGATGGCAGATAATCCCTTTTTAAACAAGGGGATTTCTTAATAAAGTCTGTTTAGGTGTAAATCTAAGTAATAAGATCTAAAAACCATTGTTTCTGGACTTTATAATGCATGCAAAGTCATTCGCAAGTTTTGTCAGGATACATACTTGCACAAAAATCTCAGATAAAGAATTTTCCACTTAGTGGAGCAAAGACATTCATTTACTTCATGCAAATGTGGGAGTCATAAACACTAGCAAAGCAATAGCAAGTGAGCAGCACTGGCTAATCAATCATTGTGTGCGTGTGACAGGTACCGGCGGTCTCAACCGTCATTTTGCCAACAAAAACTAATTCTTAACAACACAGATGGCACAGAGAAAAAGAAATACACGACAAAGTGGGACAAGCTCTCAATCATCGTCGCACACCGAGGAGAAGCCTCTGAGCAGAGGATCAATCACAGCATGAGAGGAGAGAGGATAAAACAACATAAGAGAAATGAAACGGAAACAGAAGCAAGCATAAACATGCACACACACACATATACTCATCTAAGTTTGTGTGTTTTCGGCTGAGGGCTGAAGCAGCTGTAACGCAACTGCCACAGACACAACAATGAGTCATCCTGCGCTCATTGTTCTCATCAAACAGGCAGTCATGGGAATTCCTGGAATATACACGCACACACAAACACACACACTCAGCTGAGCTGTGTTACCTTATCTGGGCCAGTCTACAAGTAGTCATCGTAGTCAAACAACCTGAACACTGACGCTACCGATACTAGGGATAGTATTAGGGATAAGAAAAGGAGAGCTCAATTAAAGAAAAGTAGGAATAAGAAACATATGAGAAACCCGATCTCATTACCAGGATAAAACCACATCAGTGGACAAAAGATGTGTTTGATTTCCCGATCTCAGCTCTTTCCAGTCATTAAACACTGAATCGAACATATTGACGTTGGCTTGTAATATCTTAACCATAAACAGCAGCTTCTGCAGTAAAGAAAAGGAAGCAGCCTTTAAGTGCAGGATCTGGCTTCCTCATCATCATCTTGGCTGTAAGTTGGAAAAGAAGCAGAGAGCCCTTCAGAGGTGGAGGACTCATGCAATATGCATAGCCACTACTTCTTTGAATGTGTTAGTGTGTTGTAACTCCGTGTGTGTGTATTAGCTGGAACTTTCCTGGCAGAATGACGGAGGAACAGGAGAAGAAGGGAGATGGGAAGGGAATAATAAACAAAAAAGCTTTGGACCCTGTAATGGTTCTCTATCTCACAGATGTGAGAGGACTGCCACGGTCCATCAGAACCAGCACTAAAAAAGGGTGGGGAAAAAAGCTGAAATCCTAACTCCATTCTTTACAATTTTCTTCGGTTCATCTTCCTCCATCAATGTACCATTCCTTACAAGCTATTGTGAGACAGTATAGGAGGGTGTAACCACACAGTGGGGCAGTTTCACTATGTTGTTGTGCAGAAACAGAGATAACCGAATGGGCTTCCAGAACATACTCTACAATATAAAGGGAATGCTAATTAACATTATAAATAAAACATTAAAATTGGATACATTGATCTCTGACACACTGGTGTCTTTCATTCTTTAATGGGAAACATATCAAAGCAATGACATGCTTTTTAAAAGCAACATTAAAGAAAGATTTGAAAAAAAAAACTGTTCATCTAAGAAGTCTGCCCTTTCACAAAGTCTATAATAGGCCTTTCCAGTAAATTAAAAGAAAACTGATGAATTGGACAGGATGAAAGTTCAGTCTTAATTACAGGCTGGTTCTAATTGACTGGTGAACCAATTACTGTGGTTTTTGTGGGTAATGTATCAGTGAGTGTACAGAGCCAAGCGTGGCCGTGTTCATAATTAGAGTAGACATCAGATTAGACCAATGAGGGAGTGCAGCATGCACAAATACACAAACACACACAGGCTTTGATTCATAAGTAGACATTAGGTCTTGTTTATCCATTTGGCTACATTTTCAATTATGACGAATGCAACACGGCAGCAAAATGTATTATTCAATGAATCAAAGGTGCTTTATTTTTCTAAATGCTTTGTCAAGTTTGCAGATAAAGCGGCTGTGTAGTGTTTCTCCAGTAATTATTAATAATTTCTGTGCAAATCTGCCCCGTCTTGTGTAATTAATGAGACATGAGAGCAAAAAAAAACAAACAAAAAAACCCAAAGGAAATGTGGGGAGCGAATGTGTGTGCAGGAGGTGGTAATGGTGACCATTTGCATTACTGTCAACAGTGAGAGGGAAAAAAAAAAAAAAAAAAACGGCGGTGATGATACAAAAAGTGACACTCACACATACTTACACGTACACACTCCGGCTGACAAGACGCATATCTATGATTAATATCTATTGTCAGCATGCAGTGAGTCGCAGGTGAGGGGCGGGTTACAGTGTCAGCATCGCACTGCATCTAAACTGGGTCACATTCTGTCAGCACACACTCACAAACATACACACGAGAAAAAGAAGAAGAAAAACAGCGTGTGGAAACGCTTAATCGACTTTTCTGCCAATGACTTCTGCAGATCGGTGAGATTTGAAGGTGAATACGGTTTCGCTGCAAAAAAATGTACTTTTTTTTTTAAGTTTGTGCAAAAGCCTCCCGCCGGCCGACTGATGAAACAGAATGAAATATCAGCCATCTACAGAAAAACAAACACAAAGAGTTTTGGGGGTTTTGATTGTGGTAAAGATGTGCTTGTGGGGAATACTCAGCTAAAGGAGAGGAGTCAAAAGAAAGAGAAGTGATATGGATTTACTTCCCACATGCTCTCAGACATACAGCATATTAAATGAGAGTGATGCAGCCTGAAGGGTGGAGAAAGAGAGAAATTCCAAAGGAGAGTTTCCTCCAGGAAGGTGTTTGACTTAAAGTTGCTCCCATCAGAGAAATGTGAAGCACTATACGGGAATGGGTGCATTATTTAGCCAAAAGGGAGCTGAAAGGAGCTCAAATGTGGCAGAAAAAACCAAACAATGCTTTGAAGGAGGTTTGCTCTCCAAGAAAAGTTCCTCCCTCATTCTGAGACTTTTTCCAGGAATAACTCTCTGAATACTAATAGTGTGATGAAAGATGTTCCAATCATTTTTACTCAGACAGTAATGAAAGGAAAACTTGCTAAGTGTAATTTAATTGTTGGAGGAATGCGTTCTGCTCCAATCCAGCTGATATGGACAACATTTTCATCTGTGTGGAGGAGATGATTGGCAGATAGCACAGCTGCCGTGCGGACTCTAGCGGCAACAGCTGCTGTGAAATAACACGGCGAGTGCTTTGATCAAAGTAACTTTCCATTTTCATCATCATACTTTCGGAGGACATCTGCATAGCAGCTTTGCCCATGGGAATGCTGACACAGCGGGCCCGGCTTCCTCAGCATCAGCGAAATGAAACTTGATGTGTGAGCGTGTACGGGGAACGCACAGGAAAGTTCACTCCTTTCCTTTCCCAATCAGCCAAGTTTGAGGCTAAAAAAAAAAAAAAAGAAAGAAAGAAGAGGGACTTCTCCTGGTGAGAATGAGGATAAGAGGGGCTGCGCAGGAAGAAATATTCACCAGGTACAGCTGGGGTTGTTTAGAGTTGAGCTTCAAATGAGAAATCTTGTTCAGCCGAAAGCTGCCCCAAAGAGCGAACGATAACTTCCACCTTCTCAGAGTTCTTTTCAATCATCCTGCTGTGGCTGCGGAATTCGTTGATTCAGAGGCAACTGCAGCTAAAGTGCCAGGGTTTTAATTCAAACACAGTTCTGAGGCTGTGGTATATAATATACTACGATATCTGTACATTACAGAGAAATACTGATTGTTACGGACGTGTATGAAGTTCGCCATGCCTAAAATGAGTATGTGGGACTAAAGGTCAGGTAGCAAAAGTTGAAGGTAAAGTTGCAAGTTGATTTACAAGCTGAGAAAAAAAAGGGAAATACTAGCTAAATTCAACTTCTTGCCCTCATAACCTAAAAGCAAGACAACAGACTTACAGCTGCATTTCAGCACTGCAGTGTTTGAACTAATACACTGCTAATAGCAGTTTACCATAATTGCCAACTAATTTTGTTCTAAATTAGCACATATTTGCATTATACCTTTGATTCTTATGAGACCAGTGATGGGCTATTTCAGTATTCCCAGGGAAACACAGCTGATATATATTTAATTCACAGTTTAGAAAAGGTGACTTTAAAGGCACAATGTACAACCTTAAAAAAAACAGTGGAAACTGCAGTAGAAAAGAATGAAAAAAAATAAACAAAAGGAGAAAGAATGGAAATAAAAACATACATTTCAGCCCTCTGAATACCTTGAATAGTCCACCTTGTAGCTTTAGGAAAATTATGGCAAGGCTGATTGGGCTTATTTTTCTCTTTGTGGGAGGCTTTTCAGTCAAAAACAGTTTTTTCAGCAGAGATATATCTGAAAGTTTGCCATCTGAACTGGTCAGTATTGATTCATATGCACTAACATGCACTCGTTGTCGGTCCTGCTGCTGCAACACAGATAAAACACAGCAAGAGGAAGTGACTACTCCTGGACAAAGATACATTTACACTGTAATAACTTCTTATCTACAAGTGTTTAAAATCCATCTAAAAATGGTTGCTTTGTTTACAAATGCCACAAATGATGTCAAATACTGAAACATGTTGAAAGTTTTGGTAAAATGTCGAGGATGTGTTGATGTCTTTAGATATCTGAGGACAAATCTAACATTTCAAATAAACTATCTTTATTTACAATAAACTGTCTTCTATTCGTTTGACATTTTGGGAGATACACAAAAAAATTTCTTTGATGCCTCATATAAAAATATTCAGTTAAAATAGTATTATTTGTTATGGGCCATTTGTGTCCACACATTTTTAATATATTAATAGCTAAACAATGCTGTCAAATTTAGCATTCAGAGAAAAGCCAGATTTTGCATATGTTTTTCCCAGTTGCGTCCAGCTATCGTTTCTTTCCTTCCATCTCGCTGTGTACTAATGAAAAGCCACAAGTTGCCGCATGCTACGCCAGACGGAGCAACACAAACATCTTTAAAAAACAGGAAAAGAAAAAAATACTGTTGTTCTTCTTTCTTTCAGAGCAGAAAAAACAAGCCTTCAGGCTTATTCCTTTCAAGTCCTCAACCCATGAAACTCCCAAAGAAACTTCCATACTGAACTGGAATACTACTTTGCAGTCAAATCAATAAAAAGAGAAAACAAGAGGCGATCAACGATCAGTAAATGAATTATCCGGCAGGTTTTTATGTGATAACACAATGCAAATGTTCTCTGTATGTTAATATGGTTGTAATGACCCTACAGGAAAACAGCTGAGATTAGGTTTGTGTGTGCAGTAAGCGCTTGTATTCTCAGCCAGATGTGCTGTGTCTTCAACCCTGAACAGATAACTGCACTGAAAGAATCCAAGCAAACACAGCGCTCATGACTGAGCCAGGGTAAATGAAAATTAAGACATAGTTAGTGTTACAGCTAGAGTTTTTGCACTAAATAAAATGTTAAATGTGTGTGTCATTGTGCATTGAAAGAGTGCACATAGAAAAAGACACGCATATGCAATCCTAGGAATTCTGACCACTAAGAAGCAAAGACTAGTGAAATATGCATGACAGCAGAAAAAGCTCCCTGCTGCGTCACACAGAAATGTTCTCCGTCCCTTGCTCGGAGTGTAAAACATTGATGGGGGCAGCATTCAGCGCTGTAGCCGCTCAACAACGGGGACGGAGTTCACATCTAATTTTGGACCGCACCCAGGAGACTACAGGTCTGAGAAAAGGCAGCGCTTCGCAGTTTTACCTTGAAAAGGGCTTTTTCTGGTTTGACCCATGCAATACTGTATGAGTGTGTGTGAGTGTATATGCAGAACCACTATGCATAGAGATGGTTTTATCCTTGACCATCCAGGAAAGTAGTGTGGCAAGTGTGGACAAATCATAAACCTTTGAGAAATGAGAACTTATCAAATCTATAGGGTTGTAATAAGACGTATTCAAACTTATCAACGTCTGGCTAATGTTAGCTTAAAGCTTAGCATCTCCAAACTTCCTGTTTTAAGACAAATTAAGGGGTTAAAAACCACATTTTCAGAAAACATTATCAGATAAGACACAAAGAGAGCACAGACATCTCCCATGTGCCCCGCTCCTGGTCCCACCACTGCAAAATTGACCTGTTCGCTACATTTTCAGCTTACTGTCCTCAGTTTTCTCAGCAAGCATGAATCCGCATATCTATAACATTCATTAATGCTGACAAGTGTTTCCATTATTTGCTTTGACAGTCACCATTTCAACAATTAAAATCATGAAACCTGGAGAACATACTGCAAAATGCTCCACATTACTATGACAACAAGCAACCATAGGTTTTTGTCTCCGTGTGTAGTACGTTTTCATACAACAAGTAGCACAAGTAGCAAGAGACAACAAGCTTTGGTTGTCTGTCTGCCGGTGCCGAGTGCTAAACGCAGCAAATGAAAATAAAAACAAGAATAATACTAATGAACCTAACTAAGGGTAATCCATCAAGTCTTCTCTGAGCCCTTTTCCTTGCCAACTCTGATAAGGTCCTCTTGGGTTTCTTTGCTGAATCAGCCATGATGCACGTCCAACATGGCCAGCGTGTCGACACCTAGTAGCCGGTGTGTGACATGATGTTGTAAAAGCAAAACGCAGCTGTTGCGTGATGCTCTGGACTTAAACACAAGGTTTTGAAACGCGGTTTCTCAGCCTCAAGATGCTGCAGGGGAATGACCGGCCGATGAATGTGCATGCCAGGAATGTGTTTAAGGTCGGAAACGTATGTAGCGTTGCTTCAAACAGCAATATGTTATCTTCTACTTTCATTTTTTTCCCACACTTAACTTTCAGCCCACGTTCTTACAAATCACACATATGCTGTCATCTCTGTTGCATGACAAGTTAAAAAAAAACTCACCATCAAAGCAGGCAAGAGATGCAAAAGGAAAGTTGACAAGCAGCATTTCGTCAGCAGTGTGTTACTCCATATCTCCCAGAAAACACACATCTAGACTGACGATATGCACGCCACAAAGAAATCCATTGTTCTTAATCTCCTTGTTACAGTTTATCAGCTCACTTTGATGGCACTCTCTCGACACATACACACAAACTTCCAGTTTTGGGAAAACAAAAACTCCTCTGATCTGTCCTCCCCGGGGCTCTGGGGGCTCTCTGTTGAGCCTCCGTTGATCTAGACAAGAGTCGACCTGGAAACGGAACAAAGGCCCGGATCCCCGCTCTGCATCGTTATTTAGCAAAGACTGTTTCTACAATAGACACACAGAACAGGCTGACAAATACACACATACACACTCAACAGGCTCAGTTTTCTTGCTTTGTCACAGATTTGTTCTCGTTTTCCCAAAGCCACATTGATCTGACTCCAGATTCAGACAGAGAGGCCTGAGAGTCTGGCTGTTAGCAATGGGCACCACTTTAAACACACCATTAACCATACCCTGTGAAAATTCCACCTTTGTCAATAAAGAGTTAACCTACACAGCGAACTGAATTGGGTCTTTAATTATGCTTCGTTAAATGCCACATGCAGCAATTTAAAACCGCTACTCAATATTTGCAAGGACAGAGATTACCTGAATGAAAACAGGGGCAGCCGCAATATTATTTAAAAAATATATATGTACAATTACGGGTTTGTGCATCTGAGAAACAGAGCTGGTAGATGATGTGATTTGAGACTCACTAGTGCTAGCCAGAAATATGAAATGTGCTTCACGTGGAATGAAAATACTTCAAATAAGCTCCAACTGCCATTAAAATGGTCTGATGCACAAGGCAGAGAGGGCTGGTACCAAACAGTGACTGGAGCCCTGAGCTCTTGTGTATTATTGGTTTTTAAAGCTAAAGCGCTGACAAGACCGCAGTATGTTTACTGGACTCCTTCTCTGTTAGAGTGAAAGCAACGGCCTGATAAGTCGCATGTAGCCCTGAACCAATGACCTGTGTTAAGGAGGCATAATTGTCTTTTTACAACAGCCTCTAAATCTATCCTCGCTTTTCTTTGGCTGGCTCACCCCTGCCATGCAGACTCTGGTTGCCTAGCAGCAGCTGTCCTCGAGTTGTTTCTTTTGTTTTTTGGCTGGTTTTTTTTGACGGATGGATAACAAAGTCAGCTCTTTTTTTTTTATCATTCTGATAACAGGCAGCGCTATCAGGGCTTGTTGCAGCAAGGATTTAATAATGAAAGACAGACGAGTGAAGAGTGTTTTGAATCTAAGAGGCACATTTATTTTAAATAGATGTTGGGTTTTTTTGTCACTGTCATATATTCATGAGAAATAAGTCCTTCAAGTGCGGATTCATCTTGTTACTGACCTGCAGCCATCTGCATGTAACCAGCCAGGGTGCAGATCCTCCTCTCACATCCTCCACTGGGCAAGAAGATAGTGATGATGGCCAACAGGGAGCTGACTGCCAGCAGAGCGCAGCCTCCTGAACACAGCACCGCACTGGTCTGAAAAATAAACAGAACAATCTCATTTTAGATCCATGAATGAAGTTTTACCACTAATTTTTCTTTTAAACCACACCCATTTTGTGACATGTTTATAACAGGAGTGTCTGTATTTAATCCTGCAGCTGCGATGTAGTTTGGATTTTTTGTACAATCATGCTCACTAGTTGACAAGTTCTGATTTTTTATTGACTCCTGAGAAAATGTGCAGTCCTGGCACAGTGGCTGAACAGTAAGCTGAACTGCATCTCAGCATACCTGTTTCTGTATGGTACCGTTTGATCATCACAGCCTCTCGAACTGACTCTCCAGCTTCAAGAAAGCTGCTACGTGTCCTCCACAACACATTTAAAACAGATTTCGCTAACGACAAGTGCAGCACAGGAACACAGTCAGAAAACATTAGTGATTAGCGATGCAGGCGGAGGTGATCACAGGGAAATGTCTAACATGCACAAGGGAATTACAGCCCTGAAACATGTGTCATTACGCATGTCCCTGATGTGACTGGCATGAATGGAGTGAGGATGAAAGCAGAGCGATTTCCATGCCTGACAGAATTTAATTAGCCAGTTCTGGGTGTTTGGAAGAAAGGCGAAGAAGGGAAATGCAGGAGTGGTGTCGGGGCAAATGATGATCATTATTCTTCCAACCTTCATTTTGTCCAGGTTTGCTCAATGCATGTGATGTTCTTCACAAATGCCCCAGCATGCATCGTCACAGCAGCTACACATGTTACACATCAGCTCCTTGAGAGGTGGGAGCTAAGTGCCTTGCCCAGGGGCACCTTGACCAGAGCAATTATGCAATGATGTGCGGAAACACAGCAACTCAGCAAGAAATTTTTATTGCCTATCATTTTGAGAACCATTAAAAGCTTAATTTTATCTAATTTATAATTCAAATATCATCATTCTGCACAGTAAATGAATATTTCTCAGTCATCTAGCAGTACAGCGTTGGGTCACATGGGCTTCCTTCCCATTAAAATGTGATCTACAAATTCAGAAAACATGGTCCATAAAAAAGAAAGACATGCTGAACATTGCTCAAGTTGAAAAGGAAAGAGAATTTAGCTTCAAAGCATTTCTTTTCAGAGAACACTAGAAAAAGTTAGACAGGAAATGGTTGAGGTTTCCATGGTTTTACAACCCATGAAGTAACTGAAGGGGAACTATTTGTGCATATTAGGTAAAAGTCTATAATATGTCATATTAAGGGGGGTTAGTATGTCACACAAAGTTTTAAGTAGTATTTTTTTTCCAAATATGATCAAGTTAAAGTAGTTTTCTGCAGGGTAGATTCACTACAAGCATCATTTACGACTCAGATACAGACCATAAGATATCATGGTGAAAAATTCAGGACTATCAAGAATAATCTTCAGGATATCAAATATTTCCACACAAAATCCTTCCTGACCCAAAACCAAGATATTTTGTTTTATATATATGACCAAGTAACCCAATATGCCAGTTGATACTTCTGAAGAAAGACTAGGCAAGTGGTTAGATGAAGCATTTGTCCATCGTAGTCATCAGCAAACTTAACCCAATACGCTAAACCAGTAGGTGAATAATAGCTGCCACTGTTGACTGTCATTAACCTAAAACCTTCCCATAGCTACAACATTGGATGCCAGCTGATTCAATTGTTTGTGTTTCGGCCATAAATAAGAAGCTTGAAGGGTAGAGAGATGGATTCTTGTGATTGGAATCTCCCAAAATTTCACAAGAAAACCAGCCAAAATAAACCAACAAGAGCAAGCTGTCGATATAATGTGTCGTCACCATTATATTGTAGGAAATTAAGAATCTGGGAGCTATTTTTTTTACTAGGACCTGTCCTTTGACTTGCATAAAACCGGATTCAAGGACCACCTTCTTTCAGCGACGCAATATATTAAGAACATCCTGTCTAAGAGTTATGCAAACCGAAGGTTCGGAGGAGAATTAGAAGGAGAGATCATATTTCTCTAATTCTAGCTTCTCTTCATTGGTTCCCTGTTAAATCCATAATAGAAAATCTAATTTCTTCTACTCACATAAAGCTCTTAGTGACCAAGCTACAGTATATTCTTAAAGATCTAGTAGTTCCATATTTACCCAACAAAGCACTTTGCTCTTAGCCTGCAGGTTCCCTTGTGTTTCCTAGTTTCTAAAAGTAGAAAAGGGAGACAGACAGAGCCTTCATGGAACCAGCTCCCAGTTTGGATTTGGGGAAACAGGCAGAAAATGTTCAGACTACAGAGGTATCCGACAGAACTGAAAATCCTGCACGGAACAGTTCCGAAAAAATACACATATAGTAGGCTACCCGTATGGTTTGACTTATTCAGCAACATTAGCATTTATACCTGGGTACCATTTTCAACAGCTAGTTCAAATGTTCTGCTAACTTCACAGAGAAATAGCTGCTGACTTTGTCCTACAAGCATAATGTACAGAAGTTTCAGGAGTAATGTTATTTGGTAATGATGTATAGTTGGATTTTTAAGCCTTTTTTCTTTCTTTTTTTGCTAAAAGCAGCTACCTACTGCTAACATAAACAACATCAGACTTTTAGTGAGAGAAAGAGTAAACCTGATATTAGCCATCAGTGCTAACAACCTCTTCATAAGTGTTCCAAGATGCTAAAATTGAAGCTAATGCTTTTATCCAGAGATATAAGAAGAAAAAATGCCTTTACACATGACTTTTTTCCTTTTTTTATAGCCTGGCAACTGAAGGAAGACAGAGGAGAAGCACCTCAAGACACAGAATAGCCATTAATCTCTGTGGCCTTTGTTCTCCTGTCTAGCTAGAATGATATTCATGTATGCAGAGGAATGTCTACTTTCTCTCTGCCGCTTGATCTCGGATCGCCTCGTGGGCTCAAAGTGTGCAACCTACCTCCCACCCTGCTGTTCTCAATTCACCGTGACACATTAGAGGAACATCATGTCTTATATAGGGGAGCAAAGGCTGAGAGGGGGAGGACGGTCATCCTCCATTATACAAGGTTCACTAAATAAAAGAAGACAGATGAAGTCATATTCAGCTGAGTTAAGTTTGAGGAGAACAATTAGCATAACAATGCATTTCTGTAAATGCTTGTAAATCACAATATTTCCATATGTAAGCTGTAAATCCAGTTTATTTCTGCATTGTGTCCATTTTTCACCCACTTAATTATTTGCAAGCAGAAACAGATTTATACACATGACATTTTCTGTGCCATTTAAACACAGCCCAAGAGACTAATAAAGGCTATCAAAGCGTTATACAAAGCTATTTTAACAAAAAATACGACCAACATTTCAATTAAATGGTCTCAACGCTTTGCCTGTGTATGATTGTGTTTTGATTATTTTATTTTTTTTAAAGAATCATAATGATTTTTACTTACAAACAATACACAAACAGGAGGCGTTATTTTTTCTTCAACTGTACTGCGCTAGTTGTTCTGAGCACAAGTTAATTTAGTAGAAAATAAGCTGGTCTTCTAAACGATTCTTCCTAAATAGATTGTAATTATTTGTGAGTAACTGGTCCAGCCGCTGCAACAGCTGGAGCTCAGGAAAAAAGCAGGGGGGTTGGAAAATCACAAAAAAGCAGTCAGAAAGTGCTCAAGGCGATAAAAAATACATTTAAAGAGTTCTGCAAAAGTTTGATTGAGGTTTTAGGTCAAATTTAAAGTATGCTAAAAATATAGAGAATGGTTCAGAAATTTCCCACCAATACATCTCAATCATAGAGTAACTGGTGGATCTGACCAATAAGCACAATCCAATCCTTTTAACTGGCCTCAGGCAGCCCTTAATATAACCATACAAGTGTTACAGTGCTGATAAAACTTAAGTCTACAGGCATTGAAACACATGTTAAGATAACCTGGCACCATCATAAAGAACTATATTGGTTTCCCACAATAAATGATCCACATCCAGAGCCTGCTGTAGACCAATAACTGCAACAATGCACAACAAAAAAAATCTCCATCCAGCTGCTTTGAGTAATAAAGGAACACTCTTAAGGGGACTCTTTGATTTCCAATTACATTAAGGATTCAGGGATTACACTGCATGGGCCAATGAAATTTCATTGTCTCCTCAATTGGGACTTACAAGATGGAGATAGCAAGGCATGTCTCATTAAACGCACTTTGCTTTGGCAAGCCTGGACTGAATGGGTAAATGTCTCAGCACTTGGCTGTAGAAAATGAAGGGTTTCTGCTCTTGATAAGTGCCAGGGAGAGGAGACAGTTAATGCTCAGTGCTGGCCCTTGACAGAAATAACTCTTCCACTTTACAATCGAATGCCTCGCTTTTATGGAGGACAAGAGGTGAAGCGAGAGCCGTGTGGATCCACCGATAAGCAGACGTGACGACTTTGCCATATTGCCAGAGGGCTGTTTTTGATATGTGTGTGTGTGTGTGTGTGTGTGACTTCAGTATGTAACTGTAGTTAATGTGTTCAGGTAAGACATTTGTACTCATCTGCAGTCTCTTCCTCTGTGTGCTTTCCCCAGCCCTCCCATCACTAATCAGCATTCTGAGGCATAAGATCCTGGCTCTCCCAGTAAGTATCCACCTTCACACATCCTGCTTTCAAGATCCTGTTAGACCCACAGCACGGCCTCCCAGGACGTTTCTGCTTCAGCCACCACACACAGAAGGAATCAGCCGAGACTTCATCAGTCTATGTCTCTCTCTGCAAACCGTTTCTTTTTACCTTTCTTTCCATTCCTTGTGAATGTCGTGTAACTCCATCTTTTAGTGCAATGCTGATTAGCCTGCCAGTCAGAGGACTAATACAGGAAAGCAATTCACACCTCTAAATTAATGTGCTGAATTATACATCCATCCCCTCATTGATCTTCACTGGGAGGTGACTGCGAGAGAAGGTGTCATTTGGAGAAGTGCGTGAATGTGGTGGTGGTCCTTTGAATGGCTGACAAAGCGCTGTGTACAGAGTGAATACAGGATGGAGAGGAGGCAAATGAGCGAGTGGAGAGCAGATTAATCACCTGACAAGTGGATGGAGTGTCCATTTGTGCCTTGGGGACATGCGGCAGATAGGATGTGACATTCAGAAGCACTTAGGGGGACATGGTAGCACTTGCAGTCCCCCCTCGAAAACTCCCAGACATACACACACGGCGACACATAACGAGCCACTCAGTGTTAGCGTACAACCACGTGTTCGTTTAGAGACAAACTCCATAATCCTTGCATGTTGAGTAACATGTGATGACTATTTTGGTCAACAAAGGAAGGAGGATAAAGCCGTAAAGTTGGGAAACTACTGTTTGTTGAGCATCAGAATTAAACAGAGAAAGCTTAAACAGAAAGCTAAACCTGAGTTGCAGCCTTGAAAGCAGCTAATATCTCCATCTTGAATTAAAGTGCTATATTCTGACATGGACCGTGGTGTATCCTGGTCTTTGTGGAAGTCTTAATTCAGATGAGGAAAAACTTTGCCGGATCCAAAACAAACATGTTCATGCACATGTGGCCACACTGTCTCCAGACAACAGAGAGCTTATGACCAAGACATATAATACAAGCCATTGCATTAATTAGTCCGAATAAAAACTGAGCCAAAAGGCAGAAAAGGCGTGAAAACTAAAGGATACCCTGGGACAGTGGTCGGCAAATGGCGGCCCGCGGGCCAAAACTGGCCCGCCACCAATAATATCTGGCCCGCCAGACACATTCATAAAAACTGATAACGTGTCATTGCACAGACATTTGCTGTTTAAGAACGGTTGAGCTAGAGAGGAGGAGGAGGAGAGAGAGACGTAACGTGCAGCAGCTGACAACGTGCAGCACGTTGTCAGTAGCTGGTTAGCGCCCCGCTGGTTGGACCTGGCATTGGAGCAGAAAGTTAGCTGTGAGAAACTTCTTACTTACTTTTGCTACAAGCTAACAGCTCTTCTAGTTCCAGCAAAGTCTGTGTCTGCTTCACCACTGCTGGGTTAAGAGTAGGAAGCTAACCATGAAGCTAGCAGCTGCTTCACCACTGCTGGGTTAAGAGTAGGAAGCTAACCATGAAGCTAGCAGCTGCTTCACCACTGCTGGGTTAAGAGTAGGAAGCTAACCATGAAGCTAGCTGCTGCTTCACCACTGCTGGGTTAAGAGTAGGAAGCTAACCATGAAGCTAGCTGCTGCTTCAGCCTGGAACCACCTGCC
>JBBBVU010000016.1:3824064-3842978 GCA_037177055.1 Atherinosoma microstoma | reverse complement strand
TCCTGGTTAAAACTCTAGCAGCAGCGTTCTGGATGAGCTGCAGATGTTTAATGCTCTTTTTAGGAAGTCCTGTTAGACTGTGAGCAGGTTCTATACGAGCCATGAAAAGATCCATTGTTCCGAGGACACAGACAACACTTAGCATGTTATATTTCCATCTGTGCCAAGGTTGGATTTGTAATCCTAGCGTTTCATCTTTGCAAGGCCATTTCTCCTAACTCATCCATGTTCACCTATACATCCTCATCTTCTATAATAACGCAGTGTGCAGCCAAGCCCACAAAAAGTTAAATATGTTAGAAATGAATGGCCATAACAACAAAAGACATTTTGTCCTAAATGTTTCCACAAAAAACAGAAAACAAAAGATCCTCCAGAGAAAAATCCCAGTAGCGTTTTTACACTGTAAATGCCATTGCGTTCTATCATGTTTTTCGTTTTTGAAATGACTTTTCAAACATGATTTATTTCAGCCTTTGCATAAAAGTCTTGTAAATAGAAACCGCCCGAGGTAGCTGCCAACCTGCCAGAAAACTTCTGTGAGGCTCTGGTCCCAGAAATTGCGGGAGAAAGACATAAACCCCAGCTCTGGTTTCACATGAGCTGTAGTGCAAGATGAGAAGACAGATGCACGCTGGTTTGATCCCACAGGAGAATCATCTTTATGAAACCCTCAGGTGGAGTACAAACACACAGTGACTCATGTGGAAGAGGCTTGTGTGAGGAGGTTATAGGACACAGAGAAAAGCTTCTATTTTAGGTATTGTTCAGAGAAAAATGCACCTCTACATAAAACTACATGAAGCACTACTATCCTTCTCAGTGTTTTAATGTCATTTTCCTTTTGTTTTGCTGTGTTTTAGCTCTCGTTTCTTAAGGACCCCTCCTTCTACAAGGCCAATCTGTTCTGATTGCTCAGTTTTATGAATGCCAAACTAGGCTTTAAGAAAGCATTGTGGTAATGTGTTACATGGTGATGTGGACATTTTGCAGAGGAATAACTTTGGCTGACAATGAGGCCCTTCAATATCTCAGGAGGAGTCATCTTATAGAGGGAATATAACACATCTATGTCACTCTTTCATCAAAACCTTAGTGGCAAAACATCCAACAGGGCTTCTGATGCTCGTCGTGAGACTGGGAGTAAAATAAGTGAATACGGTCTTAAATTAAATGTTCCAGTTCTCGATATTTGCCTTTTACTGAAGAACTTGTGTTCACATCTGGCCAGTAATCAATATAAACCTCATTTGTCTGCCTGGAAAATTTACAAAGTAAAGCATAAAGGCATATCAAGGTCATGTTCATATATACTGTAGTACTAAGTGTGATATATATTTGATGTTTTTTAAGGCCTTAGAATGAACGGTTATGTCGCATTTCACCTGACTTTATGTCACTAAAATAAGACCGACGTCACAATTCTGTGGCAGAGGAGGCGGGACGCAGCAATATTAGGTTATAAATTTGCCAGCTCCAATTACACAACAACTTCAGTATTGATGCACTCACACTAACATGTGTAGCCTCAATATTTATCTCTGTAAACACAGCATGCTGCATGTGATGTCATGTCTTCTTCTGTGCATGCAGGTCACTTCAGGGCCTAGACTGTTCATAACGGAGTCTAATGGTGGTCGCATTTAAGTAATAATATGAACAACCATGGGAAAATTTACCTAAATTTGGATCTCAGCTAAAAACAAAATATGAATTGAGCATTAATTCCTGCAGTGTGAACCAAGCCGAAGATATGTTGTGCATGACTACAATAAACAGCACATCAGCCCACTATCTTCCAGAAGAAAGATGCAAACAAATCTGGTCGACACAGCCGTATACGAATGGAAAATAAAGTGAGATCTACTAAAATTCTTTACAACTGGGTGCGTTGAGTTTCTTTCTGTGAAAGTTGGCCACGTTTATTCATGTAGTTGAATTTATATTCAATTATGAATGACCAGAGTCTGAGGCAGAGAGAGGAGGCCCAAACAAGAAGATCTTCTTCCATCCTCTTTATTCACTTATTCATGGGTAACAACAGCAGAAGTAGAAGTTTCTCTATTAAAGAGACTGTTGGACTCTGATTGGTCCTGTCCTTACCCTGTCATCATTAATCCAGTTTCCATCAAGAGGTCCGGCTCAAGACAGGATGGTTTGGTTCGGTAAACCCCGATATCTGTTGTGCTACCACAGCCAATCATACCCTTACCCAGTAAGCAGCGTATAAGGCGAATAACGATCGATGCGTCAGCAGTGTGATAGTGGAATTCAAGCTT
Source organism: Atherinosoma microstoma (assembly GCA_037177055.1). NCBI lineage: Eukaryota > Metazoa > Chordata > Actinopteri > Atheriniformes > Atherinidae > Atherinosoma > Atherinosoma microstoma. The sequence goes on along the minus strand of JBBBVU010000016.1, from coordinate 3,840,699 downwards.
TCCTTGAATTATAATGATGAAGAAGAATACCAGATAGAAACAAAGGAGGAGAATGACGGACACACAGGAGTTTGTGTTCTTTCTTCTTGGCATGTGAACAACAGAAAATCCACGTCATATTTAAACATGGCGCTCTTTGTTCTTATTGCTGAGTCTCACAGGAAGTGACGATTCTTTCAACCAATCGACAGACTGCAGTGCATCAAGCTCCACCCTTTAGGGTCAGATCAGGAAGACTGGGAACCTCAACGGAAGGGTCCCCAAAAAAGTAGGATGGGTTGGATCTGATATTTTGGCACCCTTTCCTGCTTTTTGCCTGTGGAAATGCAAAACAATGCGTCCCCTCCCAATGCTGTCAGCATTAAACAAGTGGGTGTCTTCCATGAGAAGCTTGACTAGTATCTAGTGGTGTAATGAGCTATACATACAACAATATATTGATTCAATGAATAACAATTCAAGGATTTCAGATTACACAAATTCTGCCAAGATATGACTTCGATTCAATTCCTGTCAAATTGTCTTCAGGAATGAATTGTTATTCAATTCAGTTTAATTTCACGATAAGCTACATGAGTGAAGTCAAGGGACCAAAATAACATGACCTCGTTAAGAGTCAACTAAACTCCTTTCGTGATTTAGTGATGACGATAATGATGGCGAAGGCTTGTTGACTGCGTCCCTTTAATAGGTTAATCCAGAATTGTATGACAAGTGATCATGTGTCCATCTGGCAGTGCTGAGCAACAACCTGCCCACAAACACATGCCCATCATTATATCGCTGATACCAACTGTTTTCCCACAGAACAGAGATTAGATACACCAGCTCACATATTTGCTTCTCCCTGACCAAAGCTGAGCGATTGTAGAGATTCCACTCCCATCAATTACACCTCCTCATGCTGCCATGCGCCACCAAGATCCCAGATTAGAGTCAATCGACTGGCCTGGTGGGTGGAGGGTGGGGGGTGGCGGGGCAAAGCATCAAAAACAGCAAGGGCTTTTCCCCACGCTTCTTTTTCCTTGATCTCTTTCTGATCTCACTTAATTGGTGGACGAGGTCTTGTTGTCGGGAAGGTTATCTCCATCGAACATGGAACTTTTTCAACACCTCTCTCTTTTTCTTTGCGTTGTTGTACATAATAGATCACAAAAGCCGCTCAGATCAGGATAAAAAAAAGCTGGTTTAAAAATGTACGAGATCTCTCACAGCACTGTTTAATAATGATCTCAGAACCAGGCAAGAGCTTTTTATTCAGCCTTTTTTGATACAGTTGCAGCTGATGGATTGTGAAAAGAGACGAACCCCAGGCAAAGTTACTCCTTTTGTTTCTCTCCTCAGTGGATACGGTAATTGAATTATAGTGCAGCTGATACTTTTAGCATCCAACCTCCTGGATCTCCATAAAAGATCCAAGCCAAAGAATTTGCCTTTTTTTTTTTTTTTGGTCTGTTGTCTTTGAGAGAAGCTGCTAATAAGAAATGGATGAAAATTAGGAAATGAAGTGCTGAATAATTTAGCGGAAAAAGGAGAGGCAACAACTCAATGAGCACGCTTGCTCATTAGAATAAACCTGTGTTTGGCATTCAGATAAACAGCAAAGAGGTGCAGAGAGAGAAATTACGGTTGATCTTTTTACATCAAAAAAAAAAGCCCAACACTGCAGGAGATCCAGAGACAAATAGGGATGAAGGGAGAATGTGAGATGAGAGAGAAATGTAGAGAAGATCTGGGGGAGAGGGAGGGAGGAACACTTCTCGAAAACCTTTAAAGAAATATCAAACTCTCACACACTGCAATAATAACACCACAGCCCACATACAGCAAGGCACCATCTGTGCATGTCTTACCCATCATGTAGCTCTTTATCATCAACCCACCTACTCAAACAAGAAATAAAAAGTAAAAATAATCACTTGACAAATGGAAGCTCTCACCTATGTGTTTGGCACTGTAAATCAAAAGCAGCATTGATTCTGTTTGAGCATCTTTCTCAAATCGCTAATGGTGTCCCCGGTTGTTCGACAGGCTCCCAGTTCACGGTCATGATCATTCGTAATCGACCCTCATCCGGGCATTGATACGGTGGATCAAAAAGCGACTCATTTTAGGTGAAAATCATTGTTGAAATTTGACCGTGCTTCTTAATGTGCTTTATCTTGTGTGCAGCATCGATAATCTAAACACCTTCACTCACGACTGCAGACACACCAGTCTCGTGTGACTGTAAATATATCAGGGCTGATCATGATTCAGACTCTTTAAATGTGCCACTTTTCACTGCGAACGGGGACAAGGTTTATTCTCACCAAGATAACATGATCAAATAATCAGTCCTCTAACAATGCTGAAGAAATCTAATTAGTTGTTTTGGGACTACGAGGGTAAAAATGTTCTCTAATGTATCCCTATGGTTTTTTTTCTGCAGGTCGGCGTTCATGTGACATGACGGGAATGGCGACACATTAACATAAAATGTACAAGCTCTAATTTTCCCGCTTCTAAACATCCATTTATTTGAATTCTAAGCTAAACAACAAGTGAAAGGCACGATTAAAATATTTTGTAAGATGGGTCTCAAATCCATGACGTGTTGCATGGAAGTTTCCCGCCATCACCGCCTTCATCTTCATAACAACGTGGCCAAATTTGTTGTGTGACACTAACAAGAACATGTCGGTTCATCCACACTGTATTTGCATCGATTCATTAGGTCTCTGTATGTTTAGGACTGATTTGAAGGTTTACTTGTTGAATTGTTCAGCACTTACTGGGCAAGCTCGTCTCCATCTTTGTTGCCTCTTCCAACCATGGGAGCTTTTAAGATCACAGATCTCTTTATTGGTTCTGATGACAAGGCATGCGCAAAGAGGAGGTCTTTATGCCGTAGCTCCGAACCAACTTCTCCTGCATGTTAGGCAATTCCAACACTTCCTTGTTTCAAAGTTTAATATTAAAACAAAGAGTCCATTTTTTTATCCTTAATATTTGATTACTTTTTTAATCAGCTCTTTCCTGTATTAGATGTTTGCACTGGTGCAACTTGAACTGATATTTTCAATATGCAGCACTTTGATTAATAACAGTGTGCTTTATAAATAAACTGGACTTGATTTAAAGTCATCAGATAGGGAGATGCAGTGAGACGTTTAGTGGGAACATCACCACCTAAGGAGACACACAGATGTGTCGAGATATAAGCTGCATCTCTGCAGGAAACTGAGGGAACAGTCTGCACTCTGGGCCAATGTAGCTGTTCCACTTAATGTCACTGGATCAGGTTAAATCATTTTAGTTTGGATTTATTTAGATATATTTGAACAACAATTTGATCTCCATCTGCCTGGAAATATTGAGATTAATAAATCGAAGGATCATTTTATGGTTTGAAAGGCAGACAAAAGTTAAAAGGGTCTGAAAATGACATGAAAACAGTTGATTTGTTGTGATTTGTTTGTTTCAATGATCCTGTCATGGTCCATAAGAGAGCAGGGTGGGTCGATGAAGGTGGAGAACCCAAAAGCAGAAAACAAGGTAAAGTCTGAAGTGATAACTTAGAGCTTTGAGCTAGAAGAAGCCATAAAATCCATTAAAAGGAAACAGCAATCTAACGTGGAGCCGAACATTTAGCAGGAGCCAAGGCAAAGACTAAAACAATGTCGAAAATGAGCAAAGGAACTCGAGCAGAAGATGTACTGAGGGGACAGATGCAAGACAAGTGTATCGCAATCAATAAACTGAGACCTGGGATACAATAAAATAGACAAATGACCTTCTATTGTCTTTTCCTAAGCTCTTTTCCTCAACAATGGGGTTAAGGAAAGATGGGAGAAGAAATTCAGAAGTACTTAGGAAAAGACAACCACACTTACACTAAGTTGTAAAGCGAGTCTGCGGAACCGAAACTACAGATGTTCAATAAATATTCTACAAAAAGTGCTTTAGATGCTTCATCTAGTCACACTGTAGCAGGGAAGCTGTGTCATAGATGTCACATTATTATAATAAGATGAAAAAAATATTACTTTAATATCTAGTTTGTCAGTATGAACAGAAAGAAACATGTCACAGGCTGTTCACACTTACCACAGTGTCTTCATATTCGTCCACACAAATCACAATTACTATAAAAATAAAGGAGCTTCACTTTGAAAGGAACAGAATTATATACTTTCTTTCATAAAGGATTCAGTGGTGTTTTCCGCTGCAGAAATAGATAATAAAGCATTTGTTTCATTCAATTAGGATAAAAAAAAACATTCAACTGGACCCCAGGAGAACGACAGGAAGTAATATTAAACAGACTCACAAAGGAAAACACTCTGACAAACTAAATGAATAAAAGACAGGAATCAACTATCTGGAGACACAGCAGAAAGATAAATACACAGAAGATGTAAAAAGCAAACACTGCAAGAGAGTAAAGGCCAACTCAACAAAACCCAAAAGGATCTACCGAAAGCAGAGTTAAACCTGAATTAATGAAAAGATTAATACTTATCATACCATACCGACTTTATTTAAAAAGCACTTTTAAACAACCACAGCTGAATAAAGGGCTACACACAAGTAAAACCATGATACAAATAAAAACAAATATAAAGAAAAAATAAATAAAGATATTAACATAAGAACAGACATATAAACTTAATAAATGGTACAATATAATCAATGAAAATCCGAAAGTCAAGGTTAAAATTAACACAAAGAACCAAAAACATAACAAAGCCCTTTGACTGGAACAGACCCAACCTTAACCTGATGATAAATCCAGACCATTTGTTGGTTTAAGGGAGGAAAAGGAGCAATTTTCCCCAAGATTTCTGGGTCAGAATTGGAATATTTACACTTCAGTTATTACAAGAGCAGATCTTGCACATGTTCATATGGGCTTAAATTCTCCAATGAAGGACTTTCCACACTGCAATGTGTCCACATCGTTGAAAAGACCTTTTTTGCCTGTAATAAACAAGCTTACAAGAGAGCATAGGCTAAGGCAGAGGCCGTCCTCCAGTGAACCTCTCACAACCTAAAAATCTCACTCAAGCCGAGCTTGCTCCTGCATTTATGCATGATCTGCACTACCGCTGCTCCCAAGTGCACATTTCATAATTCATGCATACTGTACTGTAGCAACTGGAAATGCTACCATATCTGCATCCACCGCTCTGCCTTATTTCATCAGCATGTCAGGCTGGTTCACCAAGATTACAGCAAACTCTCTGACACAAAAAGAAAGAAAAAATAAGCATGCGCAGCATTAACGGGGTAATATCAAACAAATTAAACTCTTTCATTCCAGAGTCAAAACGGCAATCAAAGCGCTAATGTTTTATCTCGGGGCGGAGACTTTGCTTTTGAATAAGTCAGAAATGTTCTTTTCCGCACGAATCAAGAGGTTAATAAATAGTCTGTTGCCGGGTCTGGATCACTGTTGCATCAGTCTATAATGTATCATCTTTGTGGCAGAAAGAGCATCTGCTGCATGTTAAGAAGCACTGAGTCGGGTTTATGGAGGCTTGGGGAAAGAATGATGTAACTGGACGACAGCATGCTACTGAGCTGCTTGATCTCTCATGGTGACACTTTATGGTTACACAGCAGGTCACTAATTAATCAAAGTTTCGTAATGTGCTGGGCCACAATGGCGGACAGTAAAAGATGAAAGAGCTTGGCTGCTTTTAGCTGTTTATATCATACAAATTCTTACGTTCTAGATTGAGCGTGTTAGAGGTTTTTATAGAAGAGTGCTTCCTAAAATCCTCACTAATAGACCTACTAATGGAAATAAACACAAAATGATCTTGTGGCCTCCACAAACACTCTTACAGTGAGAATCTTAGAGTTCTGCCTGAGCTGATGTACAAACAGAATTTATTATACATCTACTTCTTTCTTATTACTTTCTTAAGATGTCCTACAGAGTGTAACCACACTCGTCTTTTCCCCTCATTCTGTTCCCTCTGAGGAGCCAGACATTTGCAATGCGGGTTCTGAGTCTTCTGCGTTGCCGAGCGGGAAATTAATTTTTTATTGAGGGGATGTTTTTCCTCCTTTTTCAGTTGGTTTCAGCGTGCAAGAAAGGGCACCTGTGTGAGGTAAATATATGCAGTTAGATTACAGGAAGACCTGCGGTTGTCCTTTACAGCAGTATACACAACTGGAAGGAGCTGTTATACGCTGTTCTCGGGATGTGGCGAACTTTGCAATATGTCTGCAATGAGCTGTGCGTATATTTCCAGCCCCACAGGGAAATGTCTACAAAATCTGAGGTGCATGTGTGAAGATGGCTTCAGTAAAGGAGCAAAAGTTAAAGTTGAAACATTTCCAGACTATTTTAAGCAAGATTATTTGTATTATTTCTTATTTCCATCCATTCCAGAGGGAAATTTTGCATGTATTGTTTCTGCAAAAAGCTTCCAGTTCTGTGAGATTTTTGGGTAATTTTGTAAATGCTTCTCCTTCGTCTATCAATGGCGATGTTTACATGTGCAAAATTTCTTCAATTGGGTTACAATTACACCTGGGCAATAAATCCGAAATTAATCAAAATCAATATTCTGAAGCAATAATCTATGTAATTTTGCTCATTTCTCCTAAACATTCATTAAATGACTATATATAGTTAAACTGTGTGGGCTTTCTTTCACTTAATTTAAAATCAATATCTGTTCTTCTATTATGAAAACATTTACAACAAAATCTTTCAGTTAGCTATGAGGGCTAAAACTGAAATAATACTAAAATAATCGCTGATTAACTGTAATCAAGGTAACATGTTCAATTAATTGTAATATTGATTTGAGGTCATATCGCCCAGTTACAATTCCAATCAGACCTATACTGTTATTCCAATCATGACGTGCATTTACATGCATTTCAGGTTTGAGCGGAATAAACAGTAGCCTAGAGATTATTTTTTTCTATGCACACCGATTGGAAAAACAATCGGCATAACCCACCCCTCTTAATGGGAATGACATTTTTTTCCGAATGAGTGTGATTGGATGAGAATCTTCCGATGGGTTTTTTTACATGAAGCATTTTCAGACCAGGTTTTAATCCAAATCCTTACAGTATGTCCATGTAAACAAGACTAATGATGGTAAGTTAGGAGATACAACATGGAAAAATCTTTAGATTTCACCTTCTTTTGTTGACTTTTATACGTGTGTTCCAGTGATCAGTGGGCTGCTGTTGAACTTATCCTTTTTACATCATTAGCTTTTGTAGATGATGTGATGCTTTCTTCCAGAATTTGTTGATATTTAACTGAATCCCTTCTTGGCTTCTTACGATCCATCCTTCCCCATGCTTAATAGCTGCTGAGGTGCTTTTCTCATGATATTCTGCATGTTTTCTCTATACATATACTGTATGTGCTCACTAAGGAGAAAACATATCTTTAACCTCACTCCACGGAACTCATTTCAAAAAGCTTGTTTAGTTATTTTCATTCGCAAACCTCGGACTCTGGATTTTATGGTGCAGATTCAGTAAAGGCTTTCAACTGATGTTTCTTCCAAGAGGGTCATAGTTGTGCAGGTTTAGCTGCATTGTAGGATCTCCTTTAAATGCCTCTACAAAACAGTATCTTCCACCATCGATATAACCAAAAGATTTAGCTGTCAGAGCATTCATATTTGAAGAGAGTCGGGCACACAGTGATGTGGAAGAATATGTCTCTGAGTACGAGTATAATGTGGAAATCAATTCTGATTCCAAAAGTGAATTTGAAGATGTGCTTCACTCAGAATATGCACCACAAGGAGGACCACAGATGGCCGCTGGAGCTACCCCACAGACATATTTGTCTAAGAATGGATTTAATACAGATTGATTGCGTACATCAATCATATACGTTATATATATTGTTTGGAACTGAGATCAAGATCATATATGTTAATGGATTACAAAGCAAAATATTATTTTAAATTGTTTTTTAAACCCCAAATATGTCCAGAGGGTCTCAAAAGTGAAGACAACATAAGGGTTAAAATCAAACCAGGGTTTTAATTTGCCTCCTCGGTGATCCTACAAGTAACTGAGAAAGTTTTCCTAGTTTTTCAGCTTCAACATGAACTCCTTTACCGTCATTTCCAAATTACACCGCAATTGAAGGAAATGACAATCTGAAAACACTTTACTATCTTCTTATATCTTCTCCTATTCTGTGGGCATCAACATCCATTATTGTAATTCTGAGCAGCCACTTAGAGGAGCCCATGGCGGCTGATTGTTAGAACAGCATGTGAGGAGCTAGAGTGTTAATAAAGCTGCAGAATTTGCATTGCTTGGCATTCCTAATGATGACTGTGACAAGTCATGCCTCTTACAAGCTGATGGCATGTTGAATATGAACTCTGAAGTCTTTTTTGGTTGTAAAAATCAACCGAAATCAGAGAAATCTTTACAGACCCTGACTTCAAAATCCAGCATGGCTGCCGTGCCCACAGGAGGAGCGTTAACTATCACTTCCGTCAGCCTGTGCCTCTTTTGATCAGTGATGTCCAACCTCTCTCAGTGAACATGTTGCTGCTGTGTTCATATGTACTACATGCAGCAAACTGGGTTGTTATCCGCTCGTATTGCTAATAGTCTGGTCACCTGGCCAAAATACAAGGAAATCCGATTGGTTTTCCAATGTGAAACAGGATCAAGGTCAGCTGAGGTGTGAGGTCATTCGCAGTATGATTTCATGTCCAAAACAGCAGCTGTTTTTTTCATGTATTGCATGTCTTTTAAAAGTAAGACATTTCAATCCGAAAGCCTGTGATATTTCCATCTATACAGCTCTAAATAAGCCTCAGTTCGCATGGGACTCTGGTTTCTGAAGCTGTACAGCTCCCACCGCATTCAATAAAAGTTGCGTTTCGTAGCGAGGCTAGATCCCCAGAGCTTTAATGTTTTGATGCTGCGGGAATCTGGGAGAAAAAGTGGAGCAGCAAAAACTATATCCAGTCATAGTAAAGAAAAAAGCAGAGTTGATTCAATCAAATTCAAATCCTCCCTCTGATAAAAACGACTTCTCTCTGCAGGATGTTGACTTCTTAATAAGGTGAGAAGACACATATTACAGCTCAGGTCCATGTTTTCTTCATTACCCTGGGTACTTTTTTGCTGCGACCCCTGTGCTTTGACTACTGATGGAGGCTACAACAAGTGAGCCATCATTTATGTTAAAAAATGGAGAAAGGCTCCCTCTTAAATCAATACATAAAGCACCCGCAGGATCCACAGCGGACGCAGTGGAAGTGACAGGCAGCTTAACAAATGGACGGCGGCCTCCACCGGAGCACGCTGACTCAGCACAATCCCCGGCGAAGGAAGCAGTGCTGCGTTAGGCTGCCCCATCTCTCCTCTTGTCCGATCAGTCAGACATCTCGCTCCATCTACCTGCAAACTGCTGATCAGAGGCTCTTAAATATCAGCAAAGCAAAGAGCATAATTCATAAGAGAGATAAACGCTCAGAGCACCGACGCGTCTGCTGCTGCTGCTTCTGGGAATTCAGCCAGTGTCTGAATAAACATCGACGGCCTGCTTTTGGAGTACAAATTTTGGCCATCAGTGGCCTTGGAGGCGCACATCAGGAAGTCCACCGCTGTGTCCACTGCTTTGAGAATTTCAAATGGCTGAAATAAAAAGCAGCAGAAAGTGATCATTCGCCGGAGGGTACATTCACCCTTCAAGGCTGATGAGATCATAAATCCTTTTCCTCTGCAGCCAGACTGATTTCCTCTCTGTTTCACAGAGATGAGTGTAAAATGCAGATCAACATGTCTCCCCTGTCTCCTCCTCAGTTATTCCTAAGCAACCTGCTCTATCCATCATCTGGACAGCTGTTCCTCAGCACTTGTAATTCCTCTCCTATATGTAGTGCTGACCTCTTGCCCCCACTCTGCCTATTGACATGTGCCCCCTTAAAATCACACCATTGAGTTTGTGAAAAAATATGCATTTGCAAATAAGCATCAGGTAGAAACATTAATCTTTTACAGCGTGCTCTTAAACATTTTGAGTACTGAAAGTTTAAATGAGCATGCTGTGTATCCCGTCATTTGTGAACCTGGTGTTGATGGACTCTGTTACAAACTGCACCAATAACATGGTCATTAACGTAAATTATGTCAAATGACTTGCAAATCATTTCTGCTAAACATTTTCATAAGCCTTCAAAACTGATTTCCTTCCAGCGGTCGATTACATTCTACTCAGCGTGAAAATGAGTTCGCAGAGAGCAGGAAGTGTGTTCAAGGAAACTGAGAAACAAAATTAAATGAATTAAAATCTAAACAACTAAGAAAAACTAAATGGATGTGGTATGATTTAGTTGGTCAGTTTGGTTGTCTGAACAGAACTGGCAAATGTCGGAGCGCCGTTAAAGACACCGCTATGATTTGCATTGATAGCAGCTTCAGAAACACATGGGTAGATCCAGGGGGTGGAGTCAGCATGGCCACTGCCACCTGCTGGATTCTGATTGGTTCATGTAAAACTTTCTAACCTTAAAACTTGGTGCTTCTGACTTGTTTTGGCCGGTACACTGACATTTATAACACACATTCCTCGAGCTGACGTTGCCCAGCTGGCGTCATGAGGCTAAGGCACCACGTCACATGCCAGCAACTGGCCGCACCATGGCGGATTCATCAAAGTAACATAAGAAACCCATTTTTGGAGGTGAAGAAGGAGAGAAAGTGACAATAAGACAAGAGTCAACATGGTATTGATTTTTACTGGCTGGAGAGAGATCAGAGAAGAGACAGGATGCCAGACAGATACAGAACTAGCCTTTATAAGAGGATGCTAAAGTTCAGTAGTTTCGCCTTAAAAACTTCATCCAACTTTAGTGATGCTGTGTTTATAACTTGTGGTAAATAAGTCAACAAATTAAGAAAAATCACAGTAAATGTTGATAGAGGTGAGTTTGTGATGATACATAAATGTAGTGATGGTCCAGTCCCTTTGATCTGATGAGTCAGAATCTCTAAGTTTCCAGTCCAAATCAAATTTTTCTTTTTTTAAAGGTGGGGTAACGTGCAAAATGGACTTTTTTTTGCCTTTTATCATGTTATAATGTAATTTCCTCCCCAAAAACATGACCCACAGGTTGCTTTCACCCATTCATGTATATTTGAGAAATCCCTGAATTTCCTGTGGAAGCCACCAGGGGGAGCAAAAACAGCTGCTATGCATAGCACCTCCTATTCTGCAAAGCTCCTCCTCCTCCATTGCTGAGCTCAGCTCCATCAGAAAACCCCTACCACCACTCCTTACATCATGAAATTATAGTAAATTCATCCGAGAAGACCCTTTAGTTTAGCAAAAAAAATGTACCAATACAGCAATCACCGGTTGATCTCTGAAAGGATAAAGCCCAATGCTCAGTTTTAAAAGCGCAACCTCCCTCTGTCATTCCCCATATCTCTTATTCTATCTGTAGTTTTTTTTTTTAGCTGCATGTAAATAGCTTTTTCAGTCCCACTTACCATTTCAAGCGTCTAGCAGAACATCCGGTGACTCATGAGATGGATAATCACCTGTCCTGAACTGCAGGAGTGGCATCTCTCTCCCACTGAGGCGTGTCTCTATGGTTTGTGTGGGGGATGCACTTGGTACGGTTACATGCACAGTGGACTTGAACAACTGTTAAAGATCAACATGGCCATTTAATTGGACCATCCTCTTTGTCCCAATATATATACACCGGGAGGGAATCACATTATTGATCAACATATGTCCAGCGCTGCAACGCAGACGACTGTAATTCACCACTCAGATGTTGAATGGGGATTTTGCCAGATGATGCTGTGGTTTTAAAAAAAAAATTAACTAGGGTAACTGGAAATGGGTAGGAGGAGTAGGTAGGAGTGCATGTGGTTAAAAGGAATTGGTTTTTGGTAAATTTTTGACAAAAGAAACAGAAAAATATGTGAACGAAAGCAACTTTATTGGGAATTCGGCTTTATTGTTTTTTCAAAGAGATGTTGCTTGCGGCTTTCTGTCCGGATAATTATTTACAGCCAAAGGTTACCGCACATTTTCTTGTTTTCAACTCATATTGGTGGTAATCTTGCTAAACTAGTCATTCTCAGAGCAGAGCAGCAATGCGGAAATTCCTTCAACGGTTCTGCTGTTTGACACGTTGTCTTAAATGGACACATTTTTCAGCCGCTGATTCAGATTTGTTTTATGGTATGAACTAAAAAAAGAAAAACTGGAAAATGTGTGCAAAAGGAGCAGCTTTGTCTAGAAGACACTGCGAATGTGAGCACGAGGATTGAAGGAAAGACAAATAAGAGCAGACCACTGGCAGAGAGCAGATTTGACATGATGAGGTCACAGGTATGCTGAATGTGCATATCGCACTGACTTGACAGACTTCACTTCAACAGTTTTTTCCTCTGATGGTCCGCTGAACAGACACAGAACTGCTCTGATATTTCCTGAAGCACAAATTATGCTGAGGCTAAATCTTCTAACATCAAGCTTTAGCGGAAGCTTTAAAACTTTTTGGACTGATCTGCCTTCTCTTTGTTTTGTTCTTCGTCAACAATCATCTATTCATGCAACAGAACAAAGTGCCTTTGTTTCTGTGCATGTTGGCATGAGAATTTAGAAAGAGAAACTTTTTGCTACACAATACGATTCAAGCACTATAAAGTCCTAAAGCTGGAACGACAGTCCGGTTTGTCTTTTCCTCTCACCGTGACTGAGTTGTGGATGTTGGTGCTGAATGACAAAGGTCGGAGGACACCGTGTTACAATGCACGGCATCATCAGAATATTACAACATTACAACATATATGTGTAAGCAGCATGTTCATGTTGGAACTAGTGGTAACTTCTTTACACAGTTTCAGACACACAAGATAAATCCGGGACGAAAGATAAATCGGAGCAGTTGTCAAGAGATTAACGGGAGGGGGGGAGCAGATCAAACTTCTAATGCATACAGATTTTTTCCCTCCATCATGACCTGAATATTTAACAGTATAACACTATACAAAACCAAATAAGGAAACGGTTGGATGGTATGGAAAATGAAACTACATTCAATTGATATTGATTAGAAGTATATTAACAAATGAAATGCATTTTTCCATACTGTTCGAATGTTTTGGACAGCGTTGTACTTCAGTAGAGTACTTTAGTAAATGTATATCATATGACAAAAGGAGCTTATGTTTTAGCCGCAGAAAAGCCTTTCCTTGTCTCAAATCTCCATATGTTCATCTCCACATAAATTAAAACATGCTGCAGAGATGGGAGGAAAATCACATGCAAAACCCAACTTTTAAAACTTATGTGTGATTTGTCGTAAGTGGCATGATGAATGCGAAGCCACAAGTACAACTCCAGCAGAGTTCTGACGAATAATGCCAACAGCTCTTATCAGGGGCTGGCAACACTGTCTGGTTCAGTTTGATATGAAAAGATAAATAACAGGCTAACACATCAGGACATCATTATACACTCTACCTCTAACGCATTATCTCATCTAACGAACACATAATGCAATGTGGCTGCAGTAACTATAAACATAGCAGGAGTTTAATGATTTTTAGTTCAGTCCAGAGAGACGGCATACTGAGACATGTAAGAGGGTAAAAATGAGAGTCGGGATGCAATCCAAGAGGCACATTCATGTCCAAATCTATCACTGTTAAATGTCTTTCCACATACACACCACTAACCATTTATTGTCTCACCAGCCAAACAGTGGCCTTGAAGTAAACTTGTGCTGTATGTTAATAAGTCAGAACGCCACATTTCACACAAGACTCGCTGTAAAAAGGAGCAAATATCTACCTCTACCTCCAGTCCCAGCTCCTTGGCTACTTTTTTTTTTTTTTTGCTGTCTATTTATGCTCTTGGAATAACTCAAGGTGAACAGACAACCAAAAACATAACACCAGTAATTTATATTTGAGTCTAGCCTACAGCCAAGGATGTGTTTGCCTCATAAAGCAGCGGCTCCATGCTCTTCCAGGCGGCACCCCGCCACCGGCGGTCCAGCACAAAGATGATGAGCAGCATGGCTCTGAGCCGGCCACCTGAAAAACAACCCGGTCAAGGAGAAGGTAGTAAAATATGACTGTTGACCTCCACTGTATCCCTCTTGTCTCGTCTTTGCTTAGTCCTTCCACTCACTGTTTGCAGGAGGGAGAAATTTCAGGTGGAATTTCTTTTATGATGACACAGGAAGTGGTAGGAAAGGAAATGAAGCTCAGTTTATTGTTGGAATATGATGCTGATGATGATGTGATGGAGAAATCTACTGGATTTGAGTGGATATTTTGAGGTTTTTTGCAGGGTAGCAACAGAAGGAATTCTTTTAAAAATAACTTACAAGGTCTTTTTTCAGTTTCATTCTTCTCCCAAACGTCCGTCGGCCATCCTTCCCTGAACCCCTAATTACTGCATCAGCGCCGACACGGACAGCTACTGCTCATCACATCAACGTCTCTTTTGATCACACTGATGCAAGAGTTTTTTTATTCTTTTCTTTTTGTGCAGTTCCCTCTTTTCATCTCACTGCATGCATGTGTAAGAGCAGCATGTGAGTGTTTGGGTGCGAGCTCTTCACTTAGAGCAGTCTCATCGTACTTGTGTGCGAGTTGAACACGTCTCTGTGGAAAGCACATGAAGCTTTGAGCAGAATGAGGTCGGGAAGGAAAAAGCAGCCAGGCAAGTCCGCTTTTTGTCTCTCGTGCAAACTGGGTAGTGGACTCCCCGTGGAGGGGGGGAGGGGGGGGGGGCAGGAACATGTGCATTAGACTCTATAACATCATTTTTAACAGGGAGACACACTTCCACACAAATGGATTTCACCACAGAGGTTCCCCATTAGCATTAAAGGAGAAAGGCTATAGGTGGTTGAGTGTGGTGTGGTGTGTGTGTGTGTGTGTGTGGTGTGTGTGTGAGGGGGGGGCTTTACTGCTGCCGTAAATCTATAGAGCAACTCCAGCCTGCATCAAGCACCAAATGACAGCTCTCTGTTCAGGAGAGGCCAGAGAGGTTTCAGAGTCCTCTGTTAGTCTGTTTGAGCCCATGTGTTTGTCAGAAAGCAGCCGGGGTAATGCTCAGTCCCTCGGGTATATGTGTGTAATGTGTGTGCTACTGGATCTTAAAGCCCCCCTGGTGGAGGCCAGCTCAGAGCACAGAGCCTTCATTTCTCTCTAATGTTGTTCAGAGAGATAAAGGTCAGACCTTGTCCGTCCTTCGGTTATGAGGCAGCACACCAGGTGGTGACTTCTGAACCCGATCTGATGCTCTGATGTAGAGAGCAAAAATAGTTTAATACATGTTGGTCGATTACAACATGAATTTACTGGATTTTTAATAATGGTTTACTGAAAAAAAAAATGACCAATTGAGGCAGAACTTTCTTATCATGATGTAATCAAGTTTGAACATTTAAGGGAACTTCTGGAAAATACACTGTCGGATGTTGCGTTTGCTTATTTAAATTAAACATGGCCCTAATCTAAATGTTTAAAACATGACAGTGGTCCGTTAAAGCAGTTTTCACATGTGCGCTAGACATGGTCTGAACAAAAATGTTCACAACATTCACTTCTGAGTTTTTGGTTCCATTTTCCTCCAAGTTTGAGTAAAATCTGCAGAAGAAGAGTGGGTGAGACCACATAAGAACCTAGCAGCCCATCTTTCTGAATATTTACTGCCTGTCTTCCAGTGAGTGGCTGTGCATGCTGATAAGAGTCGCTACCTCATTGTCTTTTCTGCTGACCTCCATGCTGATTGACCCTTGTTATCGTTGATACGTTCAGATACATTTGTTGTTGATAAACACAAAAGGAAGCTGTATCTGCTATTTCTAACACGATTCAAATATGGAAACAGTTTTGTTATCAAGGTAAGCACAGGCGCTATCTTGGCTAAGTTAGCCACTGCCATGTAAACAAAGGGGAGATCAGTGCATATCCATTACATCAAAACCAAGTTTATGGTACAATCTGACACTGCAAGCCGAACAGTTTTCCTGTCCACAGATTACAGGCAGGATCAGTGAAAATCTTCACCCTGGAAGCTGCTATACAAAATGTTTCGTTTCAGAACCCAAAAAGCTGCATTTAAATGTGGACAAATGGCGCAAATACAAAGAAAAATCTACAGTTACCAAAAGACCTGCGTTCACACAAAGGCTTAATTACCTGTTGAAGAGTATAATCAGTATAACTCTGAAGACCTTTCAGCTGTTTCCATCTGGGAAAAGCCACACCTGTATTTATTCCTGGTTTTCTGCCTTCAACTATCTTGATTTTTGATTCCCCTCCTAATGGTTTATTCTTGAATAGGTTTCATTTTAACATATGGCTGTTGTGCGTTGTGTAGAAGGACATGTTGTATAAATAAATATAAGTGGTTCATTCTAAGGTAATAAATCATACATACTTTTTCCCTGGATGTTATCGTCACGTTTGGTGCCGAAATAAACTGTAAAACAGGCGGTTCTAAGAAAAGTGCTGGCAAATAAGAAAAATAAGCATCCTTTCCTATTAGTGGAAAAATCTGTCACATCAACCAATCAGATAATTACATGACAACGTGACATATTTGGTTGCTGAGGAAGATGACAAGTTGTGAGTAGGGGTGGGTTTAAAAAA
>JBBBVU010000016.1:3787731-3800113 GCA_037177055.1 Atherinosoma microstoma | reverse complement strand
TATATATAGGTTATCATTTCCAACCTTACACAAAAACCAGACAAGACATGTTGAATCACTTCAGTTACACTTGTTATTATTATTATTTCAACTGTAATCATTTTGTAGAAAACATATTCAGGCCCAAATTGAGATGAAGTAGAAATGATCCAAACTAGTAAAAAAAAAAAAGAAAAGAAAAATCACACACAGTCAGATTGATTCAAATTTGACTTAATAGATGCTACCATGCCAACATGATTATATATCAGGCATTTTCAATCTCGTCCGACTTTGTGTGTCTCTTTTGGCCTGTCGATGCGATAAACAAACTCTGCAGGCATGAAGTAGCCCAGGTACTCCACACTATCAGGGGTAGTGTCAATGTAGTAGTGGCCACCTTCTCCGTGGTGGCTGAAGCAGTGGGTGTGCTCCACGCGCAGGTCCAGGCCCTGGACACACAGCAACCAAACTAATGTTACAAAGCAGCCTACTTTGCAAAAAGCTGACAAAAGGTTCGGTTTTTATTCCTCTCATCCAGACGGGAATGTGTTCACTTTACTTACAGGGTCTCTGGATACAAGCACTGACTGGCAGATGAGTGGAGCGCTGGCCTCAAAGTGCTTTAGCCAGTTGTCAACTTCTTCGTTAGTCTTTAGGGGACAGGCGGAGAACTGTCTTGGCTATTAATGAGCCAAAATAAGAGGATAAATAAATACATGCACCTATAAGTAGCCATTTGTCGTGCGCTTTGCATCACATCCATTATTTACCATAATGTGGATTTTAGCCTTCCCTTTCTGGATGATGAAGGTGCCTCCCAGAGCAAGGCTTTTATCAGGGTAATGAGCTTCAAGAGTCGTCCTCAAGGCCGTCACCAGACTGTGGCTTCCTGTTCTCTTCTTGGCTCGTACCTCTATGACCTGGAAAGATGCTCAAAGGGTGAGAGGACAACTCAGCTTGTTCAGCTACTGACCCTTTGTTAATGTTTATTCTTTCAAATGTTGGAAGCACACACGCAATGGGGCTAAAGTTCAAACACAACGACTTTAGTAATAGAGTTAAAGTTAAAACTAATTGTTTCCAAGTTCATGTATAACCAGATATCTTCATTAGATTTAATAGGAATACAAACAGGAATGACTATGCATAACTGAAGAGACCCCAGTGCACATGACTTAAGTCATTTTCTAACTCAAAAAGCTGGAGATCCACTTTGATCAGAATACTTTTTTTTTTTTTTTTTTTACCTTTCCAGGTTTCCCTTCACAGGCATATAAATTCCCCAGAAGTCCAAAGTTGCAGTCTGAGAATTTCTCACAGTACTTTTCTTGCAGACACTGGCCATCAACTGGATTAATGGAGGAAAAGTAGCTGCTGTTCACTGCAGGCCTTCCCTCTGCCTCAGTCAGAACCAAAGGCATCAGCTAAGGACAAGAGTATTGATTGCATCAACTTCTAAGTCACAGAACTGCTCTTCAACCATACCGACAGTTAGGTGATACACCGATTCATGATGCAGTCTCTAACGGGAAAGTCAAACTGTGACATCATACCCTGTGACTCCTGCAAGTGTTACAAGATACTTAACTATCTTACAACATAACATCTGTTTAACTTATAATGTAAACTAAAAAGGAACCCAAAGCAGGCTTTTTCATAGATGTGTTCTTTCTAATCAGTGATGCAGATTAAATAAATTAAAAAAATAACTTCTAGCTTTGATGATTTCAAACTATTAGCCTGTAAAGGTCTGCAGTAACTGAACTGTATATGGTAATTCACCTCAGCATTCATTCCAATAATCCTGGATGGGGCAGCTGCTGCACCAAGGATGAAAGCTCCAGGCAACTCCAGCTCCTTTGAGACAGTGTTCATATTGTATTCCTTAAAAGAAAAAAAAGAAGTAACAACAGTGTGATACAAATCTGGGTGGGGATAAGAGATCGCTGCTCAAATTGCTGTTGGGTAACTTTCTACCACTCTTCCTGCAAAAAAATCCAACTGCTCGACTTTGCTTAATGGTTTGTGGCCTACAATGGGCTCTTCATGTGGTGATCCTTCATCCAGAACTTGTGTTGGTCAAAGCTGAAAATTGGACTCAGGAGAAGATTACCTTCTACTGTCCAGTTCCTGTGGTCTCTTTCAAACTTCAGCCACAGGTCTTTGCTTCTCACCAATTAAAGTGAGTTTTGCATGACTCCAGTCCTGCCTGAAGAAGCCTATTTCCAAAAGTGTGTTTGACAGTCACTTGATGTCAGCCTATGGTCCTTTAGTAATGTGTTTGCTGTCATCCTTTTCAGTTCAAAATTGTTTTCAGCCCCTGCAAACTGTGGCTTTGTTGCTCTCATAAAGCAGTGGCTTTGTGGTTCTCATAAAGCAGTGGCTTTGTTGTCCTCATAAAGCAGAGCGAGATGTGCTTAGGTAGCAAATTTATTTTTTGGTTGTAATACTCAGAGATGCTGATTTAGGACATTAAAGTCAGTGGTCTCTTTTTTTCCCCCAGAGCTGTGTATGTATGTACTGTATGTATTCTGTATGAGCTATACATATATATATTAAATTGGATTAAAAAAAAATATAACCTTGTGCTTTTGAACCAAAGGAATCAGATACGGTACACCTCCAACATCAGTAATCCGAGGACTTCCACAGAGACCTAAAACATGACAATATAAGTGACATTAGGATGGCAAAAACCTGACAGGGATGCAAAGCTGCAGACATCCATTGTGCACTTCAGATCTTTAACTTATGAAAGTTTTAATCTGCAATGGAAATTTATTATGCAATTCTGCAACTATAAGTTCACAACTGCACAAAAATATAAGCTCAAATGAAATCATGAGCACTTAGTGAGCTCTTACCTTTGACAGGAAACTGGAATGGTTCCTTGGTGAGATCTGGACACTCCACGACACTCACCTGAACCTCTGCAAAGTTTTTTCCTAGTCCTGCCTGTATGACTGTAAACCAGAATGAAATGCTCATGAACATGAATTTCATAAACACGTCTGTGTGCAACTGTGTTTTTATGTCAGAACTGACGTCCTCACCGCCACGCAGCTCTTCCAGATCCGGAGCGTGCAGCTGCACTTTTTCAGTTTTGCTAATATCTGCCATAACTGGAGCTAAAGTGGTGAACGAGCCTCAAGTGAAGACTTTTTGCCGAACAGGGAAGGTCCAAGTGAATACAGCGAGTTAAAGTCCAACCAAAGAGTAAATAACAACGAGATGTTTTTTCTTATAGGAAGTTACGTCACCAAAACAGAAAAAAAATGTCAAGGCAGTAAAACAAACCGTTATATATTTAATTTTATTTACATGATATATCTTAAAATATAATATATAAAATATGTAGTGAGCTGAAAGTTTGACAAAATTATTACTGTTGGACATATCCAATTGCAATATTTGTCAACTTTTCAGCTCACTATCGTTGTCAGTCGAATCCGGAAGTAGAGACAGCGTACCATTTAGTACGTTTTATTCCTCTTTGGTGATTGGTCACGGGATTTCCTCGTCACGACGGCGACGTTCAAACACTTCCCGGTTGATCTTCCAGCACATGTGTCTGTCTTTCGTGCTTCTACGTTAATTATTTAATTAATTAATAACATTATCTACATTTCAATCGGAAGCATTTAGGTCTTACTGTTTTTTTTAACCATAGGCAACCACTTTGGTGAACAACTTTAGCTAGCACGATGCCAAAAGTGCGTCATTCCCGTATAGAGCTTCAGTTAGACCCCATAGCTGAAGTCCAGGGGAAGTCATGCTGTGTTGCACTGTAAACTATCCCTCCAGAACATTTGCAGAAAATGTTGCAGTATTCAGTGTCCCCTGCTGGACAGAGTGGACGAAATGAGGCATTTGAAGATGAAGACAGGTGAGACTTATGTCTCTCAAATGTGGTGAGACCTCTGCTCCAGTCTGATCTATTGAATGTGGAACCGGTGTTTTTGTTTGCAGTGATTCAGGGGACAGCCTGTTCATCACTCAGGTACCTGTACCTGAGGCAGTGCGACCACAGAGACGGAGGCGCCTCACCTTGAGATCAGACGCAACTTTTAATGAAGATCCAGTCAATGAAATCTGGCCAGTAACTGATGATGGGAAATCTGATACAGACAGAGAGAAGAGGGGAGAGTCATACAGACTGCCAAAGTACAGCTTCTCTTTCCTCAGTGAGAAGGGGCAGAGAAGTAGTGAATTATCATCCCAGCAGAACAGAAAACTACACGTAAGAGAACAGAAACGACACTCTTTTTTTCCCCCTTCCTTTTTTTCTTTGAGTGTATGAAATTAATAAATGGTGCCACTGTGTCACCACTGCAGTATGCACTGATGGGAGGCTACTTTAAATGTGTCAGAGAGCGGTGGGAGAGCTATCGGAGTGGAGAGGATCTGGTGGAATCTCAGCCAACAATTGACATGGTTGGAGTCCACATTGCCCCAATATCAGAGTAAGTTTTTTTTTTTTTTTTAAAGGGGCAGGGGAGATGTTCGTTTAAAAGGCCTGTTTGGAATTGAAAAAAATAGATTGTGTGCTCACATCAGATTACGTCAAAGTTTTTAACTGGTTTGTTGGCATTTCTTTCTACTTCATTTAAGAATAAATTGTTCCAGAATAACTGCAGTAGCTGTGTCCCCCAACCCCAACTACTAAAGCCCCTAAAACTGGTTACAAAATTTGGACTGATTAGTTTTTAAAGCAGATTATAGACTTGCAGCAGCTTACTTGAACTGCTGAGCTCCTCTTGACGCAAGCCTTTCTGTTTAAGACTTCTAGCAGAAGATTTGAGCAGGTCCTTTAGAACTGGGGGGGGGGGGATATTTGATGATGCAGCATTAAGTTGCAAAATTTGTTTCCATATATGTACATGTCCCACTTGTTACTTTGCATTTGGTTTGAGTTAACAGACACGGGATAAAACAGGGTCACAGTCACACCTCTCCAGAGTTCAATCCTCCAAGTCCAGTCCTTGAGAGCTACTATCCTGCAACTTTTAGATGCATCCCTTCTCCAACACACCTGAATTGAATGAATGTCTTGTTACCAGGCCTCTGTAGAGCTGGATGACCTGCGCATGAGGGAATACAACCATTTGATTCAGGTGTGTTGGAGAAGGATGCATCTAAATGTTGCAGGATAGTAGCTCTTGAGACTGGACTTGGGCACCCCCGATCTACAAGAATGAGATTGAGCATGACACTGCACCCAATATGCTCACTGGTGTGTGACTGGAGAGAAAAAAAGAGCTGAATGTATAAAATGGAAACATTTAACAAAAAGTGTGATACAAGTTTGTGTGAATGGATGAGTGAGAAACATGATGTAGAACCTAAAAAGGCAAACGGTGCTAAATAAGTGCAGTGTATTTATATCCCAACTTGACTGTTGTAGCTGGAAATGTTACTGATTTAAGTCCAAAGTGAACTTGAAATTGAAGCTCTTTTTTTTTATTTTGTTGGTATTGCACTTCTAAGCTTTTTGAAGTTGTGCCACATTCAGAGCAGAAGGTTGCAAGTAAAGATTGAAGCTTGTAATAGTTTATGGACAACAGGTTTTTTCAGACTAAAGAGTTCTTGGGGCTTTTTGAGAGTCATATAAACTGAGGAGCTTTTCTTTTACTTGCATTTAGCACATTTAACTTCTTAAATGACATAACAGCTATCTGACAAGTGGTAGATCAATCAAAATCATAATTCCTCCATCACACCTCAATAAACAGTGGGCTTCACTATTGATCCTGTTGTGTTCCACTTGGGTATCAAGAAACTTAATGCAAAAGCTGTTAAAATGGTCGACAATTTGCCTTGTTAACTTACTGTTCACTGTACTGTTGGACCCTAGAAAATGAGTCCTCTGGTGCTGCAGTTGGCCAGCTTCTGTAGAGTGTCTGCCAAAAAAAAAGAGGAAGGGTTTATTCTAATAGTAAAAGAATTAATGAAAAGGTTCCTGTGATGTGAAAGCAATTACAGTAATCAGCCGGATAATTGAATTGAATATACTTTATTGATCCCCGAGGGGAAATTACATCAAATAATATCAAAGCTTTACGATTTAATGATATTTGCCATTTTTCTCTCAAATGCAGGTGTTCTTATGTCAGCATATTTTCTCAAGTGCAGTTACAAAAATGATGAAACCCTGATCAAACTGGTCTCATGTTGAGTGCTGCAGGAAAGGAAAGCCTTGAGGAGAAATTTTCTATCATAAGAATTGGCAGATCTGGATTTAAATGAGTTTAACGTGTGTTTGTTTTTTCACCAAAGTGTTTTTGAGACACAAATAACATGAAAACTATGTTTTCTAATAAGCAACAGAAGGCAGTCGGAAGTGAGCAGACAAAGTAAACTTTAAACTAGTGTTTTATTTTTGTTCTGTTTTATAGTGTTAAAAAAAAAGCCCTATCATAAGTCCTTCAATTTTGAATGAAACTTTATTTATAAAGCACCTTTCATACAAAAGCAGTGCAAAGTGCTTTACAATTTTTTTTAATATATAGAAAACAGAAAAACACAAACCTTCATACAGTCAAGTATAAACATCTAAGTTCAAGAACACACACACCCGATTATACTCTTTTTGACACATCATCACACCCACACGATGCCCACATTCAACCCTCGCCCCTCTTGACACAAACTCTGACTTTATAGTTTCTGTCCCTATAACGGAAACCTACATTTGAAAATTAAAAGTGGAGATAAATATCTGGAAAAATAAACATCCGGCCTGATGCTGAAGTGAAGAAAGGACCACAGGAACTGCCCAGGTCAGGGAAGGCCAGGGCTGCAGTGCAGGGCCCCCTTCACCACCCCACCCAGGGCAATCTCCACAGCAACGACCCAGTAGGCATAGTGCCGGTGTGGAGGAACCCTGTGAGGACAACACTGGAGTTAAAAAGTAAAAATAAGATCAAAATAAACTTAAGAACAATAAAAGTAAGCAAAAAGAATAAATAAGTGCATAGTTAAATAAGAAATTCAGCTAAAAGCTAAAAAGGTTAGTCTTGAGCCTCTTTTTAAAAACATCAACAGTCTGCAGCCCTGCGGTTCTCTGGTAGGCTGATCCACAGACGAGGACTGTAGAAGTGGAACGAGGTCTCACCATAAGTTTTATTCCTAACTTCAGGAACAATTCATTTGAAATACTTTGTTTACGGATTACGTTAACCTCTACAAAAAGTACTGTAATAAAAGTATTTTACTGGTTGTTGATTAAAATGTCTTAATTGTGTTGCAGAGAAGAAGACGGGTTAGAGGACACGGACATCAAAGTGGTGGTAAGCAAGCTGTTGAATCCATTTAAAATGTTCGTTGGAGCACTCGGTGAGAGGAACTATGACTAACCTGTGTGTCATCTGATAGGAAAAGAAGCATTTTGTGGTGCCATCAAAAGCTAAGCGCTCAAAACCTTGGTACAACCCAGAGGAGACCGCTTCTGTGGTTAGACAACAGACAAAGAGACCAAGTGTTGCTGGATTTGAGTCACAAAGACGTCAAAGGAAGAGAGTAGACAAAGATTCGACATGGAAGCCATCTTTGAAGATTGCCCTGTCTATAGAAAGCGCCTTAGATAGAAAGCGCCTTAATGATGGAAATTCTTCTGATTCAGTCTTGCAAGAAGGAGAGACGGGCGATCAATGTGTGACGAGCGACAAAACCGTCGAGGCCCAAGCCGACCCGCAAAATGCAGAGAGGAGTCTTAAACGGGCAAAGAGACAGATTTTTAATCAAAATGAAAAGCAGCCGGGTGGCAACAGCAGTGCTGCAGTTTGTGATTCTAGTCCAAAGAAAGCAGCGAAAAGGGGGGAGGAGGGATCAGCAGCTGTATTAGAGCCCCAATCTGATGTTGGTCATGGAGAGCATGAACCTGAAAGCCAAATTCTCGTCCAGGGTGACGATAATACACCATGCAGTGAAACCAGGGTTAAGAAGAAGAAGAAGAAGAAGAAGAAAAACCAGCAGGATCATGAAGCTGTAGAAGAAGGAAGGGACCAGAGTCAAGAAGAGGTCGAGGGTCGGCATGCTGAAGCATCTGTGAGCCCGGGAACCACAGAGGTAGAGGAGGCTCTGAGTGCGTCGCAGGCCGTCGACGAGTCGGATCCTCCTGAATCAAAACAGAAGAAAAAGAAGAGAAAAAAGACTAAATCTGCAACTGAAGATATCAGACAGGATGTTGGGGGACATACTGATGGGAAGGTGGAGGAGGATTCAGTTTTAAACCCAGAGAATGGCGGCAAAAATAAGAAGAAAAAGAGGAAAAGAAGCAGTGACCATGGAGATGTGGAGGGGTTAAAGACCAACACGTTGGCGCAACATGTGACTGACAATGACAAGATATTGAAGAAGAAAAGGAAAAAAGAGTTAAATGAGACGTCGGATCTCCCTCAAATCCCAACAGAACACTTGGAGACTGGAGATTGTTTGGAAAATACTTCCGAGTCTCAGCAAACGTTGGAATTCAGTCATGTCCAAAGAAAAAAGCACAAAAAGAAGAAACGGTCAGCTTCTAATGATAATCATGTAGGAGGAGGTTCTTGTACAGATGTGGACTTTAATGATGCTACAAACTCGTCTGTAAGTACAGGCGTGTCGGTTAAAAAGAAAAGTATTTCTGAGACATGTATTGACGTCTCGTACACTCCTGAGGAAGATAAAAATGCAGACGATGCACAGAAACCAGCAGAAACCCCCGAGGAGCAAGATGCTGACACGGTGACCAAGAAAAAGAAAAAAAAGAAAAAGAAAGAAAAGTTCTGCACAAATCTAACAGAGGACACGGAAACCCCAAGTGACTATTCAGAGTCTGCACAGAAAAAGGGAAAGAAGAAGGCCTCTTCCTTCCTCGTTGGTGCTGATGAAGAGGAAAAAGCCGGTCGGACGCGCAGGGAAAATGACTCTCGTCCGCAGTCCGTGGCTGCTCGTGACTCGTATGCAGAAAAACCTGCCGTCAGCGAAGGTTCTCTCACGGCCGAAGCAGCAGAAATCACCGGAAGTCTGGGGGGATTGAAAAAGAAGAAAAAGAAGAGGTCTGCAGAGGAGAATGTGGAAAAAGAGACGGGGTTTGAGGAAGCAAAGGAAACGGGTCAGATGGTTTTATCCGAAACAGGGGTCAGGAAACAAAAAAAGAAGCGAAAGAGGGAAGAAAGCGAGCTGATCGGCAGCACAGGGAGATTGGAAAGTGCAGCTGATGTGGAAGATTCTCAAACAGATGAAGCTGTGATGGTGAGGAAGAAGAAGAAGAAGAAGAAAGGCAAAGAAGCGATTCCACAAGCTGCCACTGAAGCTCCTGAAACAGAGAAATCTACACCGAGTACTTGTGCCTCATTTTCACCCAAGAAAAAGGCCAAACAGGGTCGCAGCTCTAAAATATCTGATGAGAGCAGCTTCTGTAATGACCAAGAGACCAGAGAAACTCTAGTTCAGGATGCTTCTCTCTCTGGAAACAAGGCATTCGGTGGGAACAAGAAGAAAAGAGAGAAAGCTGCTCATAATCATGTGCTCCAGGTGAATTCATTGATCAATTCGGCTGAAGTGGAGACTCCTCAAACCAAAAAGAAGGAAAGAAAAGAGCCAACAGCTGAATGTAGATTAGGTTCTTCGTTATCAAAGACTTCTCTGGCACAACTTGAAACCTCCCCTTCAAACAGTATCAGGAAAAACAAGCTTATGAAGGGCAAAAGGAGGCTTCATAATCCAAACGAGGACTTTCTTTGAAGGCCGCTTGTATGAACCCCCTAAAGTAATTATGCTTAGATTGAGAGACAGTTTTTATGTAACATTTAAATTGTCAGCATTTTTAGATTGACAGTGTTGACATTGGATCGGAGAATTCGATTATATTTTTTACTTTTTAAAATATCTTGTTTTGTATCAAAGCATTTTTACTAGCATCACTTTTTTATTGGATTGATATTCAACAATAAACAGCAATATGCTATGATTCATTTTGCTATATTTTCTAAATGAAAGTTATCCTGAATGAAAATTTCACCACTTACAAGAAAAATGTCCCATTTTTTTATGGACTAATTTAAAGTGGAAGGAAATCTCAGGATAATGTTATTTTTGTTGTTGTTTTTTTTAACTTGGAACATGGTTTGCCATTGTATTGCTGAAATCATCAAAGCCTTCCCTGAAAAAGACTGAAGAGATTTGAACAGCAGCATATATTGCCCTCAAACCCTGTAAATTGTTCAGCATTACTGGTGACTTTAAAGATATGCAAGTAACCGTTTATTTATATTTAACTAGTGTCTGGTTTGCCATCTGTTATAAGCTTGAGAACAGAAGCTGCCACCAAGTGGGCATTGAAGGAAAAGGTTGTGGCCTTTTTTCAGAGAAGTTGGGAATGCTGGATCTTTCTTTATTCTGGCTTGGTTTTGCTCAGGTATCCTAAACAGAATTTGCGGTGATTTGCAAATAGTTTAAACTGCATTTGACTTAAAGTAATATGCTGATATAGTTTTTTTTTCTCCCCTTTCCTTTGTGTACATTTTGATTTTGATGCCAACAGTTTTAAAGGAAACCACAGGATGCTTATATCCATGTAGCTTCAGTTGAGGAGGCATGTCGCTGCTGTTTCCAAAGTTTAATGTTTCTCCTTTTTGCCCATTGCAAGATTTCAGCTGCTTTTTTGTATCATGATTTGCCAGATGTTTTCAGTAGATGACGGGTCAGAGGCCATGCTGCAAAGCATGATTCGTGCCTTAATAAGGGAACTTCAGGTTTAAATGGGCTCTGCAACTAGTCTGTCATCGTGAAACCATGTTGCATTAAATGTAGAATATGGTTTGGCATCGTCTTGCTGATATAATCAAGGCCTTCTCTGAAACAGACTGAAAATGTTGGATAGCAGCATACGATTCTCCACATTAATGGTGACTCGAAGATGTGCAGGTTACCAATGTTGTGCACTAATCTACCCCAATACTTTGCCTTGGTTCACTTTTAATGAGCTCAAGGAAGAATATGGCACTTCCAGATTTTTGTCCATGGATCTTTCAGAAGTGCTCTTAAGCCCATGCAATAATTTACCAGATTCCAGTCGGTTTTGAATGCCTTTCCTGACTGAAGATCACAGTCAAAACTGGTTTTCAACCTACTCCATGCCCAATTTTTTTCTTTTTTAAAGTATCTGAGTTTTTTTGGGTATGCATTTTGTCTGTTTTATCATTATATGTACTGTAGATTATAGGATTTCATGTTGAGATCTAGCTGCGAAAGACTCGCCCTGTCTTGGCTGCATAATGTCATTTTCCTGCTTTGTCAAAAAAAAACCTATGTACTATTTTCGGATTTTTTTCCTTATTATTATTATTATCATTATTTTTTACTGTTTGACTTGTCTTGAAACA
Source organism: Atherinosoma microstoma (assembly GCA_037177055.1). Lineage (NCBI taxonomy): Eukaryota > Metazoa > Chordata > Actinopteri > Atheriniformes > Atherinidae > Atherinosoma > Atherinosoma microstoma. Next base: position 3,788,765 of record JBBBVU010000016.1, on the reverse strand, counting down.
GTCTCCAAACGTTTTTGGAAAAGGGTTTTACTCTGTTATTGTACCGTGTGTGACCTCTGGAATTGAGTAGTATTGTTTAATGTGTTTGACAGTGATAAATACTTTCAGTTTGAAGACTGTTTTCTTTCAAGAGATATAGTGAACAACAGGCACACTTGAAAATAGGGTTATGTATTAGTCCCAGACATTTTGTTGAGAAAAATCAACTAAACCACTCAATTTTATTTATTGGCTTTTTACCCATTTCTCATTTATGTTAAATAGGTTTATTTAGGAAAACACATACCGGAAGTATCGTATTAAATCAAGTCGAGATGAACGAAAATGAATACTTTATTTCGGACGAATATCACCAGAAAGTTTAATTTAACGCCCCGTCTGGTCTGTCGGTTTGGGCTTGGAAAAAAAAGGGAGGGTAAAAACCAAAGTGTAGAAACTAACCGTTTAACCTGTAACGTGAGATATGCGCGTCCGTTTTACGTACGTTCACAACAAGCTAACGGTCGGTGACGTTACGTAAAGGCAGGCGCAGCTTCAGTTGGCATTTAAACGGCGAAGCTGCCAACCTCCGGCTGGAAACTTTTTATCCGCCCTAAGAGAGCAGCGCGTGAGCAGCATCCACACTGCGCGGTACAGCTCCCACCGTAAAGACATGTCCTCTAACAACAACAACAACAACACCGCGCGCTTTAGCGAGGCGAGAAGGGTCGCTATCTTCGGGGGGACGCACGGGAACGAGATGTCAGGTGTGACGCTTGTAAATCTCTGGGTGAAGAACAGCGCCGAGATCCAGAGGAAGGGAGTCGAGACCAAACCGTTCATCGCCAACCCGAAGGCTGTGGAGAAGTGCAGCAGATATGTGGACACGGATCTGAACCGAGCCTTCACCCCGGAAAACCTCAGGTAGACATACCTGTACAGCGTCGCTGTTGCTGGGGCGGTGATGTTTCTGTCTGCTGTCATTTAAGACAATGGGAACTTTTGCTTTAATGGCACGCACCCACTAAACAGACTGATATATATTTAGCTTAATC
>JBBBVU010000016.1:3773364-3787631 GCA_037177055.1 Atherinosoma microstoma | reverse complement strand
TGTTTTTATTAATGCAGATAGCAGCACTGCTAGAGGATAGTTCAGTGTTGTCATGATTTATTACCAAGATTTCACATTTGTGGACAAAACGCTATTGACAGTCGAATTATGCAACATTATTGACACTGACATGTGCGCGTCCTACCAGGCTAATGTGGAAGAGAGCCTCTAGCACTATGGGATCAATATGGTAAACACAACGCAGTGCATCGCCCTAGGTAGCCTACATTCACTGTAATTTGATTTATAGTCTTTTATTGTCACGTGGCTCTCCATCAGCGTTAGTATCGCAGGTACTGTGCTGGGACTGTTTACCACGAGCCGTGTCTGCTTCAGTACCCAATAACAGCAGAGCAGCGTGTCCCCTCCTCCCCGGCTTCAGCTGACTGCCAGCCTGCAGGAAAAACGTGAGCAAAACGTGACCAAGCGCTTTAAGACGAATCTTTTTTTTCTTTTTTTCGGGTACACCAAAGCGGAACATGACGTCTTACGCAAACGGTCATGTCATTAGACTGTGATAACACACACAGGAGACTTGTTATTGTGGGTTGATGAAGGCACATTATCTAATATTTTATTACAAGAATCCCAAGATCCACACTAATTCTTTTTTTTAATCTCTCTTTTTAAAAATAAACTGTATAACCCGTTTAATTTATCCAATAGTCAGGGTTTTGTTTTTAGTTTTTTCCAGATTGAGCTTTTAAATACTAAAAACATGAACACCCGAGCAGATAAGTACCAAACTATTTGAAATGGGCAAAACAAGCACTACACAACAGAAATGAAGATCTCAGAGTTAATAATATGGAAAAGGCATGCTTTGTCATGGCCTAAATTTGAGACCTAATCTTAATTTCCTCTTTTGTGCCTACCACTTACCTCCTACCCTGCTGTTTTGCAGGTATTAGGTAGCTCTTTTTGGGATCAAGTTGTAGTCATCAAGCCCTTCAAATTGGGCATTAAAAACCATTTGGTTTGCCTCACTGCTCCTTAATTCCTAAAATAAAATAAAAAAGAGGTATCTTATCCCAACAAAAAATACTTAAAGATACATGTCCAGAACCACTGAGCTGCTTTACAGAAAGGACAGAAACTTTGCATAATCATTTTGTATTTTTTATTGCGTGTTATCTTATGATGCAGGCTGCATTATATATGTAGAGGCAAGTGACAACTCCGATTGTTTGAGTAACATGCTCTGGCCTCAGACTGCAGATGTTAGTTGATCTTTTAAGATCCTTTTGACTCCACAGCTTGCATACCATTCGTCCTCTCTGGGGGCAACACATAAGAAGATTAAACTAAATTTCTAAAAACAGCTATTGATGTTCTTTTTTCAGCACAAGTAGGCTCAAACTCAGCACCTGCTTGTCTGTACACTGAGGATGGTGTGCCTGAGTCCACAGTTGATCACACCATGCTTGTGTACTAATGTCCTGGCAGTCTAGACAATACCAGATGGTTTTGTTGAAAACAAGGTCTAAAGAGCAGATGAGACAATATGGAGAGCAGAGGTGCTTTTGGAGAATGTCCTAGACCACTGGTTATTTTGAAATGCTTTAAAAGAGCTGGGAGAGAAAAGGAAGGAGGGGCAGGGGGCAGGTCTTATTCTGTGGTCACAGCATGATGAATAGAAATTAAGCCTGGGGGATAAAACACACTTCTCCATGATCCCTTTGTGCAGGCATGCAAGACTCGGAGGAAGATAGAATTTCCTCTGAACTCTCATAAGATGGCAACACAGGACACACCTCTACCACAGAAACAGAATCTCTTTGTTTTTCATATTTACATCCGTGTTGTACTTATTATCCTGTTGTACAGTTGCTGTGTTAACTAGATTGTTCCAAACACTGTGACACACACTCGAGTAAATAATTGACAATTCTCATGCTTCATGGTTTCTTTCAGCTGAAGTGTCTGATAAGATATGACTGTGTTTGCGTCTGACTGCTTTCTATGTTTGCGTGTCGCTTGCAGTACCTCGGGAGGTGATGAGTTGCCCTATGAGGTGCAGAGAGCCCAGGAGATCAACAGGATATTTGGGCCCAAAGGAAGCCCGGAGGCCTACGATGTCATTTTTGACCTCCACAACACCACGTCCAACATGGGCTGCACTCTGATTTTAGAAAGCTCCAAGGATCACTTCAATCTGCAGATGATGAATTACATTAAGGTGACAGCCTCTGACTGTATCTTTACACATCACACCATAAACAGACCTTTTGTACTGTGGCCAGGAGCAGTAAATCTGCAGCACATGCTGTCTTTATTAGCTATTGTCTTTTTTTTTTTTTTTTTAAAGTCAAATTATCTTTAAAATTAACTTCCACACTAATTTATACCTAAACATTATATCTTGTTGCACATACATGATATAAACCAGAGTGCAGACCAGATGGATTTCCTCTAAACACTTTCTAAGTCAATGTTTTATTAAATTGGATGTCATTAAAGAAGGTCAGTTAACTTTTGTAACTTATAGAATAACAAGCTTACTTATTATATGTTGGGCAAGCATCCACCATCAAAATAAAGCAGAGGGACTTTGGTCATTATGTGGTTTCAGAAGAAAATCTCACAGCCCTTAGATACCAGTATGTCTTCTTAAAATACAACTATTAGAGGTAGTTTGGGGCTTTTTTAAATAGATGTACTTGATGGTTTAAGAGGCAATATAGTTGGGATTTAACAAAGGCATAAAAGAATGTTTATATTAAAGGAGCATAGAGCAAGTTCTAGCTTTTTTCCAGAAGCCTGCCTCCTCTGGCGACAAGTGGAAGCGACACCAATGTGCACGCGCATGGGTCGCTTCGACTGCGTTGGTCTTTGTTTACCTGCACTGCACTCAGTCCGAGCCCGGAGTTAGATACATAAACTATAAAATCAATCTAGCTAGATTAGATTATTTCACTGATAATCGTTTTTAAATTTTCAATGTCAAGACGACGACTTCATCGTCCAAGGAAACGCAGTGGTTTGTGTTGAGAATATTAGTTTATTGTTAGCGCGTCTAGAAATGTGTAAATATGGCCTGATGAATCAGCAATCGCCCGAAATCTGTACTCGGCCTACGGCCTTGTGCCTACGAACCAATCACGGCCATGACGATATAAGAGTACAACAGCTCTAATGAATAATTAAAGCATAACAAGCCTTTATTAGCTTGTATGCTAACGGTAGGGTTAGTGTTACATGCTAAAAACCTAGCATTGCAATATAATGTATCCTGATTTCCGTCATACATATCATATTTATCTTTTTAGTAAGAAGAAAGCCAGATAAGGGTCCCGTTTTTTTCCCAGAGCAGACCGGAGCTCCCTCCAGCTCCGATGTCGACTCGTTTTACTCCTGCGGCGGTCAGACTCCAGTTTGGCCCTTTTCGTCACACTAGACAAAATGTTTCTTTTCTTTGTCTTACGTTGGTGTTTGAGAGGTGTTTGAGGTCGCAGGTCTCTTGTTATCCATTTTTAGTCGTCAGTGTGTCTAATGGCGGTGGAGTACACAATACAATACTGGCAGCGGCCAGGTTAACGAGCACGTGCAGCGTGTCAACCCACATGCACGCCCCTGAGGATTCGAACCCGAATCCCTCTCATTGAGCATGCAGAAACAGTACTATAGAGGCAACTGTAGTGAAAAGAGATCTGCTCATCCTACACATCAGGCAATTGTAAGAGGATGTTGGGGAGAGAAAATAATAGTATTTAGCATTTAAACTTGCACAATGCACCTTTTTAAAGAAGGAAAATCTAATCTCTTTAACATGTATTTTTGCCCATCCAGTTGTTGTTTTTAAATGTAAGATAAATAGTGTTAATTGAGGTACGTGGTTTACTTAATTATGACGAGCTCTTGTGAGACTAAGGCTTTTTAAATGATAAAAGCGGTTATTTGATTTATTTTTAAATAAAAAATCTATATTCTAGATTATTTTATATGAATAAGTGATTTTTTTTTAAGATTATTGTACTAGTTTATATTATTACAATTTATAATAGAAATATATCATCAGATCATTTTAAAAATATATTTGTATTTTTTAATTGAATTTAAATGTATTGTTAAGGTGAGAAGTTACAGTTTAAAACCGTCTTAAAATTCGTAGTTGAGGTTGGAAATATTTTGTTACTGACACAATGTATGCTGAACATGCACACATTCTGTACATAATATGAGCTAAAGGTGTATACTTTAATGTGATGGGTATTCATATCAAATTTGGAGGAAGAACATTGAGAGATAACAGTGGAATATGAGTTCCACATTTAAAATGTGGAACTCATATTCATAGACTCAAATATAAAGGCTTATATGCCTCATTATTTCGTGGACGTGTGGGTTATTTCATCTTCATTACTTGATCAATGTTAAGGATTCAATGGTTAATCCATGTGTGCTATTTGTAAATAGAAGCTGTTTTGTGAACCACGGTAATACAAACGAAACGGGTGCTGTCATTTTTATTCTGCAAAATGAAAGTCGTCAACAGATCCATCATACTTACTTGGTGCATGAAGCAGACTGAATCAGCAGCTTGGTACACTCTGAGAAAATACTGATAATGTCACAATCAAAGTGACACTAAGGTAGAGCTCCAGACTTAATCTTTAATGTTTAATATGGTGGCACCCTGCTGATTCCCTGATGTCGAATTTACTCATTTGCCAAGTTTGCGAAGTGGTTTTAGTGCCATGAGAACAGATTATCTAAAATACAGCGTAAATCATTAACAGCAGTTTTTTAAACTGCAGTATTAAAGGCTTTTTAGAGATTATAAAGGACCAAACTGTAAAGCTTGCCTGGATTTTTTTTTCCCCCTCCTTGAAGTGGCCAGTTAAATGCAAACAGACTGTTTTTACTTGATATGTAATCTTCATAAAACCTGATTAGTATTTCAGCACCCGTAGGATTGAAAATGGCTTTTTGATAGCTTTATCATATTTAGCGTCTATTCCTGTTTAGGTGTGGCTTTGAACTTTCCGTTCTTCAACAGAACTCTAAGAAGCCTATCAGAGTCTTGAAGATATCATTATTAGTGGTGGATTATTTTGTCTCCAAATAAGACCCCATCCATGTATGTTGCTGGCAAAGCCAGGAAACTTTTTTTTTTATCTGCTCTTGCTGATTTGTAGTTCTTCAGCTGAAATGAAAACCGTCAGCGGGGAGAAAAAACTGGAGCCAAATATAACATAGTCCTTGTTACTGAATGACAGAACTGGTGAGAAACTTGTCCAAGAGTTTGAGAAAAAGAACTCCTACACAGATATCTAGGTAGAAGATTAACATCAGATTAACTCGTCCGAACGTGGTGTAATATCAGCCAGCAGCAGTTGATAAATAACCGAGTCATTTCTAATCACTGTTCTGGAAGTGCTGCTGGTTTAGATGTCGGGATCTTTAATCTGACACCAAAATCAAAATCAGTGTAAATGTTCTTTATTTACTGATGTTACTGATGTGCATGATAGACGACCAGCTTCTACTTGTTTCATGCACATGATCACACTGCATCACGTTGTTCGTGTAGATGCAGTTTTCCATTGTGCCAAACAGAACATTTCAAAGCTTTTCAGATGTTTTGCGTACATCTTTTTATGTCATATGACATTTTTTAAAAATGTATCTACACCTGACATCTTGTTCTTGTTGGTTTTATGTTCCAGAAAGCCATCGCTCCCGCTAGTTGTCTCGTTCTGCTGAACGAACACCCTCTCCTGAAATATTCCACTTCACGCTCTGTAGCGAAGCACCCTGTTGGTAAGTTTCTGTTCCAGCAAAATTTCTAAACGTGGTTGGGATGAGCTTAGGAAGTTGGCTACTTAGTTATATCGATATTCAAATTTGTTTCTTTTATTTAGTTACCAACCAAAGCAAGATGGAACCCTTTGACATTGCTAGCAGCAGCGGGTGTATCCTCTTTTGCTCTGGAGTATCCAATGTATTTAGAAAAGGTCCATCAGCTATCACAGCTCCAAGCCTGTAACTGTGAAAGCATGATGGGATGGAGTTTTGCTGTATCCTGCAAAGAAGCATGCATCCATGCACATATGTAAATTTTAGCATGGACAAAGCAATGTTGATATAAGTGCAAATATAATATGTAGAATAGCTCGTTATCGTTGAAAAATATTTTAGAATTGAAAACATTTTACTTAAAAAAGGGCTTTTGTTATTCCACATTTTTCTGATTTTTTTTTCTTTGTTGCTATTTTCATTCTGTTCGTGCATGTTTTTCCCCATCTCTGTTTTTCATTTTGTGCCTTCTCTCTGCTTATAGTCATCCTGTCTTTGGCTCTGTCCTATTTTCCCTCTTTATGATTAATTTGAGTCACTTTGTGGTCATTTTGAATCTTTGTTACTACTTTAACTATCTTTGCATCTTTGTGTTTTACTGGCAGACTGGGCCATTGGTGACAACACCATCTGTCCTTTCTCCTGGTTATAATAATCAAGATATTTATAGCAGTTAAGCTCAGTTAAAGCCCCTGACTGATTGTATAGACGGGCATCAGCATGCCTGCCTGTTTATCACAGTTTCATTCTTCAATCTTGGTATATAAGTCAAAAACTGAAAGTACTTTCTCTGAAGGATTTACTGGACATGATCTTCATTATATATGCATACATATTTACTGTATATTGAATATCCAGACATCTCCAAGCTTACTATTAGACCAATCAGTCTGCAATATATAACTTTAACTACAGCATCAGTTCAGTTGGCTGGATTGTTTTTCATGTACAAATGTATCTGCTGCTTGTTTCCTTCCAGGTCTGGAAGTGGGTCCTCAGCCTCAAGGTGTTTTGAGGAGTAACATCTTTGAAGCTATGAGAGTAATACTGAAACATGCCCTGGATTTCATCGAACTGTTTAACGAAGGTAGGACTTCAGATGTCATGCTGAAGCCCCCCCCCCCCTCTTACATTTTCCTGTATGGCACCAACAGCAGGCCATGTTGTGAGACTTTAAAGGTTTCTGCCTTTGCAACTGAAAGTGACTTATGCATGAGCACTTGATGAGCTCATGTTTCTTTAAAGACAAATTATAAAAGAAAAGAGCTAAGAGACAACTAACGTTATGAGTCCTCATTTGCTGTGTTCTAGAAAATGAGTTGTTTACAGTCATGCCAGCCTGTGACGTGAAGCATTTTGTGACAGAAATCCCTCTGGGTGGCTGACCGTCTGACTCATCCAGATGTACCTAAACCCAGATCTCTAAATTTATCTACATCTGGCTCATCATGCTGCTGTTTTTTTCCTCTTTCTCCTCCCGGAGGCACAGAATAGTGTTTAGGTGCGAGACTGCTCTCCCCGTCTCCTTACATAAGCAAGCAGTCTGTGCCAAGTGTGAGATGCAATCTGGTTTCCCCCGACTGTCCTGCTGTTGAATGGCCTGTTTGTCAGGGTGTTGGTCAGTTTCCATGTCGTTAAGAGTCCCGGTGCCAATGGTGTGGTAATCTCCTGTTATGGGACCACACTGATGCTAATGAATGCCCTGGCACGGTGATGAATCGATGTTCCTGCGCTTTGAAGCTGAACAGCATGACCAAACAACTCCTTTAGCAACTACGAACCTTTGTGTTTCACTGAAAATGACTTGCTCTGCAGAAAAATCACCACAATGACTCATGAGGACACACTGAATGAAGCATTTGTCCTTGATGTTTTTTGTTTCCTTTAGCACGTCATTGCAGTTTAATGGTTTTACAGGTAAAACTGTTTCCTTTAATTAAATGAGTATTTTAGCTCTGCCAAACACCAGCCCACTTCCTGTGGGCTTCTGAAGCTTAACCAGAGCTTCTTTCAGATCATGTGTAACTATCCAACTTCTTCTTTGATTATTAGTGGCTACACTTTAGACTCACCAAGAACACAAAAGCTGCTCAGAAAAATGCTTCTTTATAAACTATGTCCACCTGTATCTCCATATTTATACAGCAAAAATAATCTTAAACTATTCAATGCATTTACCATATTCATCTTTTTGTATTTCCATTGTTGATATATATAATTCAGAATTGCACTTCATACTCATCTTTGTACTGGGATCCTACAAGTTTATTTTTGCATAATATAATCTAAATCACATGGCCTTAGTATACAATCTTCATTCTACACTCAGAATGTGTCTCTGTTGTCTTCTGGATGCTGTTTAGGCATGGAGTTCCCTCCCTGCACGGTGGAAGTCTTCCGGGTCTCTGAGAGGATCGACTATCCCAGAGATGCCAACAGAAACATCATCGCTATGGTTCACCCCAACCTGCAGGTAAAAATGAACATACTAAATAATTCCTTCATTGTCCATCATCAAAGTGCTTTGTTACAGTTGAACCTGTAAATATAAGTTATTATGAAAGAGGAAATGAACCCACTTCAGATGATATGACAGTATGTTATTTTAGCTCGAGCAACATACTTGAGTTACTTTCCCTGCGGTCATTGCTTGTTGTTGTTTCAGGACTGCGACTGGGAGCCGCTGAACCCCGGTGACCCAATGTTCCAAACGTTTGACGGAAAGACCATCCACTACCAAGGCTCCGGGACTGTCTACCCCACTTTTATTAATGAGGCAGCATATTATGAGAAACAACAGGCATTTGTAACCACCAGGCGAGAAACCTTGGCTGCAAGTGCCATCAGAAAAGCGTGAAAAGTGCTGCGTAAGGCTAAAGGAAGTTAGCCAAACCAGAAATCTGCGTGTAGATTTTGTACTTTGCTTTGTTAGCAAATGACAGACTCTGAGCATAACAACTACATACCATCTTTTACACTCCGTTCTTTTTTTTTTTTTTTATGCGTTCACTTTCAGAAAAATTAATTAACTATGCAAAGAATATTTGTGGAAGCTTTGCAAAGAGTCACTGTGACCAGTCTTTGATCTAAAGACTATTGTTGTGTTAAGTATTTATGATACTGTTTATTTTAAAAAATGTATTTACATTAAATCAGATGATCTTTTATAATATTAAAGGCCAGGCCTAATCATTAATGGTTTGCAAATCATTCTCAATACTCTTATTTAGTCTCTTACTGCTGCTCAGGAAGGCCCTAGAGGATCATAACCTGCAACTTTTGACCCAAAACTGTTGTCGTCTCCTTATGGAATTATATTTGTAACATCTTATGGGGTGTGTCGTGTGGCCTTTGATACTACCTACCTGTAACTCCAGTGGTTGCATCTGTGGTGCTGTCCTATTGTTGCCTTATTAAGGGTTTCTGAACTTGCACAAGAAATTTGGAAATTATATGTTGAACAACAAGACGTTATTTTGATAAGAAATTGTATGTGTCCTCCTCCTCTACACAAATTTGTGACATTGTGAGACATTTTTGTAGTCTTATATATGTGTCTATTTTGATATACTTGTACTGTATGCTTGATTTCATGTGTTATATAGGACTTGTTATATGAAACTGATGTACTTTTAATGTTTTTACGTCTCTTGTGTCAATATGTGTCTTAATGTAAGTCATTTTTCAATCAGCAATATTTCTCTGAGCACAATTTATATGAATAGTTAAGTACTGTGGAAATCATTCAATAAATGTAGTACTGCTCTGTATGAGAATTTGTTTTCATTTAAGGATGAATAATATTATGTGTTGTTGAAATGTGCTAGTTTTCTTTCTTTTTTTAAAGTATTTACAGAAACACACACAATAGGACACAACTCGCATATTGGTTTCTCAGGGTTAAAGCAAAGGGGATTAGGTGAGGGATGTCAGTCATGTTTTATATATATATATATATATATATATATATATATAGACTGGGTTGCAACATGTTTGATTAAAAAAATACCTTGTGTTAACTAGTTGTTAACCATCACCGAGTTGAGAAATTCAAAATATCTAAATTTGCATGGTAAATACACAGATTTGCCACTGATCTGTTGACGCTAATGTTTTTTAATGTAAGGTATCAGCCACAAGAGGGCACCACACAACCACAGTATGAAGTGTGCATGAGATACACTAGATTAAATAGTTAAAGATTGTTTGCTACACTGGCTACTGGATGTTCACTCCTTTGCCTTTCGCCGGTGTTGTGCATGCAAATACCTAATAACTAACCTGTATACATCCTGTAACTTCTCCACACGGTTATCAGATCTTCTGTCTTCTCGGCTCAGACATGCAACTTGCTGTTGAATATCATTTCTCACAATAGCAGGTGTTACTAAGTGCTACAGTAATCATAAAAGCATGCATGTGCACCATGATCTGTTTACAGTAACAGTAAATGCTGGAAGACATCTGGATTTGAAAGGAAGTGAAAGAGTCCGAGAGGTGTGGTGCAGGAAGAGTTTATCACCCTGGAGGCGTCATTTGATCTTTTATGCATCACAGAGAAAATAAAATGGCATACAAAAAAGTTGTGTATCGTGTTTGACCGAAGGGATCTTGTATCTCAGTACCTAGTCCCCTTTATTCTTAATTTCTCAGTCTAGTTAGACTAGGCAAACTCATTTGGCTTCTGTAAACTGATATAAACCAGGTGCAACAATTAACTTTGAGGAGTTTTGCTATCTCAGTTGGACAGTCATGGCTTTGCACTCCTCAAACTGACTGTATTGATTGCCCATAGATATTTGTGAATTTCCCTCAAAAGTCCACTAATTCCCTGTAATCAGGTTTGTAAGATGTGATTTGGTTTCATGGCTGCATCATGGTCATGGACTTTCTAGTCTATTCATTGCTGCAACCAAATCAGGCCTCTTAAGCCAGCAAGGAGTGGATCAATGCTTATTGGGAGCTTTTAAGAGAATGATCTTTCAGTACTAGGCAGGAATCCAAATGAACACTTAAAATATCCAAGCATCCATCTCCGTCTTTACTCTCCCCTCCTGATGATAACCATCGTCCTCATTGTATTGGGTTACATTTGTCTTACTGGAAGTCTGCTGCTTTGTAGATTAAGATATACTTTTATCTGGATAGAGCTGCGTGGATTCTGCACAGAACAGGCAGATAATATTTTAGGTTTACTTCCTTCTGCATTCTAGAGATGATGTACATCAATATGAAAATCACAATGATCAAACGTTTTCAAGGTAAGACATGGCAGATTTTTCCATTGCTGAATCTAAGTGTTGAGCTGGTGAATGCAGTGTGAATGTTAGTCAAACTGAGAGGGTTGAGCATGCTGCCCATTTCTCAGCACAGATTTTTCTGCAGTGTTGAACTAGTAGAAGCCAAAATAAGTCGCAGAATGAGGAAGTAATTAGCTAAATTAGGCTATGACATTCATATTGTGGATGAATAAAAGGCCTATATTTGTATTATAGAACCAGTGATAGCGTTTCCTCTGAGCCAGATAACCACTAGTACAAGCAGAAGCTTTCCCTTAATTAATATCAAACTACGGAAACCACCAGCTGCAGGGAAGGAAACTTGTGAAACAGTCCCGCTGGTGATGCATGTTGACAGATTTTTGTTCTTTGTTGTTTTGAGGAAAAACTTGTTCATGCAATTAAAGTATTAAGTAACATAATGACAAGAAAACTAGATGTGTTTCAAATATGTCCTGAGGAGAAAGAAAACGGCCTTTGTACAAAGAGTCACTTGTGCTTCCTGAACAGAAAACTATGACCAAGAAGATGAAGATTTATTTATTCATTTATTTGAATTAATAAAATCAGTCGTATTTATTTAGGATGTTTAGTTATATCTTTACCCAAACAAGAGGAAAACTGAAGGTTGCCATGAGTACACACTAATCATTATGTGTCTATTTCTGCAAAAAAGGTGCCGGCAGAAAACTTTACTATGAATGCAATAATTCTGATGCAAATGCATCCTTAAATTAAGTCTGAACTGTACAGACTCAGTTCAAAATAATGTGAAAACATTCTCAAATTTTCTCTAAAAGGTGATGGAGTTGGACAAAATAGAAATATTCCAGTAAAATACAAGTACCTTAAAATGTGCTTAAAGTACAGAATTTGACTTAATGTACCAAGTTATTTCCAGAAAATGTTTGGGTATATTATAACAGAACATCTGGCATCTGTCTCCCGTCTAAATTAAAATAGCACCTTGTTGTGTAACCATCAGGTGAAGCTTAATTTAGTCGGAGCAGACGGTATTGTTTGAGCTTCAGCATTTTGTTGCATTCAGGTTTTGTAGGAATTATGTTTATAAATCTAAGAAATGTAATGACAAGTAAAATAAGAAGTACAATTTCAAAAATACAAGCATTATGAACAATGGATTTTAAAAAATGTCTTAATATGACAGTTTGATGTCACTATCTGTGCCGCGGCCTTCATGGGTTTCTAATATTTGGTCGTTAATTGTCTTTTATGAAATTCTTTTCTTTTTTTAATTGATTTTTATATCAATTTGACCATAAATTTATTTTCAGTTTTAAAATCTGCGACAATTTTAACCTCGACTATTGTAATGTGCGGAGTTTTCGTCGTTAAGAGCACGAGCGCAGAGCTTCTGAATAAGAGGAACGACACTTGTCCCAGCAGTACCTGAATGCAGCACGACTGGATACAGGAAGTCTCGAAACTTTTCAGCCTAGTGGCAAACTTGTTATTCGCATCTCTCAGCGCTCACGCACGCTGGCGGCTGTGTGTGAGGACAAGGATGGTTTGTAAGTAGTGAAGTTAATATCGACAGACGTTTTTATTTTTCTTAAAACGCGGAGGAGGGGGCGTAAGGTGCGACAGACACGACGGTAACTGTCGCAGTAGACGGAACAGTTAGCTTCAAACATTTATCTCTGACTGCGGCTGGCAGAAAGCCCTGGGAAGATATCAAGATGTGGGAACAGGAGGAATTTGCTAAACATTGGAGGAATGAATTTCCCGACGGAGAGGTGCCCAAAATGGACTTAAATTCTGTAGAGGACATCGAGTCTGAACTGGAAACATGTAAAACCAACCTGAAGAAGCTCCAGAAGACTCTGGCGGAAGAGAAATTCAAGATGATTTACCTGCAGACCACCGTGGCTCGACAGAAGAGAAACGACCCAGAAAGGTTTGAGGGCAAAGATGAAAATTGCAACGCCGAAACGTTTGCCTTTCCTAAGACGGGAATTAGGAAAGTGTTGGGGCGGGACAATGAAGGCGGCGTGGAGCGGACCAAGGTGCCAGACTTCGGAGGAGCGAGGCTCCACGCTGCAGGTAACACAGCGGGACTCACCAGCTCCTTCGGCCGGGAGCGGAGCAGGTTCAGCGGTAAGACAGGTAAGCCCGTCCCCATTCCTGTCCCGCCGGTGAAACTCAGCTCTCACAAGGCCCTTGTCATCGTCCCTCAAACGAATTACAACGATGAGAGCAGCGACCGAGAATATGAGGATGTGGAGCTGAATGAGAATTTCGTCAGGAATAACTTGTTGACGCCGAAGACGGCAGTCCGGGACAACCAGAGGACGTCCAGCATCCCTCGGGACAGCCGCCAGGCTTTCCGTCACAGCAGGGACTTTGACTCCGGGGATGACGGCAGACTGTCACCCTGCTTTCCGCAGATCAAACGCAGAGCCTCGCGCGGCTCCGGGTGCAGCACCCCTGATAGGAGGAGTGATGGATATCTGAGCTCCGACCATGACGACTCCTCTTCTGCAGGTAAAGCCAATTACTGCTCCTATTATTTAATCAGATTGATAAAAAGATACCACAAGAGTACAATGGCTCCTGTCCCATTCTGCCATGGATATACAACTTCTTGATTGTGAACAGACATCATTGCCTAAATGTCAGAGACCTTACTTGAGGGAAGTAACACCTTTTGTCACAATGTCAGCTGCACAACAATTTTCAGGTAAACAGGAAAAGTAAGCAACAGCTCCGGCCTTATTGCACTTGCAGTTATTTAGACATATGTGACACTGGTCTGTACAGAGTGTTTCTTATGTGAGGTAGTCTGTATGTGTTGTTCTTATCTGGTTTAACCTTTGGGAGCTGTGGTCTGAAATGTTAAAAGAAGTCTCATATGAGCCACAAAGGTGCTGCATCGTAGTTTGGAAAGAAATCTGATGTACTCTGTTCTGATTTGTTTTTAGAATATAGTTCATAAAGCTTTTGGTGTCACCATGTTCTGCATTTGTTATAATTAAATCAGAGCTCTTCACCCTTCCAGTATACTGTCAGATTGGTGCTGTTTGATGTAACGTCCTGTGAGTTCAGTGTAAGGTGAAAAGTCACACAAACTGCCACGTACATGACAGGGAAAGTAACAACAACAAGATACAGTTTGTCTTTAATAAAAACAAGGATCAAAAATAGATTGGGCACAGTTTGCCAAATAAA
>JBBBVU010000016.1:3725129-3747153 GCA_037177055.1 Atherinosoma microstoma | reverse complement strand
CTTTTCGCCTCTTCTTCCCGCGCTTGCTTTCCTTTCTCTCCCCCCCCCCCCTCCCCCCCCCCCCCCCCTGTTTTGAGGATGCGCTTGATGTTGTGTGTTTTGTGGGTGGGGGAAGGAATGGACCCAACAGAGGTTTGAGGGGAGGGTTTCATATGGGGCTTTGTTGCCACTGGCATGATGCTTCCTTTTGATTGCCCTTCTCTGTAGCACATGCGTTCATAAACACCTCACATTATGGCTGATGTGAAGGAAAGAGGGATGCTATGTGGTGATGCTGTCATCCTCATCTCTGAACAAGATGCAACAGGAGAACCAGTGTGCTTAACAGCCCTCTAAGCTCGTTGTACCCATATATTTAAATCAATTTTTGTATTTCAGAGTGTAATGAAAAATCTCGTAAGTGTGGTTAAGGTTATGTTGAAGATATCGTAACAAAACTGGATTAGATGTCTAGAATTTAGTATAAATGGAAACTTCAGGGCCCAAATTCTTAATGTTCATGGAAGATAGGTTTATTACTAGAAAATACCTTAACTATTATACACTGTACTTTTTTTTTGTGTTTTTTTTTTGCATCATCTGATACTCTACATCAATACTCAGCTCTGTCCTTCTCCGCACATGCTTGTGTGCACATCCCTTTCATGTTCTTCCAGTTTGTGTGTGTGTGTGTGTGTGTGTGTGTGTGTGTGTGTGTGTGTGTGTGTGTGTGTAGACGAGGGAAGCCGCAGCAAGTTGCCACGGGAACAGAAGATGGGACTAGCTTAAAACATGACATGTGAACCATGCAGTCACTTGCTCTCTCCATTTTTCACTGAAATGAATGACTGACTGTGTTTCACACAAAGCACCTTACTGTTGTGTGCGGCGGTCAAATGACAGCGGTCTTGAGCCCATCATGGAGTGCAGCTTCTGCTTCTATGCATCAAAAAAAGCTTTAAGAAGTCCTTTCTTATTATCGTCACTGTCACTATTGTTTTATTTAATTATGTTTTATGACAAATTGCAATTTGTGTGTTATTATTTAGATTGCTTTTACTAATTTTGTTTTTAAATGGTGTAAAACTTAATAGAATAGGTTTACCAAACCATACAAACCAATGTTCCCAAATTCTGTGGTGTCCCAAGAAAGGAAATAAGGTTTATCTGTAATTAGCAAAGCAGCAGCTCTTTGATTACAAGATCAAACTGGAAAGTTCTGAGTGTTTCAGTCAGGACCAGTGTGAGATTTAATGACAAAATTGCATATTTTAAATGAATTCCCTCCATTTTAGCCTGCCCATCCAAGCCAAGGCTTCCAACAATGCAGAAGATCTTTAAAGCCAGTGGGGGGTTTGTCCAACCACTAAAACATCCAAATTAAAACCTTTTGCTTTGCATGCAGTAGCAGTTTCATCAGTGCTCCTAAGGCTAAATCACACCATTCAGTATACCTCTAATTCCCAAAGGACATATGTGTCACGATGACAACATGAGGGGGTGGCATTATACTGTATGCTGCAGGCCGGGTTTCTGATAGTCACAACTCTGAGATAATAACGCTAGTTTACTACTTTAAACTGAACCAAATCAGTGACACACAGATGAATGAAGAATAAGCTTTCAGCTCTCTTGATAACAGGTGAAAAGGAAAAAAAGAATCTCTCGTTCCATTTCTTTATCTCTTCAACTTGTTTAACTCGGTTTCAGAACCTCCATGTTTACATGTTATTCTGTAGATAAAAAAGTATCCGTAGCCTGGTCTTATGTTCCCACTGTTGCTGAGTTGAACTGGAGACAATTACAACTTCCATTTACTGCAGTCATTTGAGAATGCTGAATTTGATGCTGATTAAACACATTCCCATTGCACTCCAGAGCAGGATGTTTGTGAGTGTTAGCAGGGTTTTTGACTGTAAAAAAAAGGCTATAAAGTGGTGGCACATAATGTGATTAAATGCTCCTTGAGGATTCGGAGAAGAAAGGGGTCATTCTCCGCGGGAGGGAAAAAAATCTGTAATTTCTGAGGACAGCAATGAGTTTTTAGTGGTTTTTTTAATGACAAGCAATTAAAAATACCCACAATAACCCACTTAACATTAAACTCTTCCTGTATCCATTTGCAATATGTAATAGAATGAAAAATTGATAGGTAAGTGGGTATGATGTGCCTTTTTTCTTTTAATTTAGCTTCTCATTGAAAACTTTTTTAAGGTTTGGATAGTGTTTATATTTATTTATTTATTCTTTAATTGGAAATGACAGTTTTTGGTTTGAGGGGAATAAGCCATGTCTGTTCTTGGAATTTAATGCTCGAGTTCTGTAGAACCCCCAGTGACTTTAACCATAAATGTCTTTCTAATTTACTTAGTGTAAAAAAAAAAAAGAAGAAAAAGTTGTGGGTGTAATCTATTACGTGCTGTTCAGCTGGTAGTGTTACTTACAGAGGAAAAAGCAGAAAGACTAACAGAAATTTGACACAAACCTGGATGTTCACAGTTGTTATGCACTGGTTATGCTCAAAGACAGGGAGAGAGGCTGATGAGGCATTCGCGCAGAATCGAGAGAGAGAGAGAGAGAGAGAGAGGAGGGGTGGATGCAAGTGAGAGAGCAAGCCAAAGAGAGGGGAGTGCTTCTCTCTTCCCCTAGCAACGGTCGGCGGTGTCCGTCTCCAGCCTGTTGTTTTCTCTCTCTCACACACACAGACACACACCTCTCGTAAACTCATTCACCTCGCTTTGCTTGTCAGCCTGTTGGACCCCGAGGTCTCTTTTTTACATCCTTTTCCCAAATGCTTTTTCGTGCTTCGTCCTGCAAGATGAAGGCTGCTTTTCAAGGATAAGGAAAGGAAGAGAGGCAACCCAAAAAAAAAAGAAAAAAAATAACCAGCATAAAGAAGAGAAGCGGAGTGACTGACACAGGGAGAGAAAAGAAGGATGGAGCCCGTCAGCGCTCACGGCCTGCCCCGTCTCTCTTGGATCGACACCCTCTACAGCAGTACGTATCTCTCCGTCCATCTATTTACTCATCTCCACTCATCACTTCCAATTTCTCTGCGCCGCTCAGCTTCACTTCAAGCCATTCCCCCCCCACCCCCCTCCTCTTCATGCTCTGCCTGTTTGCGTTACAGCCACGGCTACATGAACACAGTGTGATCACTTTGCGTTTTCTCAGGACTTCCAATTAGCGAGCATCATTGTTGCTGTCTATTAAACGACAGTGAACTCAAGTTCCCTCCTCCTCCTTTTTTGCCTTCGTTCCCTCATAGTGGTAACAACTCGTGTCTGTTGCTTTCAGGCATTTTGCGGGTTAGGAGGCACAGAAACGAGGGAAAGCCTGGAGATGTATAGTGATGTATGAGTCATGCTCACAACCTCGAGGTAGAACTTTATGTTCCATCCCATTGAGGACACAAGCTGTCTGATGCTGAATTTTTAATTGGCTCCTTATTGTATTCTTCATGCTGTGTAGCAGATTCTCAGACATGTCAGACTTGACTCTGGGTCAATTTGTGATCAGCAGGCAGCCTTCTTTCTTCTTTTCAGGAGGCATTAATGAACTCTACTTTCTTTTTTGAGTTAGTTTGTTAGTTTTCTCAAAGCTGCAGAAAAGTGCAGCTTATTCTTATGAATCAAAGGTGAGAATATGAACAATAGTTATTTATTCTGCAAATCAAAGCAGGTACTGTGTGATGCTCTTTGCAACAATACCCACATCTAATTAGGCACAGCTGTGGTTCTCCGTTCCTGTGTTGTTGAGGGTTAGTGTGAACACTGGGAGTTTTGGGTCACATAATACTGTCTTTTGGGATTAACTCTGCTGTGTCACGATTGTTACCAAGCTGTAATCTCATGAGAGAAAAAGGGAGATGAAGCAGTATTGTGATAAAGAAAAACAAAAACACGCCGGTAGAGGTGTATTTAGTGAGCAAGTCTCTGAAGTGCTTGAGAGATGGTTCAAAACTGTCCCAGAGACTCCAAAGGCAGCTACGCATGAGTGAATGCTTGTTTATATGGGAAGTGAAATGTAAAAATTACATCAATTTCAGGTTTTGCTCGGATTCTAGATTTCATTCTTCTTAATTTGCGACATCATTTTTACAAATTTGAATTTGAGAAATGCATTTGACATTTTTGAAAGCCATTACAAAACAACACAAGTCCGTATTGAATGAACTTTTTGTAATATTAAAAGTCAAATGGGTTAGTATGTAGTGACATCTAGTGTTATGGAATACAGTTTCAGTCCAATAGACATTGTGGGAGAACTAGTTATTAACCAATCAGAACTGTAGGCAGGAACTAAACTTTTGTCAGTGCACTTTTACTCGTTATATTGTTTTACCGCCACTTGGGGGCAGTATTAGAGATGTGTGGAATGATGTGAGCTGTTGGTCGCTCTTGGATACTTTTTTGATCCTTTAGCTTCTTTCTGATGTGGAACAAAGTGGACAAAGATCAGCTAAGTGGAGGAGTTAATTTATTGTCTGCGCTTCTGACTTACGCTTCTTTGTTTTTTGGTGCTATATCATTTTTTGTTGTTACAACTTTCGACCAATCAGCATGCAGTATCAGCTTGAGGGCTTGTGCATTTTTCTCCTTTTGGAGGACTGCATGTCTGTTTGCAATGATTGAGGTGGACTTTTTCACCCTGATAATGTTTATGCACCGACACCGTTCTGGTTCTGGCTCCGGCTTGGTTCTTGTGTCTCAGAACCTTGATGGTATCTGGTGAACCAGCCTACGTTGATGCCAGTTTAACCAGAACCAAGGTGGGTGGACATTACTCTGTTGGAGTACACATAAACAGCTTGGAGATTAGGTCCTGAAAGTTGCTGGTTGAGTTGTCAAGCTTCTTTATAACCTACTGTTTCCCAAAAAATAAACAGGCTATATGCAGATGACAGTGAATTTTATAAGATGTTAGCATGTCAGCACAAACTTACAAAAATTGCGTCCTGAAACTCACTTTTGTCCAAGTATTTTTTTCTGTCTCGTTATATCGTCTTTACTTTCTGAAGCTTATTGATTATTTGGTCTGGCGTTTAGTTTTTTTTCCTCCTTTAAACTTTATTGAAACATCAGGCAATACAGAACCTGTGTGAACACTGGTCTGGCTGTAGCCAATGCTTTCCTTTTTTTATATTAAAACATAATTAAAACTGTGGTTTGGCATCTACTACTGATGACATCACAGTTTGTGATTGAGAACTACTATTTTTCATGGTAATGAATACCAGACTTTTAGGTTCTGAACAAATTTTTTTTCCCGGTGTTAATGCATCGGCTAGTTCAAAATTAGGTTTGGGAACTGGCACAGTACCGGTGCCCAGCCAATGTGAAAGGACTGTGAGAGTGATGCAAATGAATATCTCTATAACGGTATAAAACAGCCCTAAGTGTTCATTAGCTGTGAGCTGCCGCAGGGAGATTTAAATGGGCAGTACTTGTACTGAAGTAGCTGTAGGCGTAAAATGTGAGTACACTTGCAGACACTTGTGGGTAATGAATGTAATTATGGAAGTAACTTTTGACTTGAGACAAACTGAGAGTTGGTGTTGGTTGTTTGGTGACACTGTTATGGCCCCCTACAGCCGGTTGTTCTTAGTAAATGCTCGTAAATGAGCTAAACAGCAGCAGTCTTAACTCAGCTGCTTCAGTTGCTCACATGACCCTTGACATTCTATAAAGACTTTGTATCACCTTGCATGTAGTAGCAGACTGAGATAATTACTTGCAATATTTCTGCTATAACTAAATCCATCACAGTGGTGGATGTTCACAGCTGCCCTGGACTCTCTGCATGCGTTAGTCATCCTTTTAAATATGGATCAGGTCAATAGATGGGGTTGGGTAAGTGGATGATAATGATTCCTTTTATTTGTTTTGTCTACTTTTTTTTATCACAAGCCATTTTAATTGATCTCTGCCTTAAAGTAAGCTATTTTTTGCTCTGACATTTCTGGATCTCTAGCGGAAAACATAAGAATTTGAACCCCTTGTGTGTTTTAAACACATTTAAAATTCTGTTAGAATAGCATGTCTCTGTACATCCAGAGCCATGCTATTAGCATCACAAGAGGCTTGATCCAGGCTTCCGTTTGATATATTCTGTGGGGAAAGGGCACATAGTTTTATTCACCTGTCATCTCATCATCCTGTAGCACTCTCATTGTCCTTTTATACACTCTTTGTGCCTGTTTTTGTTGAAGGGTAGCTGTAGGGCTGCTGAACCTGCTCCTCTTCCTATTCACGGAATTAAAATACACCATGATTTGTGCAACCATTTCCAGAAAAGCTTTTGAGTGTGCTTCCTCTGCACCACTACACAGACCTTGAAACACAGGTTTGCAACTTGGTGAACAAACCCAAATGTGGAAGCATACTCATTGGTTGTATGTTGTGTAAGATGACCCAAACACATTATTTACAAACCACTGACATCAGAAGTAAAGCTTCCCCTATGATGAAGTGAACTACCAACTCAAGGCTATGAATGCATCCTTTCTCTTCAGCTACTGAACACGTCTTAATGGCTCTATGTTTAAGTACCGGTCTCGCATCCTGAACTTGCTGAGTAGAGTGGGAGTTGGTCCTCAAAGCCACAGTGACTAAGCTCAGCAGAGACACTGAAGGCTTTCTGTTTATCCTCACAGTTGGTTCACAGCTGATTTAAACAACATTCCCTTGTGCATTTTGCTCCACTATTTAGAACACCGTATTTGTTGTGCAAGCGCAAATCTTCAAAGTCACAAAACACTAATGTAGGCAGATGTATACAAACAGCAAAAGTAAATGGAGTAAAAAGATGAGGGAGGACGCAGAGATTCAGCACTCACATCAGGCTAAATACACACGTATACATTCCCAAACATACCAGCCTCCACCTCTCATCGCTCATCATCTGCAGCCTTTGTCCAGTCAGCATTGTAAGTGGTTGATTCTCAGACAGCAATTAGTGTATGGGTGTGTGTGAGTGCGTATCGGTACAAATACTTGACCAACACTCTTTTGTCTCCTGTTATCCATTCCACCTCTTTTATGTCTTTTTCCTGTCTTGATGTGGGAGGTTCATCACTGTCTCAAGTGTGTTTCTCACACATGCTCATAGACTTAATCAGTTTTGTTATAATGTGCAGCAGGGTAAAAGGGTTTTGTTATACCCATGATCTGATTTTAAAGGCATTTTAGTGCTGCTGCTGTCTCCATTGTCTGTCTTAAACCCCTTTTAGAATCAGTTTGCTGAGACTGTTATGTTGGTTTGTTTTATAATGTTGTTTAAGTGAGATATACACTCTAGAAATTCCAGTTTATTTGTATATTTCTTCATTTCAGCCATTGAAATGTTTTTTATACTGTTGGCTTCCTAAAGTTTGCCCCAGATTTTTAAGATATCTGGTTGGAAAAAAGGCAGTGTTGTTTGATTTGACCCTAGCACTTTTATTAAATTGTACTCTCTCAGCCACTGACCTGATCCCTTTTGTTACAAAGCCTTTTCAGTGGGCTGTCTGGATTGTTGTGAAGAATAGGGATAAAGTAGACCTATGGAAGGAAAGTAGTAATAACTGTCACTGACAAAATGGTCAGTACTTTGCATGAATTACACATGAAACTCCAAGCAGGAGCAGGTTATGTTAAAGCTACTTCACTAAACTAGTTGTACACCAGCTGCCACAGCTTTGAGATTGATAATACTAATAACTAATATGTCCTTAATAAACTCACTGGGGCCTATAAAACATTTTTCCATTTGTTTCTATATAATGCATTTCAGTCTACTTCTTTAAAAAAAAGTTTTGGCACTTTTCCTGTAATTTGCACTCAGTTAAACACTGAATCACAATCAGAAGGATCTTGGATCTTTCATTTCCCTTTTAAATGAAAACCTGTGAGCTTTCAGCTGTGTGTTTGCTTCCAAGCACATCCAATGTGTGATTGAAATTCATTGCTACTCCAACCTCCACAGCCTGAGTGACAGACTCAGGCCTGCGCTGTAACCTCCACAGAATTAACTTCATCTCTAGCTTGCTTCAGTGCCATGTGCAGCTAAAGCTACATCAAAGAAAAAGCTAGATTATGTAATAGCAGAATATGGGCTTTTTTTTTTTTTGGCATAGCAGAGCTGAGGTGGCACGTGCACATGTGGAGACATACACATGCACATATGTCAAAAGGATTTTCTCTAATCCGATTCACCGTGGGGAAGGTTTAAATTTATGCGCAGCTCTGAGGAAGTGATGAAAAAAAATCTCTGTGTGTTGGTGAGCTGAGCCCTGCACATTAAGCTAAAATATTACCACGGGACAAGGGTTAAACCCTGCTGTGGTATTACTACTTTCTACTGCTGTTAGTTCCAGAAAGTAATGAGAAATAACATGTTTATGGTAAGAAGCAATCTGCTGCCTTTCCACGACCATCTAACCAGTAGAGTCGGATCATAAACTATCAAAACATTCATGTAGTATTAAGTCATAGCTCACAAAAAAAATCTGAATTATGAGCATTTTGAAGGGAGCGAGGGCCCAGAGCAGCAACTATCAAATGCTGAAGACAACCTTTTAAATATGTATTTAAATAAATCCCTTTTTTGCATCTCATTACAGGATTTAAGAAGCTTTCGATAAAAAGATGTAATGTAAGATTTTTATTCAGTATTGCATAACTGAAAATGAGATATATGGTAATAGTTTTCTGTTTGTGTGTGCACTCGGGTTTCCTGGGCTGTCATACTGTTGGTTTGGACCTTTTCTGTAGCACATAGACTGTAATATATGGACTTCATTGCTGGCCAGCAGCTCCTGGCTGACTTCGACCCAGTCCCAGTTCTGTCTTAAAGTGTTTAATGTTAGTTGTTAGTTGGCCGTCACATGGCTTGCTTCAGCAACGGAGGCACAGTAAAGTAATTCTGGATAGTTTCCCAGCAGAGTGTCATAGGGGAGTTTAATACAACCATTTATCTCACCCTACAAATTTAATTTGACCGAACTACCTGGCTGTCTTCCTCTCTGCCTCTGTTTCAGTCTGAATAGCCAGTGGTTCTACCCTCGGTGCCAACAGAAAGCCAGATCAATGGCATCTGATAGTGTTTCCAAACATGTCAATTGTGGCTGGACCACCGAGAAGAAAACAAAGCAATATGAGCCAAATGAGCCATTTAAATCCTTCTGTACACTTTTAAGATTATATGTTTTCACTGTTAATCCTTTCATCTGTTTTATTTATTTGTTTATTTGTTGTGTCATGGATTACTGAAATGTCAAGAGTAGCTGTAGTTACATGTCATGGAGGATGTTTTCCCCGTGTATCTTTGAGTTTTGGCTGTTTTCAATGACCACAGTTGGATGCAGTTGAAGCTGACACTTGGGGGTTTGCTGGTCAAACCACAGCAGCCACTGTTTGAGCAAACATCTAACGGGGCACAGCAGAGGGGGAGGAAGTGGCATCTCTTTAGGCAGGCACAGCGTTAGTGCCTCACCTTTTCACTTTTTCTCTTCCTGGCGATGGCCGGGCCGAATAGGCCTTTTGGTTCTGCGGGGCCATTGAGAAAATGAGTTATCTTTGTTTCAGACAGACTGGTTCAATGAAGGTCATGCATACTCCCAGCTTTGCAGTTTCTCTTCTTCAGACATCTTGCATGTGCACCATAGAAGTCCTGCATGGGTCACCTATGGTTTTCTGTGTAAAGCTGGTTGGTACAGAGGGAGATTCTGCGCCGTCCTCTTCCACTTCAAAATTAAGGCTGGTTGACTCGTCCCCTGAGTCAGACTCAACTCGTGCTCATTGGGGTTGGTTAATGTCACCTATGGGGATATTGTTTCCCTAGGGGCTCTTGGTAAACTCCTGTGGCAGGGGGGGGGATAATACCCCATCACTGGCCCAGCTGACACTAAGCCAGTTTGATGCACTAGCCTGCATCTCTGAGTCTGGATAGACAGGTGTACACAATACTCGTAAATAGCCAGGGATGCTAATGCATCCTGAATGTGTTAATGTCCTAGGCGTGAATTAAAACAGCACGGGTAGCTAGCTGCTCCAGCAATTTTGTTACAGCTTGTCCTTTTCTATATTGACGAAAAGTACAAAACAGTCTGCAGCTAGTATGATGGCTAACTGCAGCAGCCAGTGTTGGCAGATGGCTAGCTGCAGAAACCCAGAATGACTGTGTAGCACCAGGTATCGTTCTGCAACTAAGTAGTTAGCTTACTCTATGAACCATGCTGATAGCTTGTTAGCCACACCTGTTGTCTGAAAAGGTTGCTACTGGGAGTGAGAAGCAGCGATAAGCTTAAAGAGTCAATGTCATGTCAGGCTCTTATGGTTGCAGGATCTCTCTCCTCTCAGGATTAAACATCACTTCTCTCTGCCAGCCAGTACTGGCGCAATGTAAAATGGTTTTCTTTCCGAGTGGACCCGTGTTGTTTAATTTAATCTTTGCTGCATGTCAAGTCTTGAATCATTGTTTTCCCGCTGTTTAATCACCCCCATTATGCCGATCAATAGATGAATCTGTTCTTTCCTTCTTCTGCACCGTAGCTATAGAAACAGACATTCAAAGCAATTGTCGCACACATGAGGGGGAAACAATCTGAATCAGCCCAAAGCACCTCTGTTATGTAATACACTCATCTATGCTGCCTCTTCAGTGCCATGCTTTTCCTCTGTGTCTAAGCATTGTCTTCCCTTTGGGCCTGTTAAAGAGTTCTTGCTTATGTAACGAGCTTCAAGTTCATCTGTCCAAAAACAGTCTAATAGTTATGCGATGCTTCCAGACCTTAAATGCTGCTTAGTTTGATTATCCAATATAAAGATGATGGAAATTCAAAGGAAATATTTTTTTAACAATTCAACTGATTCTCTTTTCTAGCAAGACCTGATATTTAATCCTCATTAACAGATACCCTGTCAATTATTTAATGCAAAAGAACGCACCTCTTACGTATTGTGACTGTTACATCCTGTTATGATGAAGCTGAGAACCTTGATTTACTGTAATTTCCACCTTGCAGAGAACAGTTTGAGAAATATCATTGGGAATTTGCTAGGAAACATGCATGTTTTCAATAATCTTGTTCCATTCTGGAAAATGAACCTGTCATAGACAAGGTGAGTAACTGCAACTGTACTGAAACATTAAAACAGGGATATGATTCATTTGTCATACTTCCAGGTGAGTGAGTCCATCTGGAAAGCAGTGAAAGAAAGATCTGACTCTCAGTCTAAACACTAACTTGGCTGCCTGTTTGGCTACATCCCTGCTGGGGTTCTGCTGTACCACTGTAGCCTGGGTTCATTCAGTGACAGCTTTGTGAATTATAGATGAAGCTTTTGCCTCGGCATCGTATGTTTTTGTGGTTATTATTTTACATACAGGATACAAGCAAGAGGAAGCTGGTGTAGTACTAGAAGTTAGCAATGCCCAAGGTGATGTTGTGCCAGGTGACGTGACAGCAGCTCTCCTCCCCAGAATCGTCTGATTTCCATGCTATCCAAGTGTGACATGCTACAAAACTACACTCCTCCTATCTTTCTGAAGAAAATAGAAATATTGTGAGCCAGTTTGCTGTTTGCAAACCATACAGTACAGTTAGCGTTATTTATAAAATTAAACCCCTCTAGCTTGTTGGTCTTTTCTGAGAAACACAATTCCCTTAATCTTTTCCTAAACAGATACAGAGCTTCAATGGACTTGGTTTTAAAAATAAAAAGCTCAGACACACACAAACATACAATAGATAGTAGAGATATTGACATTAACCATGATAAATTTAATACACCACCTGGCCTAAAAGAAGTCAGACATTCTCACATTAATATAACGTTAGAACATTTGTTTCTATCCAGTTTCAATTATGTTTTGGGCAACATCTGGGAGATTTGAACCACTGTTTTAAGTCTTCTACGTCCCAAAGATTGCTAATGGAGTTAACGTCTGGACTTGTTTGGCCAGCCCTTCTGTGAAAATGATGCCTTGTGATTCATAATTTAAGCTTGTTGAGTCCTGGCATTGTTTGGTGGAATATGCCTTTGTCATCAGGCAAGAAAAGAAATGGTAGCGGGGCCAGCAGGCAGTGCATTTCATTATAAATCTAAGCTTTATGATCTGTTCGACTTCAAATTCATATAAATGAAGGAGTTATGAAAACATTAAATTAACTTCAGGTGTTCCCTTAGTTTAATTTGTGCCAAATGTTTTTCAATCTTCACATTGGTAGAGCTCTGAAGTCCTTTGTTGTGTTTGATGTTAGAGGGTGTGTCATGTGTCTCTGTGTGTTTGTCTTCCGTGAGTCTGTAGGGACCTTTATATCCTGGGGGTGGGGGGTGTTAGAGCTGTATGCGTATACACTGTATGTCTGCTAAGTTCCTGTGGACAGCAGTCATCCTGTATGGTTACCACCAACCACTTCTTCTTTTGCCATCCATGCGCCGTTCACCTCAGCCAATCAGCACGGAATGACTCCTCTTCCTCGGCCAATGGTGCGGCTAGCATGTTTACATGCTCCCGGAAGGCAGGGACCATCATTAAGCATTCAGGGTAGTGTAGCGGAAGAGAGGAGGGAAAAAAATGTGGAGGAGTGGGGGAGGCAGAAAAGCAAGATGAGGCCATTATGAGTTGGAGCTGATGGATGCACTCGAGCAACAACCCGTTAACCAGCCAGAGTCAGGTGAGCACAGCTACATGTCCTTATTCATCTCGGATTATCTGAAATGGGTTCATAGCACATCCATAATCATCAGTAGAAATTCAGCTGTGCGCATGCTTGGGTTTATGTCCACGATTTGTAGTCGAACATGTCAAACCAAGAATCCATTTCCCTACAGGCAGTTCTTTCTCCTTTGTGTGTCTTTGTTTACACACGTGTATGCGTGTCATTAAAGATTAATTGCCCCACTAAGCTTTGGCCTTCTTGTCTCTGTATGTTGCCTGTCTTAAGGGGTCAAAAGAAGATGTTCAACCTGATTGCCTCTTTGACAGGAGAGAAACCCCTAGAGAGAAAAGAATGAAAGAGACTAAAAGCAAAGAAGCACCCGAGCAGGTGGAGGGCTTAATAAATCTTTTGAGAGTTGTGTGATTGGAGCTGTTGGGAATACTCTGATGGAGGGGACATATGACCTAGAATATTACAGATAGTTGGAAAGTCACAGTTGTTTATGTTCCTTTACAAATGGCACCAGCACATGCTATGATTTGCACGCAATAAGGCCACACTTTTTAATCACTTTGATTTTTTTATGATTTTTGTTCACTGTTCAATGTTGCTAATCAGTTGAGTAATATTCGTAAGGTCTCCTGTATGTTTTTGTTTGTGTCTGTGTGTGTTTTGTACTGACCACACATCATGCCAAATAGCCTTGTGTTCCCTGAGTTTATCGTACATCTTGCTGCATCCTCAATTCTCCTATCTCTCCGATCACTCCTTCCAGAAGCACCTTTAATAGCAATCACAAAAAAGAGTCGAGGTCTGCGTTTACACAAGGTCAGCCTTGCTGTGTATTAGCTCTGTGCATATGTCTGCATTTACACGCGTTTGTGTACAAACAGGAAAACAGATTAGTTTTTACAATCGTCTTGGCAAAAATGAAATGAACTGGGCTCATCCTCTGTTCACATTAGGTGAAAACATGAGTTCTGGCTAATCCTATCAGAAGTCAGCGTGCTAAGTACATGTGAGCACCATGAATGACCACTTCTCCCTGTTATGGAAATAAGAACATAGCCTACATCACACATCCAGCTTTCAGCTCAGGAGCAAGCAGGAAATACAGGATTCTGACGATTTCTAACCTGCTCTGTGTCCAGACATTAAAATGCATCCGAGTGGCACAATTCTTTAAGTTTGCTTTCCAAATAAGTTATGCAGACTAAAAGATGAGAGGTGAAATGATTGATTTTTGATGTTGCAGATGCACTGTCAGCATACCTCTGCTCACTTAAGAGATGAACCGAAGCTTTTAAACTCTCTTCAGCTTTCATTCTGAACCAGATACAAAGTTTTGGTTGTAATTTTAGGCACCTTTCTTCTTTCTTTTTGAAAACATTTTGATATAGTTTCAACCTCATTTAGAAGAATCAGTAAGGCCGCAACCCCCAGTTTTTATGAGCAGAAATATTATCTCTGAACATCAGGAGACAAGCCCATTAAAAAGTGACTAAGTACCCACAGAACAGATCCGGAGCTTGTTAGCACAAGGTCTGAGCAGCCTTTTAGCCTCAGCAATTTGTCATTAGCGGTTCACGTCAAAGTAACATCCACATAACTGGTAGGATCCAAGATTTTATAAGCAGCATGCTGCATAACAACTTTACCTCCTCTTCATGCAATTTAGTTATACATTTATCAGCCTTATGCTCTCAGTATTGCGGGCTGTTGGGAAATTTCAGTTTTTGACATTTCACAATGCTCACAATGTCATAAATGAACATTATTTTGAGTCCATTTTTTTAAATTGGCTTCCTTAGCAGTGTCCTCAACCTCACATGATCTGAAAAAATGAAAACAGCCTAACATGTTGGCAGATCCAGCAGAAACATTTACCTCTTCTTCGTCCTCTTACACTCACAGTATAACAAGCTTATTCCTTCTTATCTGCATCGTATTCTCTTAATTGGCCAATGGTGGGCAGTAACTAGAAAACACAATCAGTGACTAGATTCACCCCAAAGGCTTTCTACAAGCACTTGCATTTAAATTGCTTTGCTCATTGTAGTTCTTTTGTTCCCTTCATGGTTTGATACACTTTCCATTAGCACATGCCCACGAAAAACAAACCATGCTGGGTACAGATGCACACTGAGGCATAGATGCCCACACAGTACAGTTGCAGTACTGTTTCACCGTGCTGAATGTGGGTGTGTGTGTTGGCATTGAAGAGCTCTACAGGACATGTGATGAGTTGATCTCCTCATACCTGCAGCAAACACGAGAGGGAAGTTGCAATGTGGGAAGGGGGTTATAAAATATAGTGGATTAACTGGGGATGTGGAGGTGTTTGTGGCTTTTGTTGTTAGCTCAGTAGGTGTGTCTGCACTTGAACGTGACCTCTTGTGTGCAGATGGGGACAGCTTCGGGCCCTGTGCATGACCGTGCTTGCCCTAATCTATGGAAGCAGTGAGTTGTTTCCAACCAGTCCAAGCCTTGGGGATTTAAACCAGCTAATTATAATGTATAGTGACTGGCTGCCATGGTAACATTGGTTGGTTGGGTTTGGGGGGGCTGCAGGGACTTGGGGGGCTAGCAATTTATGCATCTGTCTCTGTAACGGAGGGCCACCTTATCTCTTGCTGCTTGCAGGCATATGGCACATGAAGATATGCAGCAGTATAATTGTCAGTCATTTGATGTTTTAAAGGACAATCATTCTTTTTTTTTTTTTGGCTCTTCTTTGGCAGGGAAGTGCTCCACGTGTGTGCACACAGGACGTGGAGTGGGTAGATAATGGACATAGCTCTTTATGAGCCTCATCTCGGTACATTTGTAGGAGAATGTGTTCACAGTGTGAATCATGGTCTTATCTGTCTGTTTTTGCTGGATGTTGCATATTGTGAAGCTTTTGAATTTGGATAGGAAACACTATAAAGGCTTTGGACCCTTCTATCCTTTTTTTTTAACTTTATTTCCACACTTTCCTCCACCTTTCTTTCTTTTTCCTGTTGGTTATGTGTTGGAGCTCTGAAGCCTTATTGACCTTTGACGAGTTCCCAGGCCTTTTCCAGAACACAGTGGTTAGGTGTTCTACAGGAACCAGTCATTATCTTCTTAATCAGGCTGGATGAGGGAAATGGGGAACAAAGATGACTCACAGAGTTTGAGAGCATGGCTTGTCCTGAAGCTGGTTTGCATCACTTAGCATTACTGTAAAATCAAGTCGTGGGATTTTTGTCTTTATGGCAGGATTCTGCCTTACCCTGCATTTTTTTCTCTTCACCGGATGGGAAGCTCCATTAAGATTTTATTTAATTATTTTACCCATATGAATACAGCCGGAAGGAAATCATAATTAATAAACTTTAAGATGTCCGTCAGCAAGCGCATGCGTATTAACCCACACAAGCCTGAAGCTGCAGGAGCAAGCTTGCACAATCGGGTGCGAACATCTGCATGTCCAGGGTTTCAATAATAAAATGAGGCGATGTGAAACTCCAGGCACATCTTTTTCAGTCACTTCTGATGCACTCTTTGTGGTGAAGGGGTCCATAGCGCATTCACACCTTTCTGTATCACACCACACAAGTACTGTTATAGTTAATGCTGCTTCTGTCTGCTACATCCTGCAGTCATGGGAAATTCATGTTCTGTAGCGGGTTATTTTTAGAACGTTTCTGCTGCTTTCACCGTATGGATGGTTTGATCACAGCGGTAGAGTAGCTAGAGAGCTCTTCAGGTGATGCCCATGCATGTAGCGATTCTCGTTAATCACCATTAAACTGTTATGAGTTTTTAATCGATGCAGGCTAACAACAATGGCGATGGATTTATAGTAAGAAGAATGAGGCTTGTTAGTGATATATATGTTTTTTGTAAATTATTTTCTCCAAGTTAACTCTGTTTAATTTGCTTCATTGTCGTTTTTGGAAACTGATTCTGCAGGATTTTCAGCCTTCAGCCAAATAATACAAAAAAAATTGTCCAAACAAATAAATCTGTGAACTCAAAGTGGGCTTAAAAATCCGATTTTTCAATCTTTCTAAATCTCTCACCAAACTGCACTCCACATGGCTGCAGATACGCACACAACCCTCTCTAAAAGCTGATATTTAATTAGAATAATTTCCTCTGGTTGATAGTCAGATGCCTCCAAACTGATTCCACAGTTAATGGGACAGGGGACGTCTTACATGTGTTGAATGAGGTATTGAGTGTTGTAGATTACTTTTGTGCAACAAGCATTAACAAAAAGCTTCTCTACTACCTTGAGTCATCTCAAAGTTATTGACTTCTTTGTCCAATAAATTTCTAATTTAATGCTTCAATAACAGTCTAGATGGAAAGTGTCATTGTGCAGCCAGACTCCAAGCATCTTCTCATGCGTTACTGCGTGCTCTCTCATACACACTCAGTGTTAATGTGTGAGGTCTGCGTGTGCGTGTTTGTGCTTCAGGAGGAGTACGGGCGTGTCTGCATATTGATCACAGTTGGTGAAGCAGCACTTGGTAAAGGATGCAGTCTATGGTTGCTTGTTGGGACATAGACATCACAATTCCTGATTATTCTTGAGTCCAAAAAGCAAATGAAGCAGAAAGTCAGGGGCGATATTTAATCAATTCTGTCCTTTGACCAAATCTTCCCTTTACGTTATATCCACTGACGTTATTTTGCAGCTGGTTCAGTCTCATGGAGTCTCATGTCATGTTGCTGCTATTGAAATACTTCACATTGATGAGTGGAGTAACTGGTACAAGCTGTATAGATAGACCTCCATAAAGGATTGTAATTTCCCCAGTGTCAGCCTGTGATTGATTATCGCAGGATGGGGAGCCATCATCATCATCAACACTTGTAGACACAATGAACTCGGATCTGTCAAGCCGCTGAGGTGCTGTCATGTTGTCATGGCTCCACATGGCCGGTGAAGCCAGCAGCTGAAGGACTCGGACCTTTTGTTTTCTCTTCCCCTCTCTGTTATTTCATCTTCTCTTTGGAGAATAAGAGCTGTTCTGGTTGAGCTCACTTACATCTCTAGAGAACAGTGCTGAAGACACAGAGGAATAACTTGTCATCCACCCACAACGCACACGCACTCACACTCAGTACACAGCATACATAGAGAGGAGTTGAATTTAATTGATGTGTGTGTTTCTGCATGTGCGTGTGCTTATTCATCGCAGTCCTGCACAGAAACGGTTTGCAGGGCTGCTTCGTGGTGCCTGTACGCTGTTCGCTGACTGCAGGGCATGATGTAATCCCTCCTCTCTTTTGAAAAATTGCTGAGCAAGGTAACACAACTCTGATTAAATTCTCACAGTGCAGCAGTAACTTTTCTTCCCCTCGACATAATTGGTTTGCAATGTGCACAGTCACACTAAAGCTCCTTTACATATACAGAAGAGATCTGGGAGGAACTGTTTAGATTTTATACCTGCGTTGTTCATGTTAAATCACATGACATGTATCTTCACTGAGAAGCAGTGTGGTAGCTGGCGAGCAAGGGGGAACATTTTGCATAAGTTTTCATTATTATTAGAATTTAACCAATCAACATTTTGGGTTCAGTGAAGCCTCTCTCTGTTTGTTCCTGCTACTCTGATTTGACTTTTTTTTTTCTGCTCTGTTATTTCCTTCATTATCAATATAGGATTGATCTATTTTACCTATTAGTTTTATTGAGAAACAATACATTGGCTTTTGCTTGATTTTTGATTTGATTTCTTTGAGACAATTGCTGTAAATTCACAGAAATGCAGAATTCAGAGCTACAGTCAGTTGTAGTGACAATGAAGAAAAGACAAAAGATGAAAGGGAAGAAAGAGTCGGACATGAAATGAAAATCTATTTGATGCTTACGTTGCTTTTATGAATGATTATGTTGTGTTGCATTCACGAGTAAGCTTTTTGCTGGATGGATTGTGAGTCTGAAAACAGTCTGCTTAATTACAAACAAACATAATAAAAACTGTAAAAATAATCATAATATAAAAGATAATGATATAATTCACAGATGAAGATGAAGGTTGTGCCGCTGTTGTGCTTTTTAGTTCGATTAAAGAATATCTGCCTGCATCTACTGCTTCTTTTATTAATCAAAGACAACTTAATTATTTATTTAGATGCTATTTTTTGTCCATATTCTTTCAATTCTTCTTAATATAAAAAAAAAAGAATTTGTCAATCAAGATTGCATGCAAAATTGCCTTCTTTTTTCTCACCTTTAATAGAACAGGTGATTAATTTATATGTTAAGCCCAAACATTGTTGCGTTTTTATGCAGCAACCAAATGAGCCAATAGGAAGTATTCATATTTTACAAGCAAGGAACAATTTGCGTAGCTGACATGGCTTCCCAGTGAAAGGTTGATTTAAACCCAAGTGTCACTCCTCAGTGTCCGTACACCACCCTTATTCAAAAACAATTTTGATACTTTACCAAGATGTGTTATTAAGATCTTCTTCCCATTAGGAGTAGACAAACAAACTTTAAATCTGTAAGTGGTAATACGAGATGTGCAAGCTCACATGTTGGCCATAATAGCAGCATACAATGTGTCTTCAGGTGGATGAACGATCCATATTAACCCTGTAGAGGTTCCTAGTTACAGTGGAGGGATGAAGGCGTTCAAACTATTTTAGAGGGAATACTTTCTCTGGAGCGCTCAGCTAGTTTATGACTCAGGCTTTTAAAAGTTTGCCTTGTCCTCTTGTATAAATAGCACAGTCCCGCCATGACTAGCAGAGTCCTCCTGACAGCACTGCAACACTTTATTGGCAAGTAGGAAACATTTGCATCATCCTGACCAGTTGTCATGGCAGCCTTTGTCCTTTCCATGGAAACGAGGACCGGTTATTGAGAGTGAAAGGTAGATTTAGAGCTGTCAGTCAAGAGAGGTTAACAGTGAGAGTGATGGGAGTTGACAGTGGGCTGAGGTCATTGTACACAGAGAGTGGGTGGTGGCGTAACAGCAACACATTGCTGATTTAACCGGTTTATTATTCAGCCTTTATCTGCATGGCGGGCATGTTGGACTGTCTTTACTGCCTCACACCACAACAATGATTCTCTGGAGAAGCTCTTGACTCTACATCACCGTGATCTGTGGTGTTTCCGCTGCCAGTGGCCAATATCACAAGACATTTAAGTATTGATGATTTTTTTCCAGGTGGTCTTTTGTCATTGTGGTGTACACACCAATTTGCCACTCAATCCATCACCCCGACCTCTTTAAAGGACAGTCTGACCAAAATTGTAGGTGGATTTTTAATTAACAGTCTAGCAATGTGCTCACAAAACAGCTTAGCACGAGGATGCAGAATTATTTGATTAATATATGATTTCTTTAATTAAAAATGTTACTTATTTTTGACCACTGTCCAAGGCAGGTCATTAGTATTTAAAAATGTTAGGTTTAAAGAAGGCACCTCACTTTTTTCGTTTTTGGCACTCAAACCACTGAGGTCATTCTCTGTGATGGCAGATTTACACTCTTTGCTTTTACACACAGATTCACAGACAGAGAAGCTGAACTGAGCAATTCAACAAATGTAGATCAGAGTGCTGTGTGTGTTTTTACCCAGCTTAAAAAGGTTTTTCTGGTTAAGGCCATTCCTTATTAACAAGGACCTTATTGATCAGGTTCCGTCAGCATGTTGCGCAGCCTATGAGTAATTGTGTGAAGCATTTTACTGTGGTGTGAGTGATGGAGAGAGTATCTTTGTTCCCGTATACACTGGGATGATTTCTCAAAGTTCAGACAAAGAAAGAAAAAAAGAAGGAGCAGCATTACACACATTAATCACAGATGAGTAGTTGGAAAAACTACCCTGAAGCACTTTAACTCTGACCTATTTTGGATT
The DNA here is from genome assembly GCA_037177055.1 of Atherinosoma microstoma. Lineage (NCBI taxonomy): Eukaryota > Metazoa > Chordata > Actinopteri > Atheriniformes > Atherinidae > Atherinosoma > Atherinosoma microstoma. Next base: position 3,726,671 of record JBBBVU010000016.1, on the reverse strand, counting down.
ACTGGCACAGGTTGGTTAGTTGTTGTCATTTTTATTTAAATCTGAAAATGCAGAAAATGATTCATAACATGACCTTTTTAGTGTTTCCATCTGATAAATCATCAATAAACTCTCCATTTTTCTAGATATATCCATATTCTTCATCCAGATTATTGATGGTCACTCATCATGGACTCATGGACAATCTGCTATTCAACAAACTGTCTTCGTTTTGTTGGTTGCCAGAGCTTTTCTTGGTTAAAATGAATGCAGCTCTGCATAGATAACTTTATTTAGCACCTGCTCCTGCAGATGTAACTGATCTTAAGTCACAGCAGCAAATTACAAAGCAAGTGCTATATGACTTGGATAAGTAGTGTCACAATTACACACCTGCAGAATGAGTCATCTGCAGCCACTAAGCCACCTTCAACATCAGCTTTCCATTTAAATGAATGCTTTATTCCTTAAAACCAGCTGCCTGCGCCCACAGCCTTTGTTTGATGATAGTGTACGTGTGTTTTTATCTACTTTGTGTCTCTGCGGCCTGCAGTGGCACGTTCATCCGTCCTGTCAGTTAAGCTAATGGTACAGTAATGGCCAAGCTTTTAGTTTGTACTGCAGGAATTATGTATAGCATGTATGTGGCTCTTAAACTTTTTTTTTCCTTTGCCTGTTCTGTAACTATAAGGTCAGTCATTGGTCCATAAAGGCCAGCTTTGCTTATTTGACATGTTCAGTAAGTAGACCTTTTGTTTTTCAAAAAGGGGAAAACCTGGCTTTAGTGCAGCCGCCTCCCATTTTGCTTTTTCACAAGTGGTTGAACTATTCAGTATCTAGGTTAAAAATCCACTTTTGGTTGATCCCTTGTAGTACAGTTCGTGCAGTATACCTATAATTGATGCACACATACTCTCACTTGTAATTTTATGGCTGTGTGAACCATAAAGCAGAATAGGTCAGTCTTTGCTTGCCTGCTGGGAAATGACATGCCAATATGTTGCTGCTCTCAGTACACTTTACAGCTTCCATACAGAAACTGCTCTTTGTGCATGCGTTGGTTTGTTGCTTCCTCCTAGGTTGGGTTGTGGGTGTCGTTAAATACAACATTGTTGCCTTCATTTGAATGAAGGCTATCTGGGAGAGTTTAAACAGTGGAAGTATTCTGAGCTGTAAAACTCCAGACTTGCGCTCTTTTTTTTTTCATATCCCTATTTCAGCAGTACAGTACATATCGGTTAGCTTCTCAGTGTGTCTTGTTGAGGGTAAGTCAAATAAGTAGGGCTGTAGGTGTGGTATAATGTTGACTAATTATAGCATGGATAACTGCCACTGAAAGGTGTTTTTGGTCAGATAACACTCGGGCATCCAACAACAAACTTATGGCTTTTTTTTTTGAGGCTGTGTGCGCCGTTCGTTCTCTCTTCTCCAGCCATGGTGAGTCAGGTCATCCCGTGTTTGACTGTGCGGTTTCTCTGCTTTGTGGATGTGCGTGTGTGTGTGTGTGTGTGTGTGTGTGTGTGTGTGTGTGTGTGTGTGTGTGTGTGTGTGTGTGTGTGTGTG
>JBBBVU010000016.1:3700095-3716024 GCA_037177055.1 Atherinosoma microstoma | reverse complement strand
TATCTATCTATCTATCTATCTATCTATCTATCTATCTATCTGTCTATCTGTCTGTCTGTCTGTCTGTCTGTCTGTCTATCTCAAAACTAACAGACCTCAGTGGGCCAAAATGCATCCTGAGGTCCAGCTTTTGTACGTTCTCTAGTTTCTTTCTTTTTAGCGTTTTCTTTTTTCTGTTTTGTTTTCGTGGGCTATGTTGTAGGGCTTAGTATGACCATGTGGTAGAGCCCGCCACTGTAACTATAATGCCTCAACTTAGATTCAGCCCATTATGGGCCAACAGGAGGAAACATGGCAAACCTAAAGTGACTGGGATTGGTTTCATAAGCAACACAAGTATGATCAGCCAACCTGTACACCTCATACTCCAGCAGCAGCATCCTGGCAGAGCTTGGCAACCCTGTTCTTGGCCTCCAAGGCAACGAGTCCAGTCCGAGCTTCCAGTTTTTACAAAGATGGGATACTTTGAAATAGAATTGAACTGGTTTCTCATAGACTTCAATAAAAGGCATCTCTAATAATCCCTTTATACTCCAAGTCATTCTAACAGTTGCTTAAATAATGCTTTATAATTCCATGTCATGATCGCCCTCACATCCTCTTATAGATTACATCAAAAAGTCTGTTTTCTTCTTTGTTGGTGGCAGCAGGAGCTTCACCTGGGATCATTTCACTCCAGGATCCACGCATCATCTGACAGCTTTTTAGCCGCCGGATATTGACCCCTCTGTAATTGTCAGCATTTAGCCACAATAGCTGGACTGCCTGCAGCACACTGCAGGTGGTGCATTCACAGCAGCAGGAAATGACAACTGAACCAGATGGGCTTCGATGCCACTAGCTGCAATCTGCCAGTTTGAGTGTAAATAGAGTACATTTAAGGACTCTGGTTATCTTCAGTCATATGTGTCATATGTGAGTGCCTGGGTCCCGTCATGTAGTCACTCTCGTCTTCTTACAGATGAACACGCTCACTGCCATAAAGTGCCTGTATTGTTGCTGTATGGGCTGTGTTACCTCGTGACTTATGTGTGACTGTGTAAAAGGGTGCTCCAATTTTAAAGCAGAGATTATTTTAGGGCACCTAACATGAGAGTGAAACCCGGCTTTTCCCTTTGAGTAAACGCTGACTGACAACAGGCAAGAATGGTTGACTTATATCATCATGACACAAGAAGAACAAACTTTGTTCTTCCATAAAAAACAAACAGATTAATATCTACAGGAACCAGACCTTTTTATAAATCTCAAGCTCATTAAATTTCCTAATTATCATCTACTTGCTCTGCTTGCTTGACTCCCTCCTTGGCTCTGTTTCCCCCATCTCTATTCCAAGCATTATTACTGTATAATCACTGTATTGTAAATAGGCTCCGGCCTTGGTCATTGATCCATTTTTAATAGAGGTACTCCATAAATTATTAAGCTCATTATTCAGATGTATTCTTAGTGGGTTGTTCTTCACTTGGTCCGAGTCATGTAAATAATGATGTATCTCCATCTAGTGGCAAGCAGGTGTAAGGACAGAAGAGACATTTCACATGTGGGAAAACCATTGGAAAATAGTCTCAGTTACATTAACAACAAGTTACTAATGCAGTCATCTATGAGGAATAAATGAAGGATAATGGCTCATTTTGTTTCAGATGCAATGAATTCAGAAAGCTTTTTGTTGCTTTAAAGAAAAAAAATCAAATAGGCTGTAACAAAAGACACTTCTAGATGGAGCAAACACATTTTAACGAAATAAAATGAAAAATAATTTCTTTATCCCAGAGGGAAATTGACATTTCAAATAAATTATATGAGTGTGTAATATTTTTATTGACTCCTTCCACCCTGAAGAAACCATGATTGATTGTTTATGTTAATAGCAATCATCTAGAGTCTAGACTGTTGGTGCTGCCAGAGAACAGAATGAAGTAAATGTTTAAGCTTTTTTATATAAAGTGCTTAAACTTAAAGATTTTGCACGGGTCTTAAGTGCTATGTTCTTGAAGTTATTATAATATCATTCTAAGAGAGGCTCTGAGTGCTTCTGGGTTGTAATGATTTCTTCTCCCATATTTCAACATTTCAGCATCTTTATGTCGCCAGTATCAAAAGTTCAGTCGGAATAGTTGCTGTGACTGTTGGTTGAGAAAACTCATCTAATGCTCAAACATTATGGACATTTCTCTCATGTTGATGTCGCTTTCTGCTAAGTTTGCAACTTTAGCAGCAAACATGAGATCACGCACTGAAGGCACGCACACTGAACATTATTTCTGTATTTTTGCTTGTGCTAAAAGAGGAAGAGGTGGTATGTTTTTTATTTTATTTTATTTTTATTCCCAAAATTTTTTACTGAATCCTTGAGGTCTGGTAGTGTTTTTTTTTCTCCCTGTTTCCTCTACTAAATACTCCTTTCATCCAGATTAATAGCTTGTAATAGTGCTGAGCTAGAAATCCAAGCCACAAACATAAATTTACCAACTCATCCAAGTCCATGCCCTGTAACATAAGTCTGATCTTGGCTGTTTAAACCCACACAACTCACCAGAAGAGTTGTGCCACACAGTCAGAAGGCTTTGCGTGGAATCAAAGCAAAGAGGAGTTTTTTTTTTTTTTTTTTTTTCTTTAGAGAAGTAGTGAGCATCACCTTCTATAAAGTTACAACTTCAGCTCAGGGTGAGAAGTTCAAGCAAGCAAACGGGCTTCATTCATGATAACATCTTGAGTCGAACTCATTCATATTTCTGACTTCTAGTAACCAGAGGTATTGATTTTGCAGCTTGTCCTGGTGCACATGTGTTATCTTTTAAAACGCCGCGCTGTGCCTTCGGAACTGCTGAACTATGTGACCTTTAATTAAAATCAGCCGTACTTCAGCCGACCCCAGCTCAGCATCCACGGCTCTGAGCAGATCAATAAAAAGACTATGACCAAAGAAGAAGAGGAGAGAGAGAAATCAATGAACTGGTGCAAGAAAAAAAAGAGAGAACCTGTGTTTTTGTGATGAGGAAGTGGCTTTTTTTGCCCGAAGAGACGGAAGACAGAAATAAAGAAGAGAATAAAGAGAATGAAGCAGTCGGCGTGACAGAGAGAAACGGCCATCGAGGAAGTGGCTGGATACCGTTTGTTCTGAGGGGAGGGGCGGATGTAGAGAGAGGGCAGACCTCATCGACCGAGGTGGAACGGCAAGCTTGCTCCCACACACACACGCACACACATGCAATGAACACACACAAACACCAGGAAGCCCAGCAGAGGAAGGGGGTGGGGTTGTGTAGGCGGAGTCCTCTCCCTTTCTCTCTCTGTCGGTGTCCAGACGACTTGCTCCGAAGGGAAAACCCTGATGTGTCCGAGCAGGCCCTGAAGAGGGGGAATTAGAAGCAACAAGAGGAGAGGAGGTGGTGAAAGACAGAAAAAGAAAGAAGGAACCATGGAGGAGGAAGAGGAGGAGGTGCTGTGCTACTTGGACAGGGTCCTGGAGGAGGAAGAGGAGGTGTTTGAATACGGAGATGGGGAGCTGGATCTCATCACTCCGACACATAGACAGTTCAAGGTGAGGCAGGGGCTGGACAACTGGATGCAGGAAAAATACACACACACACACACACATACACACACACACACACACACTCTATTGATAGAAAGACGCAAAGTCGCTATTGGAGCGTTGGCATGATGTGGCGTCACTATGTCCTGCTCCATGTGCTTCAGAGCCATCTGTGCTGCAGAAGTGTGTGTGACAACTATTAGGATCTGGTATGCAGCTCCTCTGGCACACATGTCTCTTCACTCGGCTGCTCCATGAATACGACCGGTTTACGTTTCTCAGGCTAACTTATGTCTCTGGTTGTGTGTGTGAACTCCCAGCTGATAAATTCCCTCATGGTGTTCTGCGCCACTCATGGTATCAGCGTTGTTATCGCACCAGACAGGAACCGAGGTTGCAATAGAAAAAGCATGTAGTGTTTTTCTCTCTTGAAAAGTCCACTCAAAGGAGCAGGTCGCTGTGGAAAAAAATCCTTTCACCACTCGTGTATTTCTCATCTTGCCTTCGTCACACAGCGGCTCTTTGTACAGCAGAGGGAAAATATTCCTCTTCCTGTCCTTTTTTTTTTTTTTTTTCATCTAGCTGTGACATATTTGTCACTGAAACTGAATCTCCAGCACTTTCTTGTTTGTTCTTGGGTCATCATGTCTCAGACTGGGGAAAAAGCTGCATAAATTTCCTCTGGGATGTCATTCCAATAAACAAAAACACACAATAGCTTGTTTGGAAGTACTCCATATATTCCTTAAAACTAATTAGCAGCAGTTCCTGCACTTAAAAGGTGTGTTCCTTTTGTACTGTGCTCTGATGTGATGTTAACTTTCTGAAGTAATAAAACAAATGTTAGCCTGACTGAGGGTGGAGACTCAGACTGTATCCTGTCTGGGAAAACTCCACGTTTACTTAATTAAACACAGAAATGATCTTTTTAAATCAGTTAAGAAAACTTCTTGTCAGTAAAATAAAGCTTCATATTTTCCTCTGCGTCTAAAGTTTTATCCACTATAATTAATGAGCATAGAACATGTATAATACCCACACTCTAAATATTGTACGTCATTACAGAGTACACACTTTATCTTTGGAGATAACATCAGTGTCAGAGGGTGGATGAAAATTGTGATTGGTTCAACACGATGAGGTCATGGCTTCTTCCTGGTCTTATCAGGCTACACTTGTGTGCCGGTATCATTGCAAAGATCGTGGTGTGTTAATTATTAATGAGTCTTTCTGCTCTTATAGCTGCCCTTTGGCCTTTCTTAAAGACGCATATGTGACACACAGAAGTGTCTCTTTGTGCAGTTTCCTGCTGCATGGTTGTGAACACCGACATGTTGCTTCAGTAAACAGTGAATGGCTGCATGCACAGGCATGCAGGTGTTAATGTTGAGTTTTATTATTGTTCAGGTTTATGACTACAGTAGCTTTCACACATTAATTGTCACGATTAACTAATAAGACAAGCTAATTTGTAATTTGAAAGAATTTTTCTTTAACTTTGAGGTTTTACATGATAACAGTAATAATAATAATGATGATAATAATGAAATGCCATGGTGGGATCTTAAAGAACTCTGAACGCTGACCGATTTTTGCACCTTGGCATCCCCTAATGGAGACTAATTCCGCATCTATTTTGCATCCTGTCTCTTCTCTGAGTGTCTAAAATTGGTCAGTGTGTTGATATAAAGTTGCTGGCATATGATGCTGCGCCAGAAAGCAAAACACGGCTGTCACGTGATGCTGAAGGCTGGAACATTGTGTTTTTTCAGCCCCAGGATGTTGCAGGGCAGTGATGGGCCCAGGAATGAAAATAATGAACGTCATCAAAACAAGTCAGAAGCACAGAGTTTTAAGATTGAAAAGTTATGCTTGAAGAAAGTTTTGCATGGAGATGTCAATGAACTGAAGTAAATGATAAAGAAGAGTGGGCCAGAATTCCTTCTAGACTATGTGAGAGGCTGACGGCATCATACAGAAAATGGGTACTTGTTGAGTTATTTTTCATTAAAGGTGACTTTGCATACTACTAAGTTATGGGATGTGCTTACTTTTTGAGTTTTGTTAAATAGATGACACATGGTGATATGCTCCAGGCTGTTATTCACCTGAGGAAGTTTTTTTAAACCAATTTAAAACCCGATAATGTCCAGATGATAAAACTCAAAAGTAAAACTCAAAGTAGAGCTTTGAACTTGGCAGGGTTTCTCAGCAGGCTAGAACATATAAGGAGTTTTTAAAAAGGGGGAAATGGAAGGATATAGAATTGGGAAAGTGAAATCCCATGTACTATTGAAATATTAGTGAGTGAGAGGGATTGGAACAAACAGAATATATAAGAAAACCTTCAAGAATCCTCCATTTCAAGGAAGTGTCCACAGAAGACTGGCTAGAAATTATATCAGGTTTATGAACTTGCAGACAATTATGCAGAACCTGTAGAAGTAGATTTAGCTTTGGCTTTTTCTACTCTGCTGAAGTATATCAGCCTTTATTAATGTTGTAGTTTTGGAGAATCAAGAGTGAACCCTTCCAGATGTGTCAACAGGTTAATTTTCAGGACTATATTAATGTCAATTATGAATTTAAAATGGACTATTATTACTATAATGAATAACAGCAGCAACCTGTTACTAGATCACCCTTTTTGTCTTGTTAAACCTATGTAACTATGCTTACTTTTTTTTTTTTTTTTTGCAAAATATATAATAAAAATGCTTTCTTCCAGCTCTGTATATCAAACTTTATTACAGTGATGACTTCTCTGATATTGATGTCAAAATACAGCAGCTGCCTGGAGGCAGTGGGGACAAACGTCTCTTCTGAGGAAGCAAGCTATTAAGATGTTTTTAGATTAATGATTATTCCTGCAGTACAAGTGCTGCACATTCCTACAAACATGTACGTGTATCCAATTACCTCTTGTTTGCCTGATGTGGTAACTGGTGTGGCCTTATGGAGGAAATGAGCTTGAATCATGGCATTCTAATGTGGTGTTGGTTATAAACATGCTTACGGATGATGTTTGGTGTGTGTCTATGTAACATATATATAAATGCATAGCATGTTCTTCAAGTCAGGCCTATTTTCTTTTGCAGGGAGACATCGAAAAGGGGCTGGAGATGAAGAAACTGGTGCTGTCTGGTTTTTTGGCCAGCGAGGAGATCTATATTAACCAAGTGGAGGCCCTGCTGCTGGTGAGAAACATCTACCAACACTCATGCACACACAAACCACAAATCAACACCCCCTCAAGTGCCTTGATTGAGTAAATGCATAAAAAAGAAAGAAAAGAACATGCTCATGATCATGCAGCTGCCTGCACGCTGCTAGTGTTTGCAAGTCCACGTGAACTGTCAGAATAGTTGATGGTCATACAGAAAGCTGGACCACTGTAGTTTCCTGCAGCACTAACCGAGCAGGCTTCCCCATGCTGAACCACCACAGTACGTCACATCCTGTATGAGAGTCACACACGCTGCACTTTGACCAACATGTGGTCATAAAGACATTAAATGTGACATTAAGTTAAACTCAACAACCATTTAGTCACACAACCTCCAATACTAGATACATGTATTTGAAAAAAACAAAAAAAACAAAAGAAGAGGCTTCATTTAAGTATTTTCCAGTGAGAAAATTAAAAGACTGGAGTAAGACTGGCAGAAATCTGGTCTGACACTTAGTTCCTTTAATTTGAGCCCTGAGTGATGACACACCAAGACGTTCTACACTTCAACCAATAACTGTCCTCCTGTCCTCCATTTCCTCAGTCACTGAGATCATTGCGATATAGCCTGAAACACCCATTATAATCATGCTTTGGGTTCCTGGTTTGGTGTTAGCACAACCTTTTCGTAAGGTTTTTCTAACACTGCGTTATCATGTCTGTGTGTGAACGATAATGGCAGTAAACTTGAAGAAAGACATATTGGAAATGTTATAATGGCAAACTGGAGTCTAGTAAATATGAGGAGTCATTTAATCTTAAAGATAACAAGTAGTGGGTTGTGTTTACTGATTGAGATGCAAACATAAAATAATTTCTCCTTTTTCATTTAATCTATATCAGTGTTAAAATGACAAGGTCTAAGGACATACTGTATGTTGAACATCTGCTTTAGTTTGCCTTTAGAATATCCAACCATTCTTGTTACTGCAGCAGGCTTACGGCTTAGTAACAGCTATAGTACTCGTCTTGTTCTCCTGGTTAAATAAAGTTAGTAAAAAACTGACTTCTTACAGTGAATCTGGCAAATAATCTATTCTTGTGAAGCTTTACAAATCTCTTCCTGTAACCTTGATGGATTCACATGGGACAGGGATGATTCAGAGTGGAAATCCATTCATCTGTTTAACATGTTTGTTGAACCTGATGAGGAATTTTCAGCCAGCTGCTTTGACATCATACACAGATTGTGCAGGGGGCGTCAAGTGCAGCTATTGTCACTGCTTGTAGAAATGAGCCAGCTTGTCTGTTGCCCCTGCTATCAGGGTGAGGCTGACTCATTGTTAGCTCAAGAGAAGTGACGTAGAAGCCTTTGTGTTTCTCTGTAAATCTTCTCTGCCCACCATGACCACTCCGAACGTCTTAATGATTAACCGAGTAGGCGGACAATCCGCCCCTGCTCAGAAACATCACAGTGGGGGAAGCCTGTCAACCCAACTGTGAGTAAATGGAGCTAAGATTACTCTTCAGTCACTGGCTGACACTTGACAAACTTCTGCCAAATGTGCTCCGAGTTATACTCAAAGCCTGCCCTGAAATCAAACATGGCTTCAACACTTGTTTTTGTATTCAGAAACCTGGGAGTGTGTACGTACTATAGCTAACGCTCCATTCACTGACCCCGTCTTCTCTCTCTGTCTGTTGCCTCTGCAGCCCATGCGGCCCCTGAGAGCCACAGCATCATCATCCCAGCCTGTCCTGACCATCCAGCAGGTAGACACCATCTTCTACAAAATCCAGGACATCTTTGAGATCCACAAAGAGTTCTACGACGCCCTCTTACCCAGCATACAGCAGTGGGATGAGAAGGTCACTGTGGGGCATTTATTCCAGAAGCTGGTGAGTCTGATGTGACCACATAAATTACAGTATGAGTCTTTCTTTTTTTCCTTTTCTTCCCCTGATGTCATTGGCTGTTAAAAGGAGAACTGCCAGGCCTGTGAATCACTTGCCTGAATTTGACAGTGTGTTTGTGTGCAGCCTATTTCCAACCTGAAATCATTAGCCTTAATGTTGAAGCCTGTGGTCATATTTGCAGTTGATTGTAGTGCTAAACGGGTCCTCTCATTACATAACGTAGCACCATCATGTTGTGTATGTGGAGCAGTGGTGCTACTCCTCAGCTAGTCTGTAAGATCGGTGCATTTTTAGATTTGCGGTGGATAATGTCATATGAAAAAGCTTTTTACTTATTACTGTGGATGTGTTTGTACAGCAGAGCGTGTGTTTGTGTTTGGCATGCTGTATGAAGGCTGATGCAACATGCTGTAATAGAAACTTTCAATCCAGACGGCAGAAGCTGGACTTAAAGTAAGAAACACTAATCCAAATAGATATTTGATTTATCAGAAAATACCTGTATAGACTGTAAAATCCAGCGCCAGTCAGCAGTAAAACTTGTTAACCTCAGAGGCCTTTTTAAGCAGCTTCAACTGTAACCTGCAGCAGCGAGCACTCTGTTGCTGTTATAAATGTGCCCCATTAGTTCATCCTGAGTACATCCCACTGAGAGCAGGCAGAAGCAGAATATTGTGGTTTTGGATTTTCCTCGACTGGAAACTCTTTGGACAAACAAATCCTCTATTTAAAAGAAGTTGTGGCAAACAGCTGAACGTTTCTCGTACCACAAAGTAAAAAAACAGGGTTTTTCTCTGAAACCGAGAGCCTGCACAAGAAGTTCAGACAATCACAAAAGGCAGCTGTTGTAACAGAATTAGGAATCCAAAACCGTCTTCATTTTGTGAATCTTTTTGATAATAGTGAATAATCACTTCTTTATTATTACCAACACCTTTCTGCAGCTTTATCCACCAAAACCAGTAATGCTGTGGGTTTGATTTTTAACAGCCAATTATGCTGATTGGGAAACGGAACCGGTTTTGCTCTTCAATGGTACTTCTTCTTCCTCATGAAAGTAAACAATTCTGCAAACATTTCAGCTATCTGTACTAAGCAGATGTAAAGAGCAGAGATTCTGGGAGAATTTACAACGTTGCCCACTTATCTTAGATTGTCTTTCTGGATCTTCTGCGGTACAACTTATACTCATTAATTTGATGAGAGTTGTTGATGTTGATTCTGTTGACTGCCAGCTTTCATTTGATATCTTTTGCTTTATCTTTTTTTTTTAATCTACAGATTAAGCAGTACATTGAGCACACAATGACTCAGTTCTTATCAAATTAAAGATTTTGACCCTGCCTTTCTATTGTTATCATAATGTTGAACATAGAAACATACACATTCATGCGTTCACACAGCTGTGACTCAAGTCTCGATTCTTACCGGCTTTTTCGTGCTGAAAAAATAAATGTGTCATTTTCATGGTATGATTATGAAGAACATGGTTAGCTTATTCTATTTCGAAACAATGCTGTACGTCATGTTGATCAACTTTTAGATTTGGTTTTGGGTTTCCTACATGAGAAAGCCACGTTAGTCAGTTGTTATTAGCAGAAAAACTCTTGACCTAATTAAACTTTGAAACCTGTGCGACAGATAAGCCGGTTTAGATATTTTATTCATTAAAGATTCTGTTGTTTAAGCAGCTTTTTTTGTAAGGAAATGACAGACTAACTGAAAGCGCTCCATGAGCTGATGTTTAACAGTAGAACAAATGATATAAATATCTTAAGACTTTCAAGAACTTCCTTTCGACAACACTCCTCCACTGTGGGGATCACAGGAGTCGCACCACCAAGTGTCACAGATTAGAGTCGTCATCAACTCCCATCTGTGCTGTTTAAATGTGCATACATGAGCTCCTCGTGCGGCAGCAAAACATTTAGTCAGAGTGGCAGCGTGAGAGTACAGATGGCTGTGTAATTAGCTGGTCTACTCCCTACTGTTTCTTGTCAGCAGCATGAAGGCCACTGGAGCAACACATAGACGAATCACCAGAAAAAGGCCACAAAGTGGAATAAAAGCCAGCCACTGTTCCAAGTTTTCTCACCTCTTTTCAAACAAGGGAAGGGCTCAGCTGCAGCCTGTGGCTACAAGCAATTTATTTATATGTCTCTGCAGGCAGAAAGTGGGCGGAGATTAGCCGTGTATGAGAATAGTTTTAAATGGGCTTTTGGAATTATGCAAATAACAATAATAATAATAATAATGATGATGATGATAATAAATAAATCACTTCTTTAAAGACATGACTTCATTTTTTGATAATACTTTTTATTAACGGTAAAACCAGGTATTACATTATTATAAGTGAGAGGATTACTGCTGCCTTGTAGTATTTTAGGACTGAAAACAGGAAATGACTGTTGGGTGGATGACTTGATTTTATACAGACAGGATGAAGCCTACTCATGGTTATAAAGTCTGGGACCAACACTTTATCCTGGCCAGGGCAAATTATACCACTTTTGACACATTTCATTTGTCTAATTTCTTAGTGTTTTTAGCTATTCTTAACAGATTGACACTGTGTAAACTAAAACACTGAACCTGATGAAGAGTATCCTGCTTTAGATCATAACCTCAGCTCTGTAATTAGCTGCATGTTAGCATGTAGAAGTGAAGTTGAGCTGTTAATTCCTGAAGATCTCCTCCGGTGTGTTCTTCTGGCTAGATCTGTGCAGACTAAATGATGCTGTGGCTGTACAGAGATGACACTTTGATTAAGAGTGCTGTGATGTGGTGAGTCACAAGTCATGTGATCACAACTGACTGAAGTTTGAGTATTGAATATCAATAGTAGGCATAGTTATCAATAATAGACCTATTTAATCTAAAGGGGATCTATATCCTCTTGTAGAGACAGAAAACTGTGTTGGGATTTTACTCTGTAAGTTTTGAAGCGTCTCTTTTATCACAAGCAAGACGACGGCTTCAACAGAGGATGCTTAAATTATTTTGGCTCCCTGTAAATCTCACTACCACCAAGTCCGGCACATGATACAGCTCAGTTTGGGTTGTTGTAATAGTGTCTAATGTTTTTATTGCTCTGCTTGTCTGTACTGTCTTCAACTAATCATAATGTTCATGAGCTGGGCTTCAAAACCGTGGAGTCTTTTTTTTTTTTCTGAAGTAAATTCAAAACAGCTTTGATATTCCAGAGCGGTGTCCAAAAGAAACGGCTCCAAATACAGGCTGCAACTTTCTGCTGTCCATGTGAGGAGAAAGTGACTATTTGTAGCCAACGCCACAGCGCCAACCCACTCTTTCCTCTTTCTGCTTGCTTCGGTCACTCCTTCCCACCTTCACCCTCAAACCTAAGCTGTTGTTTTGCCCCCCCTGCCGCTCTCGGCTTGTTGTGTGAAGTGTCCACACTTTGTTTGGAGCGCCGCTTGATAGATGATGTGTCCGAGCAACACAGGGAACTGATGAAAATCTGACGCAACGTCATCCGTTTGGTTTGAACTTTCCAGCCAATCTGCCAAATATCTATCATTGGAAATGCAGGGATCACACACGGTGGTTTCTCTTCTTCCAACGTGGTGGTTCAACAGAATTAATTGTGGCTTTTGTTTGGCTGATCCCATAGTCTGGAACTGTACTAAGACAGCATCACAAAACAACCACTTTTTCGATCTGTACTAAAGAACCTTTTTTAAAATGCAAAATAAGGTTTGATGTCTCCTCCCTGGAGCCCAACTTTCCACTTCACTCTGAGGGGAAAAGTTGAAGGAGAAGAACATAAAACAGGAGGACTGGGAGTTTAAGAAACAAAAGTATTGAGTCTTAACTCATTCACTCTATTCAGCTGAATCCAATCTCGCTGCTTTAATAGGGTGCAGTCGGCTCTTCAGCCCAGGCATTCAAGCATAGCTGTAGCAGGATGCATATTCATGCACTGCTGGTCTGCAGCTTGTGTTACAATGCACATACAGTGCTGCAGAGAGAGGCTTTTAATGAAAAAGGGAAGAGGAAAAAGAAATAGAGTTGACTCTTTTTCAATCAGCAGGACCGCACAAAGCCTCCAGTGATTTGGCAATTTGATTGAATTGCGTGGTTCCAAAAGGTATCGTACTAATCTGCATTATGGTCATGACATACTTTGTAAGTTCATAAAGCAAATGAGAGAAAACTAAAGGCAACTGCTCTGCCTCAATTAGTCTTCATGCTCTCTAGTTTTTTTCATTCTTTCCTCTTTTGTCTCTTCCTCCTCACTGCAGGCCAGCCAGCTGGGAGTGTACAAGGCTTTTGTGGACAACTACAAGGTGGCACTAGAAACGGCAGAGAAATGCAGCCAAGCCAACATCCAGTTCCAGAAGATATCTGAAGTAAGTTCCTCTTCCAACATAAAAGGATCAAGCGCCAGATGGAAAAATGTAGAAAACATGGCATCCAAGCAAATATGCAGCTTTCATCTGATCCTGTGTTTTTGGGGCTTTATGTAACTGGAGAAACTTGTTTCTGTTTTGCATCATAACATCAAGAAACGATGATAATTAGACAATAGACTAATAGACGAGTCCCTCATTGGCCGTAAACCATAAATCCTATTCAGCAAAGAGAAAAAAAAAAAAGAAGCAGTACAACACAGAAGGGAAGCAAGCCAGTTGATTCATCCTCTTTCAGACAGAGACAACAATGTCTTTGGAAATGTAGTCTTCATTTGAGGAACACTGGTTAACTGAAATTCTCGTTAAAATGTGCTTTGAGTTAGAAATAAGTAAGTTTAGATTAAATAAATCTGCCTCATATGATCGATTATCAGTGTTTTAACAAAGATTTTTACCTCAAGAGTTATTTTAACCAAAGAAAAAGACCCTCCTGTCTGTAAACAACAGTCAGTACAGGACGTTCGCTGCCTTTTACACATGGTTTTAGGTTCAGTTGATGTTTATAATACTGACTAATTTAAACATTTTTACTTGGACTATCTGCTCGCTTAGCAGAGTTGGGAAGAGTAGCCAAAAATTCAAGTAATAGTTGTTACTTCAACATAACATGACTCAAGTAGAAGTAAAAAAAAAAAAGTCATTCACAAAATGTATTCAAGACTAAAAGAGTATTTGGTGAAAAGACTCAAGAGTAACTGATTGTAACATCTGATTAATTTTTTTAGAAATGATACAAGCAGACAAACAAGTTACTAAAACCAGCTTCACCAATCAGAATATGTGAAAGTTTGATTGATGTTTGATTCATTTCTTCATAGAAAATGTTTAACCGTTTGCTTGGCTTATGCAGGAATAATTAAATGTTTACAAACACTAAAAGTGTAGATACGAATGACTTTTTTTTTTTTTTTAAGACTGGGATTCTGCCACCTAATAAGCCTAACATCCACTGAACCACAGCGAAAAAGGAAATTTAGGTCAAACTTAACATGATGTGTTTCTTCAGGTTAGATGTTGAGTGTTTGGATGCTGAAACGTCCGCTTGTTTAGGCAGACACGGAACACACTCCATTATATCGCAGTACAGCGCTGTAAGCAAAACATGATTTGTATGAGGCCAGCTGTGTTCATCCTCTTCAGTTTTAGCCTTGGAGACAGCCGCCTCTGCCATTTTTTATCTGCTTTTATTCCCTGTCTGCTAGGTGAGAAGAATTTGTGCCGCTATGGTTCGTGTGTGGTCACGTGACTGCGTGTCTATGTCTGTTTGGTGAAATTTGTGGCATCTCTCGGGCAAAAATGAGGCTTATGGAATTCAATAAATACATTTTAAAAAAAAGGAACAAGTAGAGCCTTGCCCAGTGTAGCGGAGTAACAGTAGCATTTCTTCTTCACACAAAGTGCGGTGCAGTAAAACTGTTCTTAAAGTACTTTTTTACCCCAAAAAAAGTTACTCAAGTAAATATAACTCCACTGTTCAGGATGTCATGTAATTGTCATCTCTTTAGCTGCAGTAGAGGACTGGGTTGAGTAGCGATTGGTCTCATGTACCCAGATGACAGACCTGAGACCTCCTTTCTCTCCTCTCAGACTCTCTCAACTGATTTGACCTGGTGTGTGTGGCTTTGTAAGCGATGGACAGGGGGCTTAGCTACTCCTTACGATGACAACACTGTAGCACATATAATTACGCTGCATTTGCGCATGATGTGAAGCCCCCATCGGATCATGAGGCCCTACGTTCAGTTTGTGGCACACGTATAAATGTTACAAACTAATTATTATGTTCCTGTGTTTTTTCCAGAACCTCAAGGTAAAAGGCCCTAAAGACTCCAAAGATTGTACCACAACAATATCAATGGAGGGTAAGTTCATGCTTACGTCTGTGTGTGGATGTATGAGTGTATGCAGGATGGCTATGCTGGCTTGCTGCTTTAAGAATCCAGTCCTGCCCCTTCTACTTGTGTATGCAGTGGTGGGCTTCAGGAGGCAAACTGGTGCATGTCTGAACCTGCTCTTTCTCTCTCTCTCTCTCTCTCACACACACACACACACACACACACGGACACTCACACACACTTGTTCTGTCAATTCACTCTCTCTCGCTCTCTGGTGGTATCTGTGGCTGAGAAAGGAGGCAGTGAGCCGGAGAGCAGAGTGAGGAGAGGAGAAGAGGGATATGGAGATGCTTCTGGTCCTCAGACTGTGTTGTAACTGCACATACGGTAACGACTGCATGCCGATGTTTTACGGAGACAACTTGGAGCGTTATTTTTCCTACCTTTTTTCCCCCTTGAAATTTATCTACACAGCATTTCTGTTGTAGGTTGTTCTAATTGAAGGTTTGCTGTGAAGTTGGGATAGTTATTTAAGGTCGCTTGATGGTTATTTCAGCGCTTAATTTTCCTTTCTTTTACATTTGTATGTTGGAGACTGCCTGAGATGATGAAATGAATTTCTTTTGAAGCGTCACTGGGGCTGACGTTCCCAGCTGTCCTTTTATAAAGAAGACGCAGGAGGAAGGCACCTTTAAACGTTTGTTTGTTTAAAAGCAGAGCACGTTTAGTTGCTGGACACAGACTCGGAGCAGATTGGTGTGCGTTTGTGTGTGTCGTGAAGCTGGTACATGCTTGTTCTCAGTTCAAATCAGGCAAACTTGCACTGTTTTGCCGATTATGCCAGACGGTAGACCTTGTGCTGCAAGAGACACAAGAAAATGTTGCCGGCTGTCCAAATTATGCTGTGATCTGCAGAGAAGTCAATTGCACGTCTTTGCCAGGCTGATTGAAGCTGGGTATGTGTGTGTGTGTGTGTGTGTGTGTGTGTGTGTGTGTGTGTGTGTGTGTGTGTGTGTGTGTGTGTGTGTGTG
>JBBBVU010000016.1:3682463-3699995 GCA_037177055.1 Atherinosoma microstoma | reverse complement strand
TGTGTGTGTGTGTGTGTGTGTGTGTGTGTGTGTGTGTGTGTGTGTGTGTGTGTGTGTGTGTATATGTGTGTGTGTGTATATGTGTGTGTGTGTGTGTGTGTGTTATCAGCAGCATGTACCTGCAAAGGGTCTGATAATTTATGTATTGTAAATGAAGAAGCCTTAAAGCGGTAGTTTTAATTATACTCTTCTCTCCTTTTTCATGATAAGGCTACACTTTAAAATTCAGGACAACTATTGTCTCTGCATGCTTTACCGCCGGTTTATAAGGTAGCTAGGTATAGTAGCTTGAAAATAGTTTCACATTTCCTTAACATTCGAGGTTTGTCAGCACCCAAGGGAGCTGCTTTGATTACTTTTGTATTGTAGTCTCTTAATAACCTCTCCAAGTATCAGAGAGATTTCTTTTCTTCATCCTTTCTACTTTTGTCTATATTTTCATAAGTTGCTTGCTTTTTTTAACCACACTCATCTGTCCATTTTCATGCTTTCCTCCTCATTTAACTGTATGTGAGTCGAATAAAACCCACATTTTTGAGACTTTTCTTGACTGAATAAATCAGGTTTTGTACGTGTAGCCTCACTTTTTCATCTGCTTACTCCCTGTTGATAAAGGGAAGCAAATAGAAACACAAGTACCAAATTCAAAAAACCTCTTGTTTTACATCTAAATGAGTAATCTCACAGTTTTCTATTCTTCTTTAATTCTTTTTTAAAATTACCGTACATTATCGTTCCCTTTTCCATCCTTCTCTTCCTCCTCCGGCTCAAGCCTGGTGCTGGTAGTCCAATGCTTTGCCAAAAACTGAGGCATGAAAGCTGGCACTTCCCCTGTCCTAGTTGAGGACCCGAAGCCATGTGTGTGCTTTTTCAAAGACTTTGCCCACATGGTTTATCCCCTGGTTAGCAAAGATGACCTGTCTGTGAGCCAAGTTGTCAAGGCGACCTTGAGAGCAGAACCAATCAGAGGCACCTCTCTGTGACAGGACATCGACTTCCAATAATCCCCCTCTCTCTCTCTATCCGATCCTCTCCGTCTCCGCATCTTCTCATCCTCCTTCATCCTGATCCTTGACTAGACTGTAAATTTGGCCTCTCCATCAGTGATAGTTGAACACAAAGAAAATGGGACTTCTGAGACACGTGGGTCCAAAGATTGAACATTGATGCAACATCAGGACACTCGTACTCTTTCTCTAAGATATAGATAATTATGATGTCATATATGTTGTAAAATGAGAGAAAAGACAAGAACAGAAGTTTTTTTTAGTCCAATCTGGTTGTTCAGATTCTCAAAAGCAAAGAATTGCGTCAACCGTAAAACATCTTACCTTGTTCAGACTGATGTATGTAAAAAAGGGGTCAGTTAGATGGATTGATGGGTGGTTTCTGACCTCGGAGGATAAATCTGGCTGAGATAACCCCTGAACCTACCACCTGCAAAATCATCAGCCCCTTCTGTGCTGTGTGTTTATTCCCCAATTAACAATGTTTACATGCTAAACTATGGAACATGCTGATTATTACACTTGGTTAACATGAGCATGTAAGCATTTTAATTTTGAACCTGTTTGCATGCTGATGTAATCACTTAGCTGAGAGTATAACTGCACCTAATTACAGCCCCGAAGAGCAGCTCACAGTACAAACATGGAGCGTCGACACTCGGTCGATGCAATCAACTACTGAACATGCTACTTGTGTTTTTCAAGCTAACCCAAAGGAATCTAACCCTTCACAAAGTGATGTGAATACAGATTTTTACACAGACTTAATTAAATATTCTCTGCCCTTGCAGTCAGTGCAGGGTCCGTAGTAAATCCCTGGAGGTAGCAGTATCGGTTCACTCAGCCACAACCATTGACGGAGGCCACGTAATGATCAGAGACTAAAAGAAACTTCAAAGAGCATCAGCAAAGACCTTCTAGAGGATTCTCTTTGGTACCATATATACTAGCTGTGTGTGTGTAGTGTAAAATAAAAAGTCTATAGAGTGAATGAAGTTTCATGTAATAGGCTCCATCGGTAGATCTGAGCATGTTGTGCTCTCACTCTTGAATACGTTATGATTGATGGATGAAGCAAGGGTGAGCAGATCAGTAAAGAATAAACAGAGAACATGTCTGCACTGCTGTGCGGCTTAAGGGACTGTTGTTGAATTGTTTAAGCAGATGAATGTAACATTCAGGGGACGTGAAGCTGAGCTTCTTCCTCTGCTTTGGAGGAGAGAACCGCCTGGCGGGGACGAGCCTCCCTGCATACTGAAGACTCATCTCTTCACTCAGTTTCTCTTGGCTAGCTTTCCTCCCTCTGGTGTTTTGGAGTAAGTCTCTATAACTCTCCATTTTTCACAATTAAAAACGGAGATTAACTTGATCACAGAGTGGAACCTTGTCAGCTGCTTTCTGCATGTTTATACCTCGGTGGGTTGTTTTTTATCAGCATTCCCCTCCTATCTTCTTTGTTGAGGAAAAGTTTTGTTCTTCCCTCTTCCACCTTTCCTGCTTGATGTCATTTTTTTTTATTATTCTGCATTCTTTCCAGATTTCATTTTCCTCTGACTGTTCAAGTCTCACCTAGAGCTGTCACGTATGTCAGCTGCCTCTGCTGTTCGCACCACCTTAGCAGCAGAGCCGTCCCCGGGGAAACAAGTCAAGTGTAGTGATGCAAGCTTAAAACCGGCTCAGATGCGAGATCGATGGCATGCGAGCACATGTCAGACTCACTGCACTTTTTTTCCCCCTATATCTGCTTCTATTTGTGTCATGTTTGCATCTGTGCTTTCCAGTATCCAGGGAAGCTGTTGTTTTTACCTTTTTAGCAGCATCAATAAGCAGTGCAGCTGTTACAGAACAGCTTTAATGTGTGGAGAGACTTAGAATAGTACGATCAATGTAATATGACTCTTTTAACTCCTACATGGAAAGTGCTTTTTCACTTTCCCACTTCCAGGGAGGTCAAACTTCAGCATCAGCTGTGTTTGCTGAAGGAAGATTTAATAGTACAGATTCTTGTTGTCCTGAAGCCTAATGTCGACTTGCTAATCATCATTTGTCAGACACTAAATGCAGCGTTTGGCCCTGCAGTGCAGTCTTGAGTGGGAGTATTTATCCTTGTTTGAGCTGTGGGACTGGGACCTGCTGTGTGTGCTTGGAACACTGACTCAGAGCCCTCCTCTTCTCTCCCCCACAGCTCTCCTCTACAAGCCGATTGACCGTGTTACCAGAAGCACCCTGGTCCTTCATGTGAGTTACATACCTTGCACCAGTCTAAATGTTCAGCTCACCCAAAGTACAAAAATAATTTTGTAGCCGATTATAGAGAAGCATTGATTGTCATTTCCTTGGACAATTCTTATTTATTTATTTCATTTCTGACTTTGAAGACTTTCGCCTTCCTTCCTTTTGTAAGAACTATAATTAGCTGCACATTAAAGTGTTTTATGTCATGAACTGAACATTTAAGTGGAAAAAGCTTTAACCATGAATAACTTTTTAGTTTACTTTTTCTCCCTACACAAGACAGCATGGACCCCCCCCCCCCTCTTTGTCTGTGAAGAAATAAAAGAAAATGATTAAACTAAGTCAAATAATTAGATCAAATTAGATTAAATGCCTTCAGTAGTGTTTGTTGAAAATCTAATAAGACATAAAAAGCATACTTGTCTGAGAATATAGAAGTGCATCAAAGAATTTATTTCCAACCAATCATTTTAATTACAGCACTGTATTTATTTTTCAGGAAATTATAAACTGATGGAGCAGATGATAAATACAAAGAAAAATGAAACTAGAGCCCTTTACTTTGTTAACCAAAAATAAATAAAGATGCATAATCAGCTGATCATTGGTCTGAGCTCGTCAAACTGGAAATTGCCTCTTTCCAACAACCAATCACCCAATCAGTACATCCCTAACTGTCCCTATAGATATATTTATATGTTTTTTTATCTTCACTGAAATAGATTTAAAAAATGTCAATCTCCACTCTAAGTACCCCAAATCTAATTATCGCATTGCACATCCATCAGTGAGGAAACGTTTTACATCTATAAATATGTGGTTTGGTATCACCATTCACCACAGATGCTGATTTCTGTTGTGTATCACAGAGTCCTCCCAGCGTAAAGAAGCCTTCTGCTTTGAAAAAGGAAAATGAATCTGAAACTGTCAGTCAGGCAAGCAGAGGTGACTGGATGTGTCTCGTTGGGTTATGGGAGTGTGAATAAGTTTACATAAAGCTGTAAGGAAAACAAAGAGCTTATTTCATTAATAGCTTACAGTAGCTTGTGTTCCAGCGAAGGTCATGCTCCTGTCACATCTGCAAACTAAGCAAAAACAACTGGGAGGGAAAGCTGCTCAGACCTCTGCCGTCAGCTGCAGTGCTCATCACCCCGCTGCACTGATGAAAGGCAGCTTCAACAAAAACAAGGAAATGACATTTTCTGTGATTGCTTTGGTGTTCCGTAAGAAGGCCGAGGATGTGCAGCACAAATACGTTTTGAATGAAAAAAAGAAATCGGCACATCTTTGTGTTTGGACGATTTTTGTTGGAAAGTGAGAATCCAATCTCGGCGGGAAAAAGAAATGTAATGAGGATGAGTGCATTTCAAGATGATCGAGTCAAAGCTTACACAATTGTCTGCTTGCACAGGACTTGCTGAAACACACTCCTAAGGACCACCCAGACTTCCCCCTCCTGCAGGACGCTCTGCGGATTTCTCAGAACTTCCTCTCCTCCATCAACGAGGAGATTGACCCTCGCAGGACTGCTGTCACTACACCCAAAGGAGAGGTGGGTGGGATGTTTTTGAGCACTCAAAATTGAATCACATCTTCTCAAAATGTAAGTGAGACACATCAGCTGAGCATCCCGCTGTTATTATCGCTGCTCATGGAGCCATCTCTGTCTGAAACAACTGTAAAGTTGGCGTATTAAGATCTATTTCTAGTTTTGACCTGAGATGGTTGCTGAAATGACCAGAATTAACATTTTGTGCTCTCTTAGGCGCGTCAGCTTGTGAAGGATGGCTTTCTGGTGGAGGTGTCGGAAAGCTCCAGGAAGCTACGACACGTCTTCCTTTTCACCGATCTGCTGCTCTGTGCCAAGATGAAGAAGACATCAGTGGGGTAAGTTTACTTTCCTTTTAGCTTTTTGATGTCTCCCTCTGCTAAAAGACAATTGGGTCTCCCTTTCTGATTCCACCTCTGCAAGGCATAAACATCTATGAAGCACCCGGAGCAGAGAAAGCAGGCATCTGGACACTGTTGTTATAAAAATAAATAAAAGAACATGTCTTTGAGCTGGTTGCACAAGAAGGAGAAGTGTCAGAAACACAGTGTATGTCTGTGTGTGTTGCTCCATGGAAGAAGTTGAGACATGCCTGTAGATTGAGTGCTGCTTTTACAGGATTAGCTTTTTCTTGCTCCTGTTAGCTTAATTGGAACCTCTTGAGATTGACATCCATCATATGTCTGTACCATTTTCAGCCACCCATCTCTCGCAGCAATACATAGCGTTGCCATAACTACCAGACCTGTAAATCAACTCTTATGGTCTGTGCTGTTATCTCAGTATGGCGACAGTCACACACAGAGCAGAGCAACCATCCAGAAACTCAATCACCTTGTGTTAAGCCTCTGAGGATCCTTAATCCCTGCTGAATCCTATGATTATCTCTATTCTGTCATTTTGCAATAAATCATATTTACAACAACTCCACTGCTTCATGCTACACATCGTTTTCCTTCAACATATTCCACCTGCTGTTAAAAATTTATGAAAATAAAAATTACATTCATCTTTAAATTCCTCTCATGTGATGGAGTTTTGAATATTGTCACAAAGCCAAACCAGACACGAGGAAAGCAAAACAGTTTGTTATAACAGAACAAAGGTGTTCAGTCCTAGCTGATGGAAATGGAAATGTGTAAAATAAATACTTGAGCGTAATGTTTACTAGGTTTTTCCAGTGGTTGTCATTTTTATGGGAGCAGTAAAATCATTTAGATGTTGTTTCACGTCTTTAAAACTTGAATTTAAAATGCAACACTGAACAATGAGAGGTTCATTTTTAGCACTTTTATATATGTCTGAGTAGGTCAACCTAACCGTACGCATGTCTTTATCTAAATTTGAATGAGTATTTTTGGCTGTCAGATTATTTTTGCCATGTAAAAATGTATATATTCTCATCAGCTTTGGGTATCAGATGCATTTAGATATGCTTTACCACTGGAGGCCATCACATATGACCTTCCAGATGATTAAGTGAGTTGACTGGGCTTCACTCAAAAAGGATTATTTAAGTCCAGTTAGTTGAAAAGCACATTATTCTCATCTGTATTACTGGTTGAAGTCACTCTCTGTCAACATCATTTTGACCAAAGATCCTTGTGACAGCATGAATAGGCTGAAAACAGTTCATCACTCTGCTGCTTTTAGGTGAATTTGGCCCAGATTTCAAGACTTGCAGTTGAATAAAAAGATAATTAAACCATGGGTAACACTGGCGGCATGTTGTACGGCAGTTTTACCATTGAGGTGTAAAACAGGATTTCCTGTTTGACTTTCAGACTAATATTTTATTTTTCTCCTATTTCCTGTATCCTTTCCGTCTGTTTGCAGCCGCCATCAGCAGTATGAGTGCAAGTGGTACATCCCTCTGGCTGATTTAACTTTCCAAACCCTGGACGACTCAGACTCCTGCCCGAGCATCCAAGTTCTGCCCGAGCATGAGATTGAGGAGATGAAGATCAAGATCTCAGCCATAAAGAGTGACATACAGAAAGAGAAGGTAATTTATTTTTCTGTCCCGGCATGTGGATTTAAATCCAGTGTAGTCCCAAAGCTTTAAAGTGCTTAGAAACTTCCTCTCAGACTGAACTGAAACCATTTTAATCTTGTATTAATGCAACAAAAAAAAAGAAAGAAACGGAGAAAGTTCTGAGTTTGGAGTCAATTTATAAATTCTGGCATGGAAAATGTACTAGTCTTGATATTGAATTAGCCCCATAGCTTCTTATCTCTAAGTGGGACTTTCCAGTGTTCCTTATAATTAATCATCAGCTGGCTCGGTTGTTGTACGAAACACAAACACATTCAAATGAATCAAAAGGGAAGTTTGGTGCAACGAAACGGTACAAGTCGCTAATTTGTTTATTTATCAGAACAGATTTAGACTTTCATGGAAAAGCCTTTCCTGTGTGAGTGGTCCTTACTGGAACCACAGCACCTTCCTTTCAGCCCAACCCATATCACCGTCAGAGATGAAATCATCTTTATGTGCCATGTACACCTTTTAATGTGAGTTCATGAAAGGAAAAAAAGGAGTGTATGCAGACTATACAAGACTATATTAAGTCCTCCAACATGATCAAACAAATCAAATTCAAAACAAGAACCTTCATTGTCAGATGAAATGTTTAGATGCTATAAGCTGTCAACAGTGATACATTTGCTCAGTAATGCACCCCCAGTAGCATAGAGTTCCTGTTATTCCCCTCTGGCAGCATCAAACTCGCCCACCCGGAGCACAGCGAGTGACCACGGTTGGTATTTCCAGGCACTGGAGGCCTGTGCAGAGAGATTCAGCTGATTGTAGCCTGGCTGGCTCTGACTCACGGCTTCCTGGTGGAGCCTGGGAGTATTTATTTGTTTTCCTTCGGTGCTGACAAGAAGACCAGACCCTTGAATTACATATCCTCCCACAGCACAGAGTTAATTTTCTGAGATTAATCCAGTCTGTCTTAAAGAATAAGTAAGACTGCAATTAGCCAACATCGTCTGTCTTATATCTGTGTAAATTATTTATCTGGATGCGCAAACCTTTAATTGCAAACACATTTCCTTCATTTTGAGAGAATTTAATCATCGGTTTTTAAGGTCTTAGAAGTGGATATTTAGATACAATTGAAAATACCTAATGGTTACTGTTCGATTTTATTGGAATTTCATTGCTTTTAGTCTGTAATTTTTCAACAGTGAGAAAATAATGCAGGTACCTTGGGAGATTTTAATACTCAGTCTACAGATCGCTTTATTATCTGCTCAGTAAAATGAATATAAACAAAATAAATCATTTAGTTCTTTGATTTCCACTGACATGAAACAAGAATATAAAGAAAAATTTGCCTCATGTTTTGGAGCAGAAGCAATTAAAGTGACACAATATGTAAACCCCCTTTTAGGTCATGCTGAGTCTAAATAAGTGAATCTGCTCATTATCTGATTTGAGTTATGAGTCAGAAGGAAAACAGCTAAAATACCTCTTTGTTACTCTCCCCCAAAGCTTGCAAAATGTTTTCAGTTGATTAACAGAACATGTGTTTTTTTTTTTTAATCTGCTTGAATTTCTCTGAGCTCATTTGCTTTTTTTGTGCGTTTGTCCAGAAAGCACCAAAGGGTCAGAGCCGCGTGGACCGTCTGAGGAAGAAGATGAATGAGCAGGAGTCCTGGCTGCTCCTGCACTCCCCCACTATCCCCTTCCGCATACACAATAAACACGGAAAGGTACTCTGTCCTTGTCTTCAGGTTTCTCGCTGCATTCATGTCACTGCAATGCTCAACTTGTGCCACTAGAGGGAGTCATGAACCTTTTAAAGACTCAGAAGAATAAGAATCGTTTGACAGCGGGAGATTCGTTCACACCCTGAAGTGTGCTTTTTAATGAAGAGACCATTTCTTTGATGTATGTTTTAATCCTGCTTTTCTCTGTACATGCAGAGCTTTCTGTTTCTGCTGTCTTCTGACTATGAGAGGGCAGAGTGGAAGGAAAGCATCCAAAAGCTCCAGAAGAAAGGTAACGCTGCCTTTTTAGTTTAACTGCTTTGTAAGATAATGTAATTCAAAAGCTGCACAAAAGTAAAATAAACAGTTGATTGAAGCTGGTTTATTTTCTTTCAGATCTCCAGGCCTGTGTATTAAGTTCTGTAGAGCTCCAGGTCCTGACCAGCTCTTGTTTCAAACTCCGAACTGTCCACAACATTCCTGTCACCAGTAACAAAGATGGTAAGAAAAACTCACACAAAGAATCTCTTTTATTCTGGAGTTGGGACACTTGATATTTTTGTCCTTTTTTTTTTTTGTCTACAGTCTCACTCTGTCTCTCATTGCTCTTTCCTCTATCCTCTGCTTTGAATTTAAATTTACGGGGAAAAAAGTGCCCATTTCACTCTAAACACAAAAAAGCCACATAATGAAAGCGAGGGCTCTTGTAGGAGATGAATATGGGTTACAATATGTTTCTCATCTAGCTCGTAGCGGTCAATGCCATGCAGTGTGACGGCAGTGAGCTCTCAGCTTCTATATGTTTGTTTTTGCTCCAGATCTCCACGTTGCAACCGCTTTCAGGGGCTTTGGGGGGGGTGACATTAAAGCCATCTGGCCAACCTACTCTGATCTCCTCAAATACCATGGGAGTCTCACATGCACACACAATACACATGCATGAATTGAAAGGCTTCAGTACATTAAAAATCACATTGTTTGAATCTTTTTTGGGTAATTTTGGAAAAAAAAAAACCTTGCTTGCTGCTAATTTAAAATAAATTTCTGTTTGAGCTGCTATTATGACATAAAGAAGTACTCATGTTGATTTTTGCAGTGGAGTATTTTTTGCTGTGATGGTCTCACGTCTCATCAATGAAGATTAGTATTTGGCTTTGTTTTAAGGAGCCTTTATTCGCCTGAATTTTGCTATGATGTCGACTCTTGCTTCAGCTAAAAGTGTAGTTCAATATAACTTTCGAATATATGTGTATGCTTCAGATTAGATTGCCCTACTCAGTGTTTCTCAAATGACATATAGGAATTACTACATTTGGTCAAACACTTGTGAAATGCATTTTGCATGCTCTATAGTGAGCAGGCAGGGAATATTACAAATGCTATCAGTAGAATGAGTCAGTCTGAGAGCACTTTGGCTCTCTTTTCTCTTTTAAAACCTTTTCAATGTATATTAAAGATAGCTGTAGTCTTCAGATCTGAAAAGTTAAGCCAATGTAGAAATCCCTTAAACCTGCATTCTCTCTCATGGATCGTAGAGGGAGATTACTGTGGGGCAAAAAGAAGTCAGACTGTATAGAAACCTATGGAAAATGAACCTTATTCAGTTTATTGCTCTGGTAAACATTTTCTTAATTGACTTTATGGTCTCGAGTGAGTTTCAAGTCTGATACAAAATGAAGTTAGATTTAAATTTATGGTTCCACCGAGGGTAAAATGGACAGTAAAAAGAAGAACGATTTGAGGCAAGGCTTCCCCGTCATTATTAGCTCACCACTGATCTCTCGATCAAAAGCTTTAATTTAGTTTTTTATGGAGATGGATTTTTTTTTATGTGTCTGTATGTATGATTTATTTCTATGAATGTAGGGGATTGAAGGAGAAAACACATAATTTTAAATAATATCTGAGGGTGTATGGACCAGGCTTCAGCTAGACAGAGCTACTCCTCACTCAGAAAAGAAAGAAATATAAGAAAATAGACCATCCAAAATATTGAAATTGAGGCTTCAAAATAATTGACTACATATCAGTGGAGATCATGGTAGCTACATGCATCTATTATGTAGAATCTAAGATGTTTTCATAAGGAGAATGAGGTATCCTCATTTATTTTAGGACATTTTTTACACCCCTTTATAATATAATATATTTGAACATTAATATGAACAAACAGCCATTGGCTGTGTAAAGATGGAGTGGATTAATGACATCTTTTCTTTAAAAAAACAGTTCACTTTCTTTCTGTGAGTGTTTTAGTTTCAGGTCTTGTTCAATGTTAAAGCTGCCAAGATAGCAGCACCTGCGTTTTCAGCCATCCAAGTCCCACCCATGCATTTCTAAAAGGCATGAAAAGATGGGTGGGGAAGATTCGATGCATCCCAGGATGTAGTCGTTTTTCTAGTTCTCTTAGTAGTTTCCAAAAGTAGTAGAAGTATAAAACAAGATCAATGACCTGGTGTTTAAAAGTACCATCAACCTGTCAGCTTGTCTCCACACAAGTATAGGGATGTTGTACTTTTCTCCGTAGATGTGATACCCCAGTGTTTTCAGACAGAGCCCAAGAACCTTGTCTCGTCTTGACTTTGACCCACTGATCATTAGAAAACAAACATAAACACACACATAAACCTCAATGTCATATAATGCCAGGAGCACAGCGGGGGTTTAAATGGACCGGCTGGTGGAGGAATGCTTCTCATAACTAAGACGATACCTGAGAAGACCAAGCTCTTTAGATCCTCACCCTTTTATTTGGTTCTGTTGATTGAATTAAAATGAGTTAACACATGTTGGTTTTCAACAGTTCATTGGCCAAGTCGGATTACAACGGAGACATAAAAGTCTCACTTTCACGCTAAAAGCAGCACACAGGCCACCTTGAAGCTGAACCTATGAACTGTCTGCCTGTGAAACGCCCCAGTTGCATATTTAAAACACACACACTCATTTAACCCCGAGGCCTGACTGCTTTCCTCTCAGCCATGTACACTGGAGCCCTGCCACCCTCCATCATGGTTTATTTACCTGGAAATGGCCTCAACCAAAGCAAGAATGTGTCCTCTTCACATGTCTGTTGGTAGGATGTAAAGAGGAGTGTTGTCTACCAGCTGGCTCAGCTGCTATAGAAGTCTGGTCCTGCTGATCATGTGTGGTCTGATATATCGATCTGGTATACTGTTTGGTTTCTGTCCGATTCCCAGATCGATTAAAATAGTTTCCTTTACCATTTTCCATATACATTTTATTCCAGTTTGGTCTAAAAATAATCCGATGCATCAAAAAATTTGAAGAAGGAAAATATCACATTTGAAATTATCCATGAATGGAAAAACTGGCTCTGGACAAAAGTTGTTCTTTAGCTACAGTGAGGAGCAGAAGAGGATGAAACTGAACAGACCCTGGCAGAAGAACTCTTTAACATGAGAGAAGCTTCCAACAACTACTGAAATGAATACGTTTGCGTGCTAAAATGTGTCATTTCGAATTCATTTTTGAACTGGCAGTATAAATTGGAAATCTTGGATACATTAGAGCAGCAGCTGAAGTGTGACTCAAGTTATATCTGCAAGCAAAACAGTGCTCAGTCGGATCATGGCCTTGTTCTTTCTGTGTCTTTTCCCCCCATGAGTCATTCTCTTATCTGAACAATGATGAAGCGTAGATACAGGCTGGAAGCAGGAGGGTCATGCATGCCGTAATGTGTCATGACTGCTTCTCGTGGAACTGATTTCTGAGCACAAACTCTCTGACTTTTAGATACAGTGTGTTACGTCACTGCATTTTCACTAACCGCTATGTGTGCTTGTTTTCCAGATGAGGAGACTCCTGGCCTGTACGGCTTTCTGCATGTGATCGTCCACTCTGCCAAAGGATTCAAGGAGTCAGCCAGTAAGTCAGCCAGAAAGAGCTTTTTGGGTTTTCTTTCTCCACTCAGTCCAGTGCAGCTTCTGTGCGTATCCCTTTGCCAACAAAACACATGATCCATTCGAACACTGCAGCCTGCACATGTAGTTCCAATCAATGCATGGTGAAAACAGAGATGGATGGACGGATAGAGGGGGCGGAGGGAGAAAGGGAAGTGTCGGAGAGGGACGTGACAGCATCTCTGAGGGCAAAGCAGGATTCCTTTGATGTTTTCGTTTAGCAGACATCACAAGTGCCACAAAAGCACTTCAGGCACATAAAAAGAAAAAGGAAAAAGACTTTAAAAATCATGCCCAGCTTTCACTGTGGAGCAGGGATGTTTTGTTCACACACTCGGACCTTTCCTACCCTACACAAATGTTCCTTTGTATATCGTTTTGTGGAGGCAGATCTCTGTGGTGAATGTTCATTATCAGCCGAGTGTGATGGGTCTTTTTAGACTATAGTGGACAGCTGGTGCTCCGGTACATTCTGTGCCCTTTGTCGCACAAGTCCTTGTTTAAATATCAAATATCGAGGGGTGAAGAAGCAGATTTCTTCAGTTACCATGACAGCCTTGGGTTCTGTATGTGAAAGCTGGCCCCCTAGAATTTCCCAGTTAATGGATTGGAAAGCTCTCTACTCTGAAAGCCTGTTTGATCCTCGACGGAGCGCGGAGAGCTGACAGGTTTAAAAATGAAGAAGTGTGTGTTTGTGTGCGCGTGTGGAAGGGAAGTCGGGTGGGTTCGCTGATGCGGTTTGACATTAGCGTGTCTGGTGGGAGCGTACAGAGTCTGGGTGGGGCATGACAGGCATGGAGTCGGTGTGGGCAGATTATGTGTTGGTGTAGTTTGAGGTCACACCAGTGTTCATATCTTCTCCTCTGTGTGAGCCTTCGCATGAGAACACCTGACTTCTACCGAAGATGTGTTTGTTTTACCTATTTCAGAAATACGTGAAAGCTTGAGGTATTTGTTTTTAGTATCTCTGTAGGGTTACGAAGCTGGTCCTGGTGTCTCATGTTTTGAAAGTAACCCCATAATATCACATTGTCTCTCATGATGGTAGGAGACGTTGCTTGTGCTGTAGAAGTCTATCCAATATCAGGATTACTAGAAATTACAATGTTCTTCAGATGCAGCTCGATGATTGGATTCAGTTTGTGGGAGGGGGGGTTGACACAGACGCTGTGTAGTGATGTTGGTGTGTAGTTCACCCTGTGTGGTTTGTTTCAGTAGCATTTTCTGTTTGAGGTATTTCTTCCCGAAAGTCGTCCTTTCGTTGAGGGATTTTGAAACACAGTGCTGCACTTCTTCATGATAGTCCATGCCGAGATTATCAATTCAAATGGGGATGTATTGCGACAATAATTGTTGGGTTTTATTCAGTGTTTTTGACTGTTTAGAAGACTTTGAGTCCTTTACATTAGCCTTCTTTTTGTTTCCTTTTAAACTGAAAAGTGGCATAAGGATGTAAGATAAGATCTTATTCGAGCTATTATTTGTGTCACAACAATCTCTCCGCAGTGGGAAAGGGGCTTTGAATTCAGCCCAGGGCAAAGTTAGTCAAACTAGGTCACAGCAGGGAAAACCGAGAGTTGAGCATCTCCCAAAAACTGTTCATGAAAAAAAGTCTATGCAAAATCATGACCTAGTAAAAGATCAAAAACGTATCCTGTCACTTTATTCGTATTCTGAGTTTATATTTATGTGTGTCTAAGTGTCAGTGAGGCTGCATTCTTCCTCCTATAGTCTGTGACTGCATCAGATCGTCCCATATTACTGTAAATAAAGGTACACAAGCTTCTTCAGCTTCCTCGGGGAGACTAAAACAGCTGCTAAAGGGCAAAAAAAAAGCTAGATAAGAACTTTCTGCACTCCGAACCAGCAGTTCTGTTACTCTTTATTGTTCCCCAGAGCTGTGAGAGTTTCTTAAGAGTGTATGAAATCCAATCCAGCCACGACCGCCTGTTTTCTCATTTATTGTTTGCTAAACTTTTATTAGTTTTCTCCCTGTGGATGTAATGTAAACACTTAGATTCTGCCTGTTCTCTGCTTATTGTGTTTGCTCTCTAAGACGAATATTTTCTCCCGAAGCCACGAAGCAAAACTTTACAAACGGCCCTTTTAGTGGCTGTAAAATGCAACAGTAGAGACGCTGATTAGTTTAACTGATTATCACTTGCCTCCTAATTCTGTGAACCCTCAGTTTGACCCGGCACTCAGCAGCCGTGGGCAAGAATTAGCCTCCCTTATAAGAACACACACACACACCACAACGGCTGTAGTCCCCGGCTAATTGAGATGGAAACGGATGGTATCCATTAACCCTTGCGTTTAAGGGTCAGAGACCTCATGCTGACCAATTTATCCCCCTCATAGCCTAATACTCACGGTGACCTGCCAGGGAAATGAAAACTCATGAAAGTCTGTCCTAGTTTTCAAAGCCCTCCTGGATAAGGGCACCCGTCTCTAAATATGCTCTCTGTGGCCTTGTTTGAGTTTTTGGGTCTGGGCACATAAACCTGTTTCAGATGGAGAGGAAATCAGCTGGAAGCTCTTTGGGACTATGGATACACTCCTCATATCCACATGGAGCTGTATTTAATAACTCCAAATGTCTTAAACAATTACTGATCCCTGCTTTTGTTGAATAGAGGATGACCAACATCTGTTTTAGTTGTCATAGAAATTGTCTATTTTTATGAATATATTTGCAGAATCACTCTGATACTCTAAATTAAACCTTTTTGTTCTCTTTTTAACGTGGTATGTAAAGTCAGAGGTAATCGCCATGAGCTGTTATGCTTCCGTATGTAGAGGAAACATATAATAATTGCTTCATTTTAGAAATATCCCCCAGATGGTCACTCTGAATTCCCCTCCGCTGAACTTCCCTCATACCATGGCCACTAATCTCTTCCTCATTGGGAGCAATTATGCCAGAAACTTTCAGGATGCTGTGAAAACAAACAAAGAGGGAATGGATCCAGATGGAAGCATGGTGCTGTGAGTTACATGGATGCATGTGTGAATGTTTGCTCAGGTCAGTCACAGCTCATCTACACACGCTCGGTGTCTCTCCATGCTCCGACTCGCTTCACGCTCTCGTTTCTGATGACGACTTTGCTTTTGATGCAATATTCTGTCAATCTTTGTGTAACGACGTGAATGCAGGATTCAAACAGGCCCCTTTACCCCCCCACACCCTCACCCTGCCTTCCCTCAAATCACAGTGACGATCCCGATGCGAGGTCAAACCACAAACCCATCCGTCTTGCTGTCAGACTGAGGTAATCCCATGGGACCAGGTCCAGGCTACAGGAAATACTAGACATTTTACAGACAGCTGGTGGCGCGGTCTGCAGGAGCAGCTTCAGCAGCCGTTTAAAGAAACACATTAACAGACTTAATTGCTCTGTGTAGGAGTCGAGCGTGAGCCGATCCCAGCGGAGCGGCAGCGGTGGAATGAGGATGTTGAGGACTACTGGGGTTGATTGTATACACAGACAGGAGATTGATGTCTGTCAGCTGACAAACTATAAAGACATAGACAAACTGGAGAGCGGTTTCTCTCTGGTGGAGTTATTTATTTATTTTTCAGCTTTTAAATGCACATTTGTTTCAAATTCGCCACGCGATGACTCGCTCATTTATCTTCAGTGATCTATTATAAACATTTTTGCTGTAAAATGGGACCAGTTGTGGTGCACTGTTTGGGATTCATATGTCTGTTGGATGTTGGACTCTGATGGTACTATTCATTTAGGAGAAGGCTACAATGAGATGCTACATTCAGCAGAGCAAATTCACAGCTTGTTAAATATGATTTTGCTTTTCATTTTTGCTACATTTAGCCAAAATTGAATATCTCTGAACTTTTTTCACTGTTACTTTGAGTCAGTGAGACCATTAAGTGTGTCACGTTGGACTGTTGAAATGGTATTTCATGCTTCTTGTGCCCTTTTTTTAACACCAGATAATTACTTGTATAATAAGGAAAACTGAAAGAATATTCAATAATACAAATAACTGTTATTGGAAGCTGGGTGTCAATATTATATACTATTAAAATACTGCTTTTGCAGCAAGAGACTCAAGAACAAGAAGTATTTTTAGCCTGTTTTTTTGCTGAGCTTTAATTAAAAGACTTGCTTAAATGACTCAAAAATCAATGTAGTAATTAAGAATTGCATCAACAGGGGTTTAATAGTTCGACTTTATTGTGCTGTATATTATATCTCTTCAGAGCTCAGCCATAATTGCATGGAGGTATGTCACAAAAAATCTAAAAGTTGGTCTTTATGTGATGAACTTGTCTCTTCTCCTTTCCTTATAGATTTATATTGCACCCTTGAAGTGGACTCATTCGGTTACTTTGTCAGCAAAGCTAAGACCCGAGTCTTCAGAGACACTACAGAGCCTCAGTGGAACGAAGTCAGTCACTAACCCATCATCTTTATCAGGACACATTTTTTACTTTCATTGCCAAGGCAACCGTCTAATTCTCTTTCTGTACGTCTGCGTAGGAGTTCGAGATCGAGTTGGAGGGCTCCCAGTACCTGCGGATCCTTTGCTACGAGAAGTGTTACGACAAAAGCATGCTCAACAAGGACGACAACGAGATCGTGGACAAGATCATGGGCAAAGGGCAGGTCCAGGTAAGAGGTTGGCTGCTGAGAGGCAATCACAAAAATAGACCCCGCACAAAGAGATGTCTATGTCCTTTGGGAAGATTTTCCTCCATGTGACTCATTTTAATTATCTGCACAGTGAAGTGGCTTTGTTGTGGCGTCCTGCAATAGCGCTGGTTGGATTAATAGTCTGAGAGTTTATTTAAACACAGTTCCCCCCTTGTTGTGGTGAAAAAATGTTAACTAGCTGTGGTCTACACACAGAAGAAAGTGTGTCTTTAGTAAATTCTGCCTTTCACTTTGCATCATTGTGAAGAGTTTACAACAGTTCATTGAGCTGTTAATATTTTCCAAAACTTCATGGAAAAATATGTTTGGTCAAGTGGAAGTTTGGATAAAAAACACAGGAAAAGAAAAAAGAAAGGGAGGGTGTGAAAAATGGGGAGAGGGGAAGAGAAAAAGTCTGAACTCCAGGCACGAATCTGTGT
>JBBBVU010000016.1:3662061-3682363 GCA_037177055.1 Atherinosoma microstoma | reverse complement strand
CTGTCATTTTTCCTGCCGTTTAGTTAAAGTGCAGCTGTATGAGTTTCATCTTTTGCTGTCCTGTAATTGATAGTACTTTGCGTTATTTGGGTCAACAGTGAGGGTTTAAAATGCTCTTATCATCAATTAATCTCTCCATATTTCTTTCAAGTGGCACAAGTCTTCGCCAGAGGTAAGCTTCCAGCAGCTTATTTATAAACCTTCCTCTGACTCAGACTTCAGAAAAATACATAAACCAGTTAAAACATTTCAGAGATGTGTTTTGATGTGTTATGCTGCACATAGCATCACATTTGTAGTCGCAGGTAAAAGTCGAACCAGTTACAAGTTTCTCTTGGAAGCGTTTTGTCTTGGATATCAAAAAAGTGGGGCAAACATGAGTTATCCCCCCCCCCCCATAATGTTGCATATGAAAGGAACAGATTTCTCTCAAAAATATCTTGTGTTCTTCTCGTTTCTCCTCAGACCAGAGCTATATATCTTTCAAACAGGCTCGGAATAGAAAAAAATAGCACCCACGACTTGTTTTTGTTAGCATTTCCTGTTTGTCACCACCACTTTCCACGCTTTTCTCATTCAGGGTGAGGATTTACGACCTTGACTCTTTGCCTTTGATTTCCTCTAAAAGGCAAAAGGAATGAGAGCGGGGCTGCACCACACATGCACACTTCATCATACACATTCATCTAAGTATGGCATCTTTTTTGTGTCACCAGTTCTGATGTCTTCAGTCTGTCAGTGGTGTTAGTGTTTGCCCTGCTCTGATCAGTTAAAGACTTAAAGTTTATCAAACTCATTTAACCTCACTATGTTGTTAGGTTAAGTGGGTCTGCTCCTGAATAAATACTGCCAGAAGATTAAACTCATGCACATGTCTGTACTTCCAGTACGTGAGATCATATCTCTGTTTTAATGTGTGGAAAATTGAGTTTTGCTTACATAGCATTTAATTCAAGTTCTGTCGTTCTTACAGAGAATGGATTCCTTTGTTTTTTTTAATGGTTTAAACTTATTTACCCTCAGTATCGTTCAGGTCTATTACTGAAAAACGGAATAACATTTTCTCACTGAAGGGTACCGATCTCATCTTTTTAATATATATATATATATTAAGTTAAAGGAGATCATCGTTAATTTCATGTTGGATCTTTTTTGAGGGTAAAACCCACCCTCAATGAAATAGCTGCCAATTTGCAAGTGAAATACTGCTGCTGCTGCTGGGAACATCCGCTTCTAGCCAACAACAGCCGAGAAAAAGATAAAAATAAAAATAAATAGGCCACATGTTTGCTGGCTCGCTGTGATTGGGGGGGAATGGAGAATGGCATGTACTCTCTGAGACTCTCACAGGGGGAAAATAGTGAATCATAGGCACCAGTTTACCAGGGTTCAGGTGGTGAACCTAAAAAAGTGTAGAAACTTCTATACTGCAATGACTGGTTGTGGATATTGTCCCCATTAAGTGATATACAATTTTCCTCTTATGCAATAGGCTATATATTTTTTATAACAAGTGTCTGAATGCCAGAGCATCAAACACATAATCCAGGAGGATTTAAGTTCTGTCTGGTTGTGAGTTATTTTATTATCGCTACAGCAAGGTGAAATCCTGAGCTTGTTTTCTTTGACCACACTGTGTTAATGAATAGTTCAGACATGGGAGGATTTATGTTTCATAACATCAGACAGATATTTCTCACTGTATGGATATGCCTGCAAAGGAATCCAAGTGTCGTGCAGAACACATACCTAACGAGACTTGCACTGGGACCTGAGCTGTTTGCTTTCCCGGTGAAGCTGAGTTTAGAAGGAGACTTCACTGTTTTGCTTTCCACTCCGGAGACCCTCTGATTTATTTAACAAGCTTGTGGGATACTGACTGACCGTAAATGGGCATATCGTGCTTAAAGCTTTCTCTCTCTTTTTTTATTTTTACCCACTGCTGTAACTTCACTTTGTTACTGATGAGGAGGTCGATCGCTTTCTGTCAGCAGAAGATGCCGTCATTTGGGCCTGAGATTCCATATTAGTTCCCCAGGACCCCTGTAGGGTCTTGATATAGTTTCACGGGACATACAGGAGGTGCATCAAGTGTGACGTTGACCAGCGTGAGCAGCACGCTGAAGGGGAAGTTTCAGAGTTAGATTATAGTGGTGCACTTGTATTGGCTTGATTTAAGTTTTCTTGTCCGTAAAGGGGGAATGCCAGCATTTATTTCCAGCCCTGCACCCGCCTGACTTCCCCCCGAGCAGATAACCTTTGATCTCTGAGGTCACAGTGCTAATCCTCCGTTAAATGGCAACAAAGTCAGGGTTACGCTCGCCCCTGTCCTTCAAACTGGAACAAAAATGGATTCATAAATGTCTTAGAGCAGATGATTTGGAAAAGCTTCGCTTTCCAGTGTGTGACATCCTTAGCATGCTGTCACTGACATTTCTGCTTTCTAACTATTTATTTATTGGCTTCTGGCTGAGGAAACATTTTGTACCAAGGATGAGAACTCGGTTACAATCTGAAACTTAAATAGCTTTCCCTGTTAAGCACTTGATTTAACCTCCATGTGAGAGATTATTCTCAGTCTTATTAAAACAAAGCAGAAAGTCTTGAATTGGTTATCAGGGGAAAGTTCAAACATCCTCCTGGTCTCTAATCCCTCTTCAGCCTCATGGGCGGTATAAGGTCCCTCAAGTGACCTTTATGTGTTGGATGTAGCTTGCAATTCTCGTCTTCAGAGGGTCGGTTATGTAACTGTTTAGGTTGACCGCTGCAGAACTGCATCATATCCACCAGATTCAGTAATGCTTTCATCTGGTAACCGAGCCCCTGCTTGCCCCATTTCAGCCTCTCTTGGGCTCATCCCCCCCCCCCCCCGTTCTTATCAGGGGATGAATTTGTTGTCTTTGTACACCCACAGCGCTTGCAGTCATTTTGTCGGGTGTTGCACTTCAGAGGATTGTTTTAGAAGATAGAATAAGATCCCTTTTATAGCGCAGAAGATTTCAGAGTGAGGTGGAAAGAACCGGTGTTCTCAAATCATCTGGAGGCTTTTTAATTGTATTTTGGCCCACCTTTAATCCCATTCACCTTTTTAAAGAAGCAGAAGTGGCTGTTTCAGGGCAATCCACACATCGCTGGCATCCATGTTGCTGAGAGTCATATCACTCAGGAGATCATGGCCAACACCACATGGTGCTGCGCTGATGTCCTCACCGTAGAGGAGCTGAATGTTCTCTTCACCATCATGTGCGTATCACATTTCTGCAGCTCACATCTGATAATCTTATTTCCCTAAGAATGTAACTTCTCCCGCAGAGTTATGTCCCCAACAGAGGGACATCACCTCACCCCCTTCTAATCCCCTCCACACCATGAGACAATCACACGCCCGGTTACACAATGTTCAGGATTGTTTTTTTATTTGAGTGTGTTCTGGGATGTCAGCATCATTTCCAAGCATCAATAAAAAGTAACCCAATAGTGCTATAACAGAGATAATGGGATGTAGAGAAGTTGGGTATTAGGGGTGATGAAGATGTTTGTTCCCGGCAGCTTTTACCTCCTTCCCTGCAGCCAGGGATGCCGTTCCAGGCTACATGAACTTGCATGTATTAGCTTGTTGCTGCGGGTGCAGAGGGGTTGTAAAGTTTGAGACACTCATCTGTGTGCACTCGCCTTCCCACTTAAGAGCCGAGGCGGTTTCCTCTACATGAAGCATTAGATGCAAAGTTTGACATTTACTTGCTATGTCAAGGGTTTATTGGCGCAACTGTTGGGAATAGTAGCAGATTCAGCCATCTGGAGAATTAGCTGTGAAACAAGAGTGCGCGGGCCAAGACTTCTGAGCTAATCTCTTTAGCACTACATCAAACGCCACTCCAACTTTGGGCTTTTTTAACAATGAATTTAAGTTCCTTTAGCGTATTTAGAAATATATACACTATGCATGAAAAATTAAAAGCGTAATCCTGAAAGGGTTCGAGTTAGAACTGATCTCAGATATTAAGGATCCTTCTTTGTTTTTATAGTCATGCAAAAAATATTTTCTAAATGGTCTTGCATGACAGCAAAGTGTTAAAACTCATGGAAGCGTTTTTATTTTTCTTCATACTTTTGCCCAAGACTCCCAGGGGTTTTTCTCTGCATGTCATTTCTGTTAAAAATGTCTTTCCTCCAGGGCATGTTGGGTGCTGGTATTTCATACCATGTTTGTTTTTGAACATGGAGTTCAGTGGTTTTAATGAGGCTGTGTATGTGTATGTGTGTGTGTGTGTGTGTGTGTGTGTGTGCGTGTGTGTGTTTGCTCATGCATTGGTGGTGTTAGTATTGATATAAATTAGCATCTAATACATGGTGTCATCCATTTTGTTTCTGCCTCCTGTCATTAAGGGCTGCTATCTGTCATGTTTCCACCCTGCACACCCCCTGCGGCCGTTCGCCGCGCAGTCACACAAAAAGCTGTCAACATCACTAACAGATGGGGCTCTGCGGAGTGTGTTCAGCCGCCCCGGGGACATACCTCAGACTTGCATACTCACACAACTGGG
Source organism: Atherinosoma microstoma (assembly GCA_037177055.1). Classification (NCBI taxonomy): domain Eukaryota; kingdom Metazoa; phylum Chordata; class Actinopteri; order Atheriniformes; family Atherinidae; genus Atherinosoma; species Atherinosoma microstoma. The sequence continues at coordinate 3,677,819 of JBBBVU010000016.1, read as the reverse complement.
TGATGGGGTAATTTGTTATAAATTACATTGATGCCTTCAGCCCGCTATACTATCTGTTGTTTGTTAGTTTATGCCTCCTTTGTCTGGCTAGGCGTGTGTGTTTGTGTGTTGGGGTGGGGGTTGTACATTCATTGAAAAATAGACAACAAAATCCATCTTCGCCCTCATTGGTCTTTTCCTCGTAAACCCACTTATTTAGTCATTATGTGCACTTTGCAGTTTCCTTCGACTATGTTTTTTAATGAGTCTCATCCCTCATACTCCACCAGTTTGAGCATATGGCACTTTTTTTTATTGATGAGGAGTCCCAATTAAAGCGACTTCTTTATCAGACGATCCTTGATCAGTGGAGCTGATAGCACCGTTTTTGATGGATTTTTCTATTTTTCCTTGTCATCTTCCCACAAAGACGCTCCTCCGTCACAGCCCTCGCTTAGACAGCCTTTGTTCGCACTTAAAACATTCCCTCCCTGCCACTTGGGAGAGACATGCCCTAAATAACTACATGCACTCTAAGATCATGCAAAACGTGCAGAAAAACATTTTTTCCTCTTTGTAATGAGAAGAGGAAAATCCCCTGACCTGCTAAATTGGATTATTCTGGCAAAGCAAAATATAAAATCCTTCAGTCTGATGAAGGCCGAGCATCACTGAACACCAGAGGAAGGATGTTATTGTCGTCTCTTTTAGAACATTCTAGTCTAATTTAACCAAAGTGTTGGACAAACTTGAATTCCTTTTTTATTTTTGTTCAACGTTTCTTTAACATGGAAAATAGGACTCTTGAGATTTAAAAATGTCTTTTGTTCAGTTCACATTCAGTCCTGGTGGTAACAAGAGATGAATAACTAAGCAATCACCAAAGTCATTACAATTCATCCTAGGTGGGGGGTGGGTGGGGGGGGGCATGAATGTCTTGACCACACTGCATGGCAATCCATCCAACATTTTTTTAAAGATTTCATTTAAATTCAAGAGGGAAGCATGACTAGCTGTACAAATTGTCCCGGCAAGTCATTAGATTTTTGTTGGGGTATTTTGGTCTGCCACATTGTTAGTGAGGCTAAAAAACATGATGCATTTCAAGCTTTAACCACTTTAACTGCTGGTGTTTGTCCAAGTCGGAGGCGTTTGACAGAACTTTGATTCAGCAAAGGATGAGGAATCAACTCTGAACCGCGTAGGAAGAGAAAAGCAGAGATGTTTTTGTTTTTTTGTTTTTTTTTTGTTTTAGCTTTTTGGATGACTGAGACCAAATGACAGCATAAAAACCACAATGCAAAAAAGGCCAAATAAAGGCCAGAGGACATCTGTGCAACCTTCACATTGTCACCTTTCTCTCCTCCCCGTTTGCCTTTTCTTTTCTCCTTAAAAAGACCTCTGCAATCAATCCCTGAGACGTCGAGGGCGATCCAACCAAATAATCAGTCCTCATTATAATGTTACGTAATCTTTCAGGGATTGACAACAGATGCATGATTTCCTACCATGAACATGCATATGTAGCACATGTGGGGAAAGCAGTTGGAGGGACACAAAAAAGGGAGAACAGAGATGAAGGAACAGAGAACAGGAACAAGAGCCGCAGATGGTGGCCTATTATGGGATACTGGAAGTTAAAGTGAGAACAAAGGAGCTCATCACAGCCTGGGAAATGAAATGCTCTCCAGAGAGAGACACCGTGAATCTCTCCGTGCATTTACTACCACCTCTTTTGTCTCATGGAAGAGTCAGAGTTCAGAAATAATTGGTAACAGTCTGAAGGGGCGTTTCAGATACTTGAACACTGAGGCTGTCAATTTTGATGAAATTGAAAGAGGGATGAGAGCCTCTTAGCAGAGCTAGAAAAGCTTTGGTTTTCCCATTTTGTGGTCCATCAGGATTGGTTAATGTTGCTCTGCTATACATCAGTGTTGGAGCCTGAGACTTAGGGACTGCATCACCCCTAAACTCTCTGCTCTGCTCTGTTTTTATCCAGATTCAAGCAAATCAATATATGGTGACAAAATATGTTATAATGAAATAATTTCATAAAGCTTCATCCTGCCTTGTTTTGTAATCTGGCAAACATAACAGTGGCTACCCTTCTCCTCTTATTCACATAGAAACCTGACATCCCCCCCCCCCCCCCCCGCCTGTTCTCAAGCTGAGGAATTATTGACAACAGATGACACTGTGGGAAGAGAACCACCTCATCCCTCTCATCACAGTCCCAGTCTGACTCTCAGTGGGACAAAGCTTATTTCATGCTTGGTTCTGCCTGCCAGCGCACTGCAACGCTCTGCCCCATGATGATCAAAGGTTCACCTTGGCTCTGCTCCTTTTGATCGATTTACATTCTTTTGTTGTTGTTTAAATCATTAAAGTGATGTGAAATTAATGAAATACCTAGTTTGTCTGAAGTAGCATTGGACTGTAAATCCATGCGTTTGCAGCCTGGTTTTTCAGTGTTAATGAATCAGACAATGTGAAGTTATCAGAATGCAGTTTCTTTGCCTCCCAAAAGAGAGGAAGAGACAAGAAAAGAAAGACAGCACCTCTCTTTTTTTCTAACAAATCTGTTGTGGTTATAGCTGCGAAGCTCTAACTCCCTTAACATCTTAGTTAAAAGAAGATTTTTAACGAAGAACAAGTTTATATAGCAGCTCTCACTGCCTTTTCTTTTCTAATCAGATTCCACATCACTGGCAGAACCAAGTCTCCGACCATTAGATGCAGCTGTTTTTTCTCTCCCCCCCCAAATCCCAGTGAGACCAGACTACTTTCTCCTTTTTCCTCTTGTTGTTGTTGGCAGCTTTCTGGCCAATATTAAAGCAAATGGACCTCAGCGATGCACTGTGCCCCCGCCTGGAGAGCCTGTTCTGGTTTTAAAGTGGTCAGAGCTGTTCCTGCAGTGGGAAGATATGATAAATATCCATCTGTGGTTGACGTTTACATTAAAGTTCTTGTTGAACCCCCACACCACTCTGCAGAAGCTGATGATGGGGTTAGATAGTTAAAAAGCTGCAGCATTTACTTAAACGCCCCTTTGTTAAAATGCTCACCTCTCTTGGTTTTTTTGGAACCGATGGTTGTTCAGAAACTAAAATCCTGCCCAAGTTGGCCAGAACTGGGGTCTGAGAATAAGCAAGTATTTGCCCGTTGTGGTTCCATGCTTCATTATGCAGGATGGTTGATCCTTTCTGGGGCCTGTATGAGGTCTGGTTTCTTTAAGGAATGGCAGATAGAGTGAAAAGGACAGCTTCTGCATTAGAAAATGGCAGAATATGTCTTTTTTTTCTGTTGAATCATAGTTGTAGTAATCCAAAGTTCCTTGTAGCAATTTAAAAAGACACATTAAGGCTTGGATGTGTAGGACTTCTGCACAGAAAAGCTCTTTGTCTCTGTCAGGTAGTCTGAATAAAGCCGGCAGTGTCTTGATTGGGCCTTTCTACTCTAACCTCAGTAAAGACTGAAGCTATTGAGCTGCTTATGTTTGGACATGGTGAGGTGGCAAAGTTAACAAGATGTGAGAAACAGCACCTCATGGTCACTAGAGATTTTGATGTCTATTTGTACTTTCTATTCACATTCCCTATTTATTATTCGTTGGCATCCTTGTTGAAAATTCCAGTAATTCTTGAGAAATAAGCATCACCGCTGCTGTCCATGAAGAGCATAATGTATATTTCTGTGTGCTCTCTCCTAAGGTGTTCATTGTATTTGAGCCCTACAGTCTTTGTTGAAGCGCCCATATTTCTGCGTATTTACCTCCATAACCTCTCAAGTTTATTTATATATTCTCTGCCTGGCCCATAAAGCCCCAGTAGTTCTTGTTCTCCCACTTGAAGTGGGCAAAAACAGGATTGTGAAGGTATAAATTGGCTCTGCTGGTTGGGAGTGTTCATACTTTCTAACACTTTAATTGAAAAGTAGAAAAAAAGACTTCATTAAGTTAGTTAGTTATACCAAATATCTAACTTGTGTTCCTTCCACAGCATATATAGATGAAACATTATATAGTTTGTCACGATCCAGCTCATAAGCTGTAACAAAAACGGACACAAGGCAGGTTTTCAACCAAATATAACAGAACTTATTAGAAACTGAAGAAGATGCCCAACAAAACATAAAGGTTCGAGGGTGTGAAAGTTAGTAGTATCAGTGTATCAGCAGATGGATGGGTGTCAAGTGTAAAACCCAAACTACTAGGGCCCAAGGCCAACCAAACAAAACATGGTGCCAGCTGCTAAGGGAAGGGGAGGAAGGAAAAGGCCCAACAGACTCCATCAGCTGGCATTTAAGGACTGTCTGGAGAACTGGCCAGGTGCTCCTGATCATCATGATTGACTCCACCCAACAATCCCTGCAAAAGAAAACACAATAAGAAAAAGAAACAAAACCAGGCCCAACCAATATGAAAGGACCGTCCCACCCCCCACCATGAAATTGAGGTTCCAACCCAAGAACCACAGACTAACAATATAATCTAACATTAAACATGTAGAACAATGCAGCAGCTTTTATGAGCAATAAGGCTACACAGCCATGGGCTTCATAAGTTAAACATCAGACAACACGAACACTAACTGGACCAAATTTGTTGGCAAAACTGCCCTCATGTGCGATCACATTATATAAACATAATGATGTTGTCATTACTCAACATGTATTACTATCATTATTACTGTCATCGATGTTGGTGTGATTATTGTTACTTTACAGCTCCATGACAAACATGTATTCTATTTGGGGATATATTTATACTGAGTATTATTATTATCATTATTATCACTGTTGTTTCAGTATAAATAGATGTAATGTGTAGTGGTTATGATAAATATTGAAAGTGACTAAGATATAATGACTGAAAATTGTTGGGATTAGATAAGTTTTATGCTTCCACACACTCCTTTTGAACTTTTGTGTTATCTTTTTTTTTTTGGTTTTTCTTTTCCTTTTTGTTTTAATATTTTCTATGTTCAATTAAACTTTCTCAATCAATCAAATAACATTAGGCGACTCAGTCAATAGCTGGAGGTATTGCAGGTGTTCCAGTCATCTGCTGGGCTCCATCTTCAGCCTCAGGATGTACCCCCCAGTCAGATAGAACAACCAGTGGACATGAAATGTGCTAGCTAAGGAGAACACACTGATAAGGATTTTTCCCAGGCTTTTAGAGAGCTTTAAAGAGAGTCCATGGGCCTAAAATAGTACTTTTAGCATGTAGACTTATCTAGACTTTGTCCTCTAACCTTATTTGACATCCTGATTTGTATCCGTTTCCCTGCTCGAGTCATGTTTTCTGTTCCCGGTTAGATACTTACCTGAACTATAGAAAAACACTTTGCAGCAAAGATTATATTGATTTTTAAATGAGTTTAAGTATTTTCAGTGTATAAGAGTGGGAATTAATAGAAATGCCAAAGACACTGGACATGCATCAGTGGACTTTGGGCTGTAATGTTTCAGTTTCAAGTACTGAATCAAGTTTTTGTAAATCTTGTAACTGCTTTCAGTTGTTGCTCAATCTATGATCTCCCATGACTTTTCTACAGTTCATATGGCATGGCTGTCATCAGTGCCAGACGTTTGATCCTGCTTTATGACTTCCTGTCCCAAGGCAAGGGAGGGAGGCTGCCTATTTCCTGGCCATACTCTGCTGACTTAAGGAACTCTTGTGCTAGTGTAAAAAAATGTATTTTTTGTTTTGAACCAAAAGCACTCGACCTGCTTCTGAGAATATCTTCTCTTAACCTGAGCTGTGTTTAATCAGGTGTTATGGTGTTGATGATTTCATCCAGTTATTTTCCAGTCAATAAAAATGGGTGCCCAGCTGACAGCTGGTCACTCCACCAGGTGTTTAACTCACTGGGAAGATCTCCAAACTCTGTAATAATTTGTGCACATAAGATAACATTTAGTTTAACCCTTTCATATGTTTAATAGCAAAGATCTCTTTTTGGGTGTGGAGCTTTATTTTAGGGCCCCTTGTGCTGTCACAAATTGGACTAATGATGATGTAATAGTTTCAATGTGGAGGAAGAGGTTCTTAAACCTCTCTAGACTCCCAGTGAGGATATTTTGAACTTCTGAGCTGTGATAAGATGAGGTCATAAAGCTGTAAAACAATGTGGTTGTGTAGCAGCGAAGCCGGCATTCACCTCACCCTTCTATTAAAAAGTCCTTATTATTACATAAACTTGAATTAGCCGCTTTGTATTACCTTTGAGATCAACACACTGTTTATGCACAGCTCCACTTTTTGCTTCGCTTGCAGCGGCCTGTTGCATAACCAGCGTGTTGTGAATTCATCCGAGCAAGTTTTTTTTTTTTCTTTTTAATTTAAAACAAAAACCCCAAACATCCCTGTCAGAATTAAAAAATTGCGTTAATCTGGCGGGGGCGCCGGCTCCAGCGTTTACCTCTTCCATCTGCTATCAAAGAGCTGAGTGGGTGTTCGGGAGGGAGGGCACCTCACACACTCACAAAGTGTTTGACTTATGTAATGTGTGTTGTATAATATCAGGGAGAGGGATGTGTACTGTAGATGTGTGTGTTCTAGGAGATGCGGAGGAGGAGTTTGGGTTGATTGCATCTCTTCCTGCTTGTATCTCGTCTTCTCCCTTCTGGTGAAGTTTCATTGTTTCTGAGCAATCTATCCTCATTCATCCTGCCACTGACTGTCGGCATGAATCATTAGTGGAAAGTGCTTGTGTTTAATTTTCTCATCTATTTAGTCTATGAGTGAGTTCGGAGGAGAAAGAGAGGGATGACTGAGGATCAAAGCAGAAGGAGACAGAAAGGAGAGGAGTTGGATGGAGTGGTGACACATCAGAGAGAAAGCGTTTAGCTGCAGCTCCTCTTTTTCGCAGCCCACGACAGCCCTGGGCCACTGCTGGGGGATTCTTTGTTGATTAAGAAATTGATTTTCCACAAGCAAGTTAATGGATTGTTCACCTGCAAATGAGGTTTTGACTCCAAAATGATTTTTTTTTTATCCGTGGGAAGCGGGGGAGGGAGCTTTGTTTTTTGTATGTGTGTGTGTGTATGTGTGTGTGTGTGTGACAAAATAGCTGACATGGTTTTACTTGAACAAAAGTGACAAAGCTTACAAAGCTGTCATTTTAATCGTGGGGATTTTATTTGTCTAATGAAGATGCATCTCTTTGATGATGACGATGATGATGATGTTTCCCACTTCAGCCAAATTGATGCAGACCAGAATTCAATCATAACTGTTGTGCTTAATTTGGTATTTGTGCACAATGTTACAATAATCTCAGTATTAAAACTAACTTCCTTTGTCATGGCATAATATTTAAAGAGAGTCATCTGGATTTTTTTTTTTTTTAAAAGAACAAAGCATTGACTTTAAATCAATGTTGATGTAGATAAAGTTTGATAATTTAACTAGCTATAGCTGATAAAATGTCAGTTTCAGTTGTTACTTAAGCTGGAAAAACTGATAGCAGCCAGCAAGAGATTATTAGCCTTCTTTTGTTTTGCATGAAATCGAAGAGCAGTTGTATTAAAAGAATTGGGAATAAAAAAAGGGAAATCTGCACCATGAGTCAAGTGTAACTGTAATTAATGGATGCAGGGTTAAGCAAACCGGGAAATGGGGATGAAAAGTGATGCAGTAGTCGTGTTGCATCAGCAGACAGGTGGCATGCATATGCACACGGAAGTGCTGTTCAGTTAAGCTTGTGGATGTTTTTATTTAAAGCACCTTCTTATCCGCAAAAATATACACCATACTGTTCTCTCTACCACTTCATACTGTATTCCCCAGTTGCGTAACATGTCCTCGTCTCATCTCTTGTCATTTAAGATCATCATATCATGCCTTCCTCTCTTAGTCCCATCCCTGTTCGTGTAATCTTCCAGGTGGCTGCATCCAGTCAGCAGTGGACGCACACTTAAAGATGAATTATTCAAGCAGGTCAGCAGCAGCTCGGTCCTTTGAGGATGCACTCTCCATCACTAGAACTGGGTCATGCTACTCAGATGTAACACAACCTTGTCCCAGTCAAGCAGAGATCACAATTTCAGCATGATGCAGTTTACATCCACATCACGCCAAAGAGAAGAAGAACTCACACCCAACTCCAGACTGCATTAGAAATAGTTGCTGTAACAGAGGAGGCCGTGTCATTCCTGATGTGTGTATATATAAGACTTAAATATTAGCTGAGCCATGATGCTGGGTGTTGGTAGTTCTTCTTATGGTCTGTGAAGGGTCATTTTATATTACCCACTGGTTTAAATTGTATTACGGTGAATGCATTATTATTAAGTGCCATGGCCACCGCTCAGTTAACATCTTCTTGTTCTCATTCAGTACTTCTGGCTGCAAAAATCCAACATGACGACTGCTAAAACACAAACTTTAGGCTTAAAGACGACAATCTACAAAGTAATGGTCGGCCCACTGTAGCTGTGATCACATTTTGTTTTGTTTTTTTTTAATCTAAAGAAAAATACAACGAGTAAATGAGAAACACAAACCTCCAGTGGAGAGAAGAGTTATATTTTTCTTTTTTAAAATTGTGGCTGCAATTACACCTAAAAAAGAGACTTGTTTACGACCATTGTTGCTTATTTAAGGTAAGATGAATATAGACCATCAGCTGTGTTGTCACTATCTGCCAAAAGAAACATGGGTGACTTTGATCAAAATTAACACTAGAAAATCTAAAAATGGAAATGATTATCTGTAATATTGGATATTCTTACAAATGAAGTTGATATAAAAACAATAAATCATTGAGGCATCACAGTGAATGCAGCGGGTGACCTCATTGTTTGAATGGTGCGTAATGCAGAACCTGCAGCATTACTGCTTTACTGTTTGCTCTTGCATCACTCTGCTTCTACCTTTTCAACCTTCTCCCTTAGTTGCTCTATTTCTCCCTGTTTTTGTACTCATCCAAATTTACTGATCACACTCAAAAATATTCTTTATATAAGTAAAGATCAAACACCACCTATTGAAACTGATTTATGAGTAGATTTGTATGTAGATGGGCTTTAAAGTTTACAATATCTGAATGTCCCTTTGAAGTGCTGCATGCTTCACTACCTGCTCTCTGAAAGACCCTCGCTGTGTCTTTTTCCCAGCCACACCCAACAACACAGATCAGTCTCCAGCTCCGTGCTAATGATAGCTCCTCTTAGCTCATCCTCTTTCCTCCCCTCCTCTGTTTCCTTCACCACTTTTGTTCCAATGTGCTTAATAAGTGATGGAGGGGTTTATCAGAGGAAGATGCCTCGAACGGCACAGATGAAAGAAAAGCAGGAATAATCTGTAGAACACCCTAAGGCTGTGATTTCCCAACCTGCCAAACTTCTCCCCCCCCCACCTCCGCACTCCCATTTAGCACTCTGTTTGTACCCTGAAGGACCCTCCCTCGAAAGCCCCTCGCACACCTCTTTTCTTTTCCTTTTTAAAAAAAAAAAAAAAAACTCTGTTTCCTCTTCCTCCTCCTTAAGCTCTGGCAGATGCAGCAGGAAAGATGAAAGAGGGGGAGTGGGTCATCCAGTAAACATGCTTATAGAGTCTCATCGACTTAAACCTGATTGAATTATCCGCTCTCTGCCCCGTTTGCAGCCTGCAGTGTCAGCCAATCACTGTCTTCAGTGATGTGCATGTGAGTAGCATGCAGCACTTTGTCATTTTTGATGAGTAAGTCAAATAAGCCCAAGGCTGCTTCCCCTTTTCTTTCTATTTCATCATATTTCAAATCCCACATGATCACCTTTCTTCTGTGTTATATTCTTCAGAGTTTAGGTTAAGAGCAGGAATGTATGCATATATCCTGTGGTAACTGTGGTCAGGCTATGAGAAACAAACCCTTGTGTGTCCACTGTGGCAGCTTTATAACTTGACAGCAAATATGCCTCATTAAATAAATAGTTTGAGAAGAGATTTTTTTGCTTCGATTTCAAGAGTTGGGACAGTAGTTTGTGCAATAAGTTTAATTTACCATTCAAGTAGGAGGGAAGTGCCATCGTGTCCAAAACTCAAAAATGATCTTAACCAGTACCTCTTAAGCTTACTAACCAGTTAGCGCCCATGTGTGTAATCGTTACTCACTGAAATTTGTGTGGATTTTGTCCTCTATTTTAAATTAAATTAGCTTTTTTTGTGGATTTTTTTTTCTTCTTTCTTTTTAAAAAAAAATCTTTTTATATTTTAATCTTTCTAATTTTATGCATAAACAAAGCAGGATGGGACAGTGATCCCAGATGAGAGCTGGATTTTAAGCCCGCAGAGCTTCTTGGTGAACCACTATGCAGCTTTTCTCTTCAAACTTTATAAGATGTTCTTAAAGTCTATTACTCTAGGTTTGACTCAGGGGTGGCAGCTTTCGCTATACTGCTTGTGAAGTAAAAATAAGTCATCACTCTGCTTCACGCTCACAGCCAAGTTCTGCATCTACCCTCCAAAAAAAGGAGGAAAGCATTTATTTACAGTCAAATATACAAAATTTATACAATAATAAGCATGAAGTTACAGTTTTTTACAGAGAAAATGGACTGACCGTGTGCCCATCCCATGTTCATTAGACAAGCTCGGATTTGGAACTGATCCATATTCATGGTGGAGGGTTGCAGCTGCTACATTGATCATTACTTTATCTGTGGCCCTTGGAGGTGTTTCTGATGGACAGGGCGGTGCTGAAGCTGGCAGGGAGGAGAATTGCAGAATCAACAAAAACGAGTATGTCAGGGAGCAGCTTCACATCCTGATTGAGTTTGGAAACGAGGGACCTGCTTCAACGCTCCCCTCCCCCCTTCTTGTGTGGTCATATATGGAGAGGCTTTATGAGGGGTTGTGCAACCCGTAACATCTATAATTAAGAGCTAAGATTGAACCTGACGTCAGAGCATGGAACTCAGGAATAAACAGCTGCTTTCTCACCTTTTCATAAATTTAGATGGCTTTGTTTCCATATTTTGAAGCGAAATCATTTACATTTTGCCTTTTATCACGAACACACAGATTTACAGCAGGAAAATCGGTGTTTTTGAAGAAGATAATTGCTCTAGGTAGTTTGATTGACTGAAAATGAAGAAGAAATAAGTACCACTGACAGAAAATTGACCTGAAGCTTCTGCAACACCCCATTAATGTTGAACCTTGCACTAGAGAAAAAAAAAGCACATCAAGGATTCACAGTTTTACTAATTACTCTTTTCTTTCATGTAGTTCTCCATTCCCACCAGAACCCTTAGTCTTATCTCCCTGCTGGACTCCCTCCTCCTCTCCTGCTTGCATCTTTCATCTTCTTATCATTCCCATGTCTCCCAAGCTCAAGGCCCCACACAGTTGTTCATCTACAGTCAACTTATCTCCGCTGTGCTTTTTTTTATCTGTGCGTTACCTTTTAGGAAAATAAGGGGTCATTTACGGCTCCTCTTATGCACAGAAAAACCCCATCCAGCGGAGCCACGGAGCTAAAAATGTTTGCCTCTTAGACAGTTCACACAAATATTATCTTTGTACATCGATCCTGTTATTATTTTATATTCAAATGTCACATGTGGAGTAAATTTGGGTTTTTGGTGAGCTGCGGTGGTCAGACTTTTACAGAGCAACCAGGGCTGTTTTAATGTGCATGTGAACCCACAGACTTCTGGGTTAACATGTCTGCATGCGCAGTGTGTAGTTTTTAATGCTATGAATAAATCATGAGCTAACACGAGTGAGAATGGAGCCCTGGATACACAACAGTAAAGTGTGTGTTTGTGATCTGCGTTGGGAGTGCATGTGCGCACATCTGTCCACTCAGTGATTCTGTTGATTTGATGGGTTGTGATGTGTTAGCTCTGGTTGAACTGGTTGTACCAGCAATGTCCTCGGTTTGTTTGGACTTTTAGGCTTGATACAAAAAAAAAAAAGCCAGAAGAAGTGAGGGAGGAAAAAGGGGCAAAATTAGAGCTGCATATGTGTGGAAAGGAGAGAAATGTTGTCTCCTTAATGTTGGAGCTTTTGCTGAAGGTTGGGGTGATGTTAATAAAAAGAAAACACAAGATTCGTCAGGAGACCTGTGTTCGATATCATACTGAAGGATATTTTTTTTATTATTCCATCAATTTTTCATCGTCTGTTTATTTCCACAGGCAGAAAAACGGCACCAGAGTGCGATGCTTTCATCACTGATCAACAGTTGTTCTGGTTGAATTCCGCACATTTCTTCCTCCAAACTTTCCTCATGATGCTTTCTTCTTTGTTTTTGTGGTCAGCTGTTGAGTTAAACCAGATTTTCTCAAATGGGGGTACGTGTGCTCCTTGAGGTACTTGGAGAGACTCCAGGGAGTACATGAGAAAATAAAAACAAAAAAGAGGGATAACTACTTAAAAGAACTGACTTCAGTTTGTAATATGAAGTGAGTCAGTTCAAGTGGTCAGGATTATTACACAGATGTGGAAATGTACACGTATGTAAATTTGATGATAATGATGATAATAATAATGATAATAATAATAAGAATAACTTTGTTTGTACAGCTCTTTCAGTCAAAGTGCTGTACATTGTAATTAAAAAGACACAAAACAATGTTGAATGAATGAAATTGTTTTTTGGTTTTTTTGGGAAAAAAGAATGAGAATCACTGTGGGTTTTAGTTCATGACAAGTCTGTGTTACTCTATTTTTTTTTTTCTCAGTTTAGGATGATGCTGTAGTTTGGGTCTTCCTCCTGTTGGAGAAGTAACTTGTACCAGTTCGGCCGTTTGAACTCATGATCACAGAATCGGCAGTTTTTTCTAGAAAGGGTGCCAAGACTCATTCCTGACAAGTGTAAGGCTATGATCTTCTTTCTCACATCCAGAGTGAGCTTCTTGGACTTTCCCAGTTGAGTCGGTCATTCCAGTGAAAGTCAACTTAAAAAAAAAATGTTGGCAAAGACAAGCAACCAGCTGCAGTAAACCATGATCACAAGGGCGAGGTTTATCGGCCTTAGCAAGTTTGAATTGAATTTACGAACAGATAAAAACTTGTTCACCGAACATCAATTCAGCTCCATTAAAAGATCACATCAGATAAATCATTAGAAATTTCAATAATTTCTGTAGCAATTGGGCCTTATGATGAGTATATCTAATGAAAGCAACTGTAAATCACTGAAAGTCAAAAGTAATTTATTATTGAAGAGCTCCTTGTTGTAAACTGAATTAAATCAATGTTAGTTACAATTTTTTTTATTACTGTTGGACGGTGTGAGCAGGTGACCTCATTTTGGACTTACACAACATTTATTAACATTTATTTTCTGACTTTTTTGATAGCACACTGATATGAGAAACCGCACTTCACACCTTTTTTTTCTCGCCCGGGGCATCGTGTGATGGCTGCATTTTGTTTTATGACACGCCAGATGTATATTTACTGGTTTGAAAGAGCTCAGAGAAGAGACAGGATGCAAGATAGATGCTGAATTAGCCATCATTTGGGGGTGCCAAAGTTCAGTAGTATCAGAACACCTTTTTTTCCTCTATATCTTCACTTTTATCAGTCCAATAATTCTGATTTTGGGTGATTTTACCTTAAGATTAGGATTTCTCCTTCTTTGCTTGAGTTAGTCTCTTAACTTTCAGCATAGTTAACATTTACGCAGCTATTTCAGATTTACCCGTCTCTTCCATCTTACCCAAAAATATCTTCTATCTCCCGGTGTTTTTCCTTTTTTCTCTCCGTTTTTTCAAAACATGGTTTTCCCAGACATTCTTTCCAAGCTGTGACGCATGGAGTTTGTATGTCTCATGGTTACGGACCCTGAGATTTAAAAATACTCTGTGGCGAGAGTTTGCTGAGGACTCCTCCTCCACTTTCGGTCACATAGTCAGACAGACACGCCGTCCTGCTCACCCTTCCCATCTGCTGGTTGTTTTATCATCACCACAGAACACACACAGACCCATATGTTTTTACCACACAGCATCGTACTGTCTTCTGGCGACAGTACGATCATTTTTATGCCATCACCGATTGGAGGAAATTGGAAAGATTTCCTTTTACGTCATTAGTCATGATTAAATTGGATTTTTTTTTCAAATCTCAGGTCAAATGTTTATATATCTTAATGTACACCTCAGTAAACAGCTGTTTACAGACACTTAAGGATATTTATAGAATTGCATGACATAGTCTACCCTCCTTATCTGAATCCCTTTATGAATCATTGTACAATCAGCAAACACAAGTCTCCTTATCAGCAGACTCCCACTCTGAATCACGACCACCACTCTGGAGGCTTTTAAAATGCATCCCTGCATCTCTAACCTTTCCCCAGCAGAATACTTTTTCCCCTTCTTATTCAAATGGGAAAATACACAGAGGACGGAGATGGGCTTTGACAGGCGTACACAGACTCCTTTGCCACGTATCGATCCGTCCTCTCGAGGAATCCGCCACTTAAGAGCAGCCCGCTCTCTGGCTGTCCCGTTGAATAAACATGGTGATCCGCGCTGCGTTTCTCCCAGGATGTGCCAGCGCGTGGATGCGTTTGAGGGACTTTCCAGCATCAACACGCTGGCCTCGTGAAAAGGGTTAAGCACTGTAGTGGAAAAATACGCTCTCGTCAGCAGTGGGTGGAAGGAAAATGGTGAAAATCAGAGAGGAGAGGTTATATGCTGAGAAAGACAGTTAACAGGAAGAGGAGTGTATGACTGTACGGAAGCTTGTAAAGCCTCTTAGATTTGTACTTTGTGCGTTTGGGTTAAAGATTTAAGCGAGTTTAGTCATTTTATGCTCCGTCTTTCTGCTTTTGTTTACTTCCTAAGTGTACTGACCAGCTCTGGGAAAGGTTGACAGGGTCAAAGTGCTGCCCAAAACACAGCCGTCCATCCCTCCCTCCTCCTCTCTCTCTTCATTTCTCATTGACTGTTTGTAGTGCCCTCCTCCTCTCCCCCTCCCTCCCCTGCTTCGGAGGTGTGTCTATCAACATCTGGAGAAGTGGGGACGCTCGGGAGCTCATTCACCCCTCCCATCTCCCTCCCTCTTCTGTCTCTGCCTCTCTCTGCCTCGCTGCAGCGCTCTGTATCTGTGTTCTCCGTCGTGGAAGTCACATTCCACCGTGAGGAGATGCTGGCAGCTGACTCGGGAATGAACTCCCAGAAACGGGATCCTACCTGGAATTGTTATCAGACTTATCAAGGAGATCATGGCAGCATCTTGTTCTCTTTCTTGTCATCATCTTTTCTTTTATTGAAGTGAATATTTGCTAGTTCTTTGTTTTTTTCTTTTATCATTCCTGGGGCAAATCTCCAGCACCTGGTCCAGCGATCAGTCAGGGGTTACGTGGGGATTCTTCCTCTCCTCCTCCTCCTCCTCCTTGTGAGCAGACCACTTCCTCCACCTGTGTTGCGGTGGAAGGGGAATTAGGCGGCTTTGGGATGACGGAAATCCTGGTATCGGATGTAAACTTGAACTCAGTGTGCGAGCGCTTGGAGCAGCACTGTTGCGTTGACCAGAACCAGCACAACTTGTCCAGCCAACCGCAGACCCCTGTGCTCAAGAGGCACACCAACACCGGGGCCAAACTATGGGGCCGTGTTCGCAGCAAGCTACTCAGACAAAAGGTCTCTTGCTGACATATTGACACATACGTTGTGTTTTCTCTCCATTGCATTTGTCCTCCTGCATTCATCACTGTGTCACTTCCATCTGTCTGTTCTGCCTCTCTTTTATTCTCAGTGTCTCTGTGTGTGTGTGTGTGTGTGTGTGTGTGTGTGTGTGTGTGTGTGTGTGTGTGTGTGTGTGTGTGTGTGTG
>JBBBVU010000016.1:3649955-3661961 GCA_037177055.1 Atherinosoma microstoma | reverse complement strand
TGTGTGTGTGTGTGTGTGTGTGTGTGTGTGTGTGTGTGTGTGTGTGTGTGTGTGTGTGTGTGTGTGTGTGTTCTCTCCCCGGGTGTGTTTCTTTCAATGCAGAGTTGACTATTGTTCTCAGCTGATGGGTCTATTTACTGCGTAAGAGGAAGCGATGAAGTGATGGCAAAACTATGATGTGCTTACTGCAACAACAAAGTTAAAATATGCTCTTTTTTTCCTTCTTTGAGCCAAATATAACTCTGATCTGTTTTAATGGGAATCATTCTGCAAATATTTGTTTCCATTTCAGCTTTTAAAAAGTATTTGATATTACAGCAAAGTATTATGGAGGATTAATATAATTTCTTTGTGCTGGAAGAGGATGTTAATATTTTGAGAAATAAGACAAATACTGAGGAGACTCATTTCCCTGGATACAGGCCTGTACAATAATCACGGGGGGATTATAACAGCTTTATGCTCCTTTTCATCTCTTCCAAGGTTATTTTACACCCACCAACATTTTTTTGTTCCATATTTAAAGCCCCTACTGAAGACCAAAGAAAATCTGAGTGAATGTTGGTTGTCGGAGATGTTTCACCATCCGAAAAGCTCCCTCTGCTGTTCATTTTAGGCAACGCCACCCTCTGGCTCAGCTGATGCTTTGCCCTTTTGGCATTTTAAGTAGCATCTTTTTCCCCCTTTTTCTTCTTCTTCTGCTAATTAACTGTCACTTTATTCCAAATAGCCTCTAAAATATGTCCTGCATGTTTGCATATCATGTATATTTTCTACAACTTGCATTGCAAGTGTGTGATTTTGAAACCGATAAACCAATTTAAGCTCTTCATAGACAAGTGTTACAGATATGATGCCTAACTGGTATGACTTTTAGACCAAAATCAGATGGAAAATGTAGTGAAGTCACTGTAAGGTTATTGTAGGTTTGGATTTAATAAGAAAGGGAAATTTCTGTAACCTCAGCCCCGTGTTGAAGGATCAGTTTTACAAACCTGGGTGCAGGCACGCACCGGTCTGTTGGGGCACATTTTAAATACTAGTTCTGAATTGTGGCCGATTCAGTGGAAGAGATGAAGGGGTTCTTCTTTATTTTTAGATGCTTTTGAAGCACGCGAGCCGGTTCTAACACATGCATAGCTTTGCACGTGCACTTCAAGCTATGACGAGTATATATAAAAACACCTCAGATCTTGATGACAGTTTGTCTGCACATGTTTATTCAGCAGGCCTCATCTTCAACATGAGTGCATATCCAGCATTTTGGGGTTTTAATTTGTGCGCATAATAAACTGCTTCGGAACAATGAAATCAAGTTGCGACAAGGTTTGACCTTTGCTTCTGTGCTTTCCATTATTCAACAGAAGCTCGAGGAAAGCTGACCACCGTCATCCTGTGTGGAATAAAACGGGGATTACAGCTTAAACCCAGACTTTACTGAATTGACCTGTAGGTTTAGTATTGATTCGTTCTGCTCCTCTCTGCACACGTTGCTGCATTTCAATGTCAAGAGTAAAATAAAGTATTTTCCTACCTTTCAGATTTGTCAGATTTGCATTAAGCTGCATCTGATCCCGCCACCTAACTCTCAGACTGCACAGAAATCCCTTTTCACCCCACTCCATCCATTCATACAGAAGGAGACTTTGAATGACAGCTTGTTCGTGTAAATTTGTCTTGCAGTTTTGTGAGTGTTTGCCTTCTGATCTTATCAGGTCTTCTACAATCCTCCCTTTCTGTCTCCCTCCATCATGCATTTTTACTTCATCATGGTGGCGGTTGTTGTTTCATGATAAAGCTGAGATAAAGTCACGACATGACGGGGACCTGCGGGGTGTTTTGGGGATTTATAAAACCATTAGATGTAATTTCCTTTCATTTCTTTGCTCATATCATAATATTTTTGCTTCTTAAATTAATTTTGCCGCTTAAAAACGTGTCTCTAAATTGCCTTAGAAACCTATAGTTCAGTGTGTAGTCACACGAAAGCATAGCTGTAATTATTGAAGGGTGCAAGGAAAGCAGACTTCAGGGCACGTTACTCTGGCTGTTTTTGTGCATCTGTGGCATGCATCGTGTTATTTACAGGGTGTTCAGAGGAATCTGCATGTAAAGGATGCGTTTGGGTATGAAACCGCACCAGGGAAACGTCCTCTCTCCTTAAGCGCCTACAGCAGCATCTAATTAAGACACAGTGTGAATAGATGGGAGCCTGACTGGGAAAAGTAATTGGACTAAAAGCAGACATCGTATATCTTCTGCGTCCCAGCATCAGAACAAACGATGATTGAGCCGTAACTGGACGGAAGCTGAGGTTTTTTTTGGTCGTGTCTGGTGACCTGTTCTCTAGGCGTGTTCGATGTTATTTTCTTTTTTGGACGCCCGGCTTAGTGAGAAAACAATGGAGCTGCCGTCCTGGCTTAGCTTAGCCATGGATGAGAATCACATCCGATCATTATTATTTGCTCTCCATCCTCATCCCACTTCTTTTAGCCCACACACAAAATCACACTCCTCCATTTGAGTGTGTTGATTAGTGCAGAAGAGATATTAAGGTTTCATCCCCCCCACCTGCCTAAATGCCAGCTAGTCCCCTTAATGGTCTTTTTATATAGGCCACATAAATCTCTGCCTGTCCCCACTGGCGGGCATGGCCCTTTATTGGCCCCTTATCCATCCCCCCGTGTGGAGGGTTGTGATTAGTTAATGAGCTCTAAGAGAGGAGCAGGAGGTCAGTAACACATTCTCAGGCTGATACCCGCAATGACCCCTTTCCTTCTGGCGATACAGCTTCAGTACATGTATTCAGGGCGGATTCAGTCTCTGAAAGGCGGTAACAAGAAATTGATCGTCTAATTAGGTGGTGAAGGGTTTGGTGATGTGTGTTTAATCGCTTGCTTTTTCATTGATATCAGAGCGAGGAAAGTCGTTTGATCAGATTCTGCATAAAGAGACTGAATCTGGGTTGCCATGTTGACCAATTTACAGAACTTGTTTAACTTTTTTTTTTTTTTAACTAAATGACCAAACCAGAGAGGCACAACATTTTCTAGTTTATCAAGCCGCTCTGAATTGTTAAACGCCTCTCTGATCATGCTTCAAAACTGGTATTTCTTTGCAGTGGAAGCAACTGTCTTCACTCTTCTGAGAAGACTTTGGTAAAGATGATTTAATGGCTTTGCAAGTTTTACATGCTGTTAGTGGAAAAGGTTACGAATCACCAGAAGAGCACAGCAATGACCTCCACCACAAGCCACACAATGAAACACATCTCTGTACATCTATCCAAAACAAACATGGGGGCTCATCACAGCAAAAAAAAAGAAAAAAACCTTTTTGGATTCCTTTCTCCTGATAGAAGCGTTGAGTTCTGTCAGATGAAATCAGATATTGCCTGAATGAGACCGAAAAACAAAATCATTGGCCTATATGTGGGTTTTAGATGAAGGTTGAGAGACTGAAATTGGAGTTGATGGTATTCAGAAACAATCGTTTTAGATTTGATCAATCTTTTCTTGAAATAAATCCAAATTTAATATGAACACAAGAAAAACCCGAGCAGTTTGTTTTAAGAAAAATTTTTTTTACATCACTGCTGCAGCACTCTTACTCATCCAGGCTGCAGGCAGGGTCATGTTGCATAAGCGTAGTACTCGTCTCTGTGCTGCTGTTTCCTACCACTATACAAGAATCACACATTGTAGGCGGAGATGCGAGACTACTCTGCAAATCACGACATTCATTTGTTGGAAAATCCCCACCTATTGGCTCAAACGAGGCAAGCGAAAGGAAAAGGCAACATGGCAACTGGGTCAAAGACCTCCCATGGCCACAGTGACATTAGCAGCTGTGTAGCGAAGAGACTCACATCTGACGAACATGTAAACATTTTGCTTATGTGGCACGTGAGACTAAAAATAGTCATGCTGTGTAAATGCTATGAAGCAAATATTGCTGCAGTGTGATGCGCGAGCTGGGAATTAAAGAAGACGGGCTCAATCGCTGCACAAACAGTTCCTGTAATCCCGCTAAAACCCAAGGAGCCGTGCAGTTTGAGCTAGGTTCTAATTAAAGGACTAATAAAAAGCTTTCTAAAGCTGAATGAATATTTAATCAGCCAGAGAGCAGCAGAGGGAAACGGCAATGAAACACAAAGGACAAATTAAAGCAGCATTTCATTAATTTTTGCATATCAAAAGATCAAGTTGTGCTTTCTGGAATGTTGTCGCCGGCATACATTAAGTCTCCAACACAGTTACTGTAGGATAATTAAGTGTGTAGGGATTTAATTATTATTAAGGCTTTGCATTTCATTCCAGTAACTGACTTTTTGCCATATTTTAATATTTGTCATTTTTGTCCTCTTAGTTCTACATTAATAACATATTTATACACTCTGCTTTGATTGCAACCCAATAATTAAATGTAACGGAATAATACGTGTGTAGAAATAAGAAGACCTGCGTGCAGTATTTGAATCCTTAATTTCAAATGCACCGTCTTGCAAATAAGAGCAGGTGCTGTTGTCATTGCTTGTCAGTCAAAAATACTCCTCACATGTCACCAGCATGTACAGAGGGAGAGGGTCATGCTTGCTGCATGCAAAGGTCATGAAGGCAGCGTCTGCCGGCTGGTGGTCCATTTGTGTTGTACTTTTCCATCATACGAAGACATAGCCTGACTAAAAGGGGTAAATAAGCAACAAAAATTCTTACTGATGGGTATATCGCTGGTTTTCCTCTCTTGGATAGCTGCATTTTCATCGTGATAAAATCTGTAAAACGTTCAAAACGATTAGATAACCCAAACAAATTTTCATCCAAAGGGCAGATAAAAGTGTTTAGAAAAAAAAAACTGAAAGGATTTACTCCTCAAACAAGTTTCTGTTTCTGTCTGAGCTGCACACAAAAAAATCGAAAGCATGAACCAGCTGCACTGTTTGAGTAAAAGCAACTATGCGGCTGTGAAAAAGCGTGACTTATCTTATCAGCTTTGTTCTGTCCCTGTAGATCAGCCGAGCAGAGTACATACAGTCTGTTCTCTCGGCTTTCTGAGTCTTTGAAGCCAAGAATCTTGGTCGTGATCTTACTGCCTGTGTTCTGCATGACTGACAGAGTCCAGCCAGGAGTAAGAAAAGATGCATGCATTTTCTGTCGGGTCTACAAGTGGGCTATATTGCGTGGCAGCCACATGCTTCCTACAGTCATTATTTTAAAGCACTCGAATAGAGCCGATAGGAGTAGGTGTGTGGTTGAGCATATAGAGGTCAAGTTTAGTGGGACATATACTCTGTTGGAAAGGAAATAAACGGTAAGCAGCTGAGTCCCGCATCTGCTGTTCACATATAACAGCGAAACAAACCAGCGGAATTAAACCAAACACACATACAGTACACATTTGGATCCTATATAAAGAAAATTCACGTTTCTCCCCCAACTGGAATGCGTACAAATGTCACAACCGTCCGCTAGATTTATAGTATTTCTGTCCTTCGCCTCAGGGTGCAGCTCGCTCATTCGCCTCAATCTTATGTCCATTATAGGCTTCATGGGTCCCGACAAAGAGAGCTTTGAGTCCAGAGTGATGTGATTCTAATCAGAGTTATAGAAGCCTCAGGACGTCTGGAGAGAGAGAAAAAGAAATTTTTTCACTTTTATCTCTTCTAAGACGTGTGCATGAATGTGCACACGTAGTATTCACTCGTGCTCAAAATCCCCCCTCGAGCGTTCCTAAAGAAGGAAATTGGTTGTATTTTTTTTTTTTTTCCCTGTCTGGACGGGGATAAAAAAGAAATGAAGCTCAGCTGGTCTTCAGGTCATTAAGATGTCTGAATATACCGTAAACAAGCCAGAGGTACGGCTTTGTGGTGAATCTTAATTGCCTTAAAAACACAGATATTTGCATTTAGTTATATTCCTGCCATGTTCGCCCTCTGACCCAGTTTTGATTAATACAAGCCTCATTTATTTATTTCTCAAGTCCAAGTCTGTTACTTGCCGTCTTCCTTCTGGTTCCCTGCCCGAGCTGTCAATCAGGATAAAACCTGAAATCCCCCTGCTGACCGGACACAACTCATCGCCACCAAAGCTGATTCTTGTCATGC
Organism: Atherinosoma microstoma; assembly: GCA_037177055.1. Lineage (NCBI taxonomy): Eukaryota > Metazoa > Chordata > Actinopteri > Atheriniformes > Atherinidae > Atherinosoma > Atherinosoma microstoma. The sequence goes on along the minus strand of JBBBVU010000016.1, from coordinate 3,655,858 downwards.
AGCCTTTCTCCTCACATTTACTTTCTTATTCTGAATGCAATATTTAGTATAAACTAAGTAAGTCAGTCACGCAGGCCCCTTGAGCCAAAGTAACTCATTTCCCATGAAAGTTTAAGTGGGGGAGGGATGGGTCAAGTTCCTATCCTAAGTATTTTTAATAAAAAAAAGAAGCCCAGTAGAGAATTCAGGTCTGAGAAGGGTTACTGAGTGCAGCGACTGCCTGTAATGGATCTCCTTTGTTTTTACAACCCTATTTGAGTGCATTCATTTTTAATCAGGTTTCTTGAAAATTAGCAGAAAGTAATGAGGAGGAAATAAGTGGGGGGGAATAGTTGAAATGTTTTTCCTGTGAGTGTACCCATGCACCCACCAGTAAGTCCTGGACCTTTGCCCATTCCTCTCATGGCAGTAGCTGTTTAAAGACCCAGTTGTGGTGATTACCCTTCCCTCAACACAAAACTCAAATCCTGCTGGGAAACTGGCTTCAACAATAACAGTGAAGCATAAAACCAGCGCCAAATGGCTTCTTTACAAGCTAAGGAAATACACACTGGGAACTTTTAATGGCTGCAGCCTAATGCTGACAGAGAGAAGTGTGCCACCCTTGTGCTCACCCAACAAACGCTATTTTCCTCTTAGTGTAGCACATCACAGATCATAGGGCTAATGGCATAACTGCAGACGCAGAAACAGTCTATAAAAAAGTCATTAGGAGGCTACAGGAGACTGAAAACAACAACAGGCTGCCATCTCTGACATCTCAGAGGGCTTAATCGGACATGAAGACTGGATTCTGTGAGGCGAAGCAGGCCAAATGTCTAAGCCTTTCTGGAGACTATGTTGGACCCCTGAGAGACGGCTGAGGGCAAATGATGGAAGTTCCACAGAAGTGGCATCATTCTTTCCTGAAGTAGATTTAGAGACTGTTATAATGGAGCAGCTCTGTCTATTGACAGGCCCCATTAGTGCCTCGTAAATGATCTCAGTTTCTCACGGCTGATTGTGGCATTGCACTCCTTCATTTCCACAGAAATCCTTCCCCGAGTGAGGTCCATCTCCACCTGCCGTAGCAGCGTGGCTCAGATATCACAAGCATGCAGAAGAGACCAGAGGTCACACATGCCGGAAATAGAAGGGTGATAGAGCACATATCTGAGGGCAAGTCACCAGTTCCTGTAGTGTAGTGGTTATCACGTTCGCCTAACACGCGAAAGGTCCTCGGTTCGAGACCGGGCAGGAACATTTTCCTTATTTTGCAACAAATAATTACCTAATAGGGCTTCGAATGTATGAGTTACATGTATGTTTTACACAAACACTACCGACTCGGTCTCCATAAGGATTTGCTTCACTTCTCACTTCACCAGTTGTTGCCTTCTCTGGTCTCTTTGGTATTATAATCTCTGTTTCAGCTGTGTTACGCATCACATTACAAGACAGAGAAAAGACCCTGAAAAAGCTGTTTTACTTTTCTTGGAATTTTGATTTATTTGGTTTTTTGATCGCATGATGAAATCATGCAGAAATGGTTTTGTTTTTTTCTTTAATGGTGTCAGCTGCAGACTGGTGATGTGATAAAGTAATCTCCTCTTCTGGGAAAATCTCTGCATAGATTAAGTCATGTGTCCTTATTTGGTCAAAGATCTTATAAAAAATTTTAACCATTTTGTGTTTGTGTCTTTTCAGCTGGATCCTCAGACGGTGCAGTCCAAGAACTGGCACATGGACGTCATAGAGATGAACGGGGTGAGACGCGCGCTACTCTGAAAGGGCTTTTTTTTTATTCAGCCAGCATAGAAATCCCATTTCCAACCTAACAAGGACAAAAAGTGGTTTATGACGGCCCCAGTTTAGTTCTGTATGTTTCAGCTGTGCTGTTTCTTCATCTACAGATTAAAGTGGAATTCTCCATGAAGTTTACAAGTCGGGACCTCAGCTTGAAGAGAACGCCGTCCAAAAAACAGAGTGGGGTGTTTGGAGTCAAAATTAACGTGGTTACAAAGTAAGCACTCTCCCGCCTGACTTTGCATTTTTATCACATTCACTTATTTTCATCTTGGCTTATAAACATAAACATAAACAGTCCTTGTTATGGATTTTAAACGAAAAGGAACAGATTTGCTGTCATCCATGGTGATAAGTCTGAGTAACAGAAAACTAACTTCTAAAAACGTCCACAGGCGCGAGCGCTCCAAGGTGCCTTACATTGTCCGTCAGTGCATTGAGGAAGTGGAGAAGAGGGGGATTGATGAAGTGGGAATCTACAGGATCTCAGGGGTGGCCACTGACATCCAGGCCCTCAAATTAGCATTCGACACAAGTAAGACTCTACTCTCTGTCTCTGTGTGATGCTCTTTTCCTCTCATCTTCTTCACTGCAGATCAAACACTGGTCCACCTGTAATCATGTGACATTTAGAAAGTTTTTTTAAGGCAAATTGCTCTTGAATCCTTTATAACCCTCACCCCATTTCATTTTCTCCTGTGTTGTCGGCTTACTATTCACATCATGGATTTTGTTGTCACTTCCCATTACATCTGAATTCCCATTCCTCACCCTAACCCAGTTCTTCCAACTCCTTTATGGGTTTTAGACCCCACATATATTGATTGATTGTTTTAAGAAATGTTAATCAAATCACGGATGAATTTCTGTGTATGAACAGGAGAAATAGCAGATTTAATGGTCAATAAGAGATTTCAGCACTCTGTAGAAGGAGATTTGTGGGAGTAATACAAGCCAGACGAGCAGCAGCAGCTGTCAAGTGTTCTTGTTCTGTGTTGAACAACACTCTAAGTCCTGTTCACAGCTGCCTTTACTCCACCAAGATCCGACAGAGCAGAGTCCAGGATCGCCTTTGATTTTTGTTTGGGCCCGTCTGCATCTACTTCCTGGACAGAGCAGCTGTGTTACTGCGAGGCTTAAACATAATTCATAAAGTTCTGCCTCTAATTGGTTTTGTCTTTATGTCTGATCTGTAGATACCAAAGATATCCTGGTGATGTTGAGTGACATGGACATCAACGCCATCGCAGGGACACTCAAGCTGTACTTCAGGGAGCTGCCCGAGCCTCTGCTCACTGACCGCCTCTACCCCGCCTTCATGGAGGGAATAGGTGGGACTTTAAACTCAATCAGTCAGCACAGGAAGTGTGTGTTTGTCATCAGCGGGCTGTTTGGACTTCTGCAGAGGGAGCTCTAATACGCCAGCTGGAGGAGATGAAGTTTAAAGTTAAAAGGCTGTCTCGTTTTTCCTGTTTCGTCGCAGCTCTGTCAGACCCGGCAGCCAAGGAGAACTGCATGATGCACCTCCTGCGCTCTCTGCCCGACCCCAACCTCATGACCTTCCTCACTCTGCTGGAGCACCTCAAACGGTAAACACATTGTTGCACCTAAATAAAATGCTCAGATACAAGTTATGTTTGGTTTTCTGAAGGAGGAAATAAGTGGATTTTTTTGTATGTTTGGAAGAGACAAGCTAATTTGTGTGTGAAATTTTTTTTTTTTGATAACCGTATTCTACCACCAGTGTGTTAATGCCTTCCTAACGTGCATTTCTACATAAAATTAATTGTATTTGACTATTTTTCTTGCTATAGTTATTATTTTTCTTGTTTAATTTCATGTCAACTTCAGTCCCTATAAATGTGCCATATGAATAAAATTGACTATGTTTATAGTTTTATTTCACTTTAAGCCAACAGTTCGTTTTTTTTTAAATATAATTCCTGTTGATTGTTGCTCCAACAGAGTGGCCGAGAAGGAGCCGATCAACAAGATGTCGCTCCACAATCTGGCCACCGTGTTCGGCCCCACTCTGCTCAGACCCTCCGAGTCAGAGATCACCAAGGGACAGCACATCACCTCTGCCTCCGACATCTGGTCACATGACGTCATGGCACAGGTACAACACGCACACATTTGTATTTCGATCATAGTTTCTGTCCTAAAGATTTAATACATTTTATCTTCGACCTTTTGTAACGGTGAACACCCGGTGTTTACCCGGTGTTTGTCTGTGCTGTACCTTTTAGGCTGTTGTTGTTCCTTCACAGCTGAGCATGTTATCTAGATTAATTTGACTCCCATGTCACCAAGTGACCCGTGTTGCCGCAGCCTATTCTCCCAGCTGTATTTATGCTACAGGCCGTCCACTCATCTCTGCTGAGAGATGAGTTTCCTGTGTACAAACATCTTTTCTTGGCAGAATAAACAACATTCAAGTAAACATCATAAATGAGGCGGCGTGCAGGAGGGCTCATCTGTCCATCACAATGAAGTGTTTGTATTGAGGCTAATTTATATTTAAGATGTTTATTTTTATTAAGTAAATAAGTTATTAAGCTTATAATAAAAAAAAAAAAAAGAAGTTCTGCCCACTTTATTCTTGCTATAATCTCATTTACAGGATAAACCTGTTGTTTATTTTTCCCAGTAGTGGGTGTTAAACAAACGTTATGTCAGATAGAAGGAACCCCTCTGATGAACCAGATTAATGGGTTACGTTACAGGAAAGTTGTTCAGAAGAAAGAGGAAAATGGCAGAGTTTTTTATTCTACTTTTTGATGCACCAGTCGTTATGCTGAATGTCTCCAACCTTTACTGGAGCTGTATTCCCAAAACGTGGAGCTAAATATATGAATAAAAAGAGTTTTTTGTCCATATTTCTCTGAACGCCAGGGTGTGACGGGGTGATCCGACTGAAATGAGACATCCAGGATCATGTGTAGTCATTCTGAGTTGTAATGAATCTGTAATCACACAGCCTCACTTTCTCTCCTCTTAGGTCCAAGTTCTGCTCTACTACCTGCAGCATCCTCCCATCTCCTTCGCCGAGCTCAAGCGCAACACGCTGTACTTCTCCACTGACGTTTAATCCCCCCCCCTTCCACCCACTCTGAAGGCTTCATCGGAGACCAGAGAGAGAGAGACTCCATAAAAAAAACCCACCCTCAGTACCCCCCCCCTTGCCTCACCTCTCTCCAGGAGACACCTTATAGAGCTCTCAACTGTACAGCCCCCCCCCACCTCTTAGAAATCCCTCATCTAAACCCCCCCGCCCTCCCCCCCTCTCAATGTCGTCCTGTGACGAGACGGAAGGCAGCAAAGGATATTTCCTGATCATCTAAAAGTCACGTAATACGTCTGGTTTGTAATGCAGGGAAAGCAGAGCCGCTTGTTTGGGACAAACACTGGGAAAAACTTGTAAGGGGGGGGAGTCCAGAGGCCACAGCCTGGTGCGGTGGCTCAGAATCAGACCTGACTGTGTGTGATGGTGTCTTCTCGTGAGCCCTTTCAGTCGCTGGCTTGATGATCTCAGACTTCCTGATCAGAGGCATTCCAGATGAATGGCATTTCCATGTTTTCTAATGATGTTCATCAGTTGTTTATGTTTCCTTTTTTTTGTCTTTCTGGCTTTGTGCATGTGGTAGAGGAGGCTGGGGTGTGTGAGTGACATGTGGATGTACTCGACTGAGTGTGTGCGCGTGTGTGTGTGTGTGTGTGTGTTTAAGGGACTAGAAGAACTTTAGAGGTGGCTGGGAAGCCGTCCCGATGAATGGCAGGGACTGGGACTCTCTGTACTGACACAAGAGAGGACAGTCCTCCCCACTGAGTCTTGGCCAAATTAGCCCTATTTATTTTGAATATATATATATCTATATATATAATATGTGTGCCTGTACAGTTTTGTGCAACTAGAAAAAAGCTCTAAGGAGTCCGTTTTCTTTTGTTTGTTTTTTAAAGTTTATCCAGGTAGCGATGTTATTTTTAGTCTGATTTTCTTATTCACCATGTCCATGGTTGGTAAGCTGTACTAAAAAGATCACTAGAAAGTCTGCCAATTAATTTCAGATCACTTTGTAGACGTGGAAGGGCACTCTGTGACATGATGGTTGTCTGTG
>JBBBVU010000016.1:3600141-3619868 GCA_037177055.1 Atherinosoma microstoma | reverse complement strand
AGTGCTTGGACATCAAAGTTGATACTTTGTAGCCCTCGTGCCTTTAAAAAAACCCACTCGCTTCATGGTGGGGCACCGTGGGGCACCTATGTTAGTCTTTCCTGGTGTAAGATAATTGCACTGCAGCTTGTGACTACTTAGAATTTACGGTACTTACTTGTACAGTAGCATGCAAAGTGTGGGCACTCTGGACATAGGTCAAGATTTTTATCACAGGGTATAGCTCCAAAAGTAAAAAAAAAAAAAAAAAAAAAATCTGTTTCCAAAAGGCAAAGTAAGGCCAGTTTATTTTTATAGCACATTTCACGTACAAGACAATTCCAGGTTCTTTACATAAAACATTAGAAAAACATTAAACTACAGTGGGGTGCAGAGGAAGCATTAAAAAGTGCATTAACAGCACACTTTTCAAAGAAATAAAATAAATTAAATAGAAACGGAATAAAAAAAAGAACCCCTCTAAGAACATATGATAAAATAAAGGTTCATTATTAGCGGGCAAAACTTTAGAAATGTCACTTCATTATACTGTAGGTTGAAGGTTAAATATACCTTTTTAACCGTAATATGACTTAATTTAAGGGGTGTTTGTTGGATCTCACAGTCAGCTTTGTCCCTGTTTGGGTTGGCTGACTGAGGTCATCCTGCTCTGATGTAACACGTAGTTATGCTGTAGAATTCATCCTCTTTTCATCTTCAGCTTTTTCACAGACAGCACAATGCATTCTTCTAGAATTATCTTCTGTTTAGTTGAATCCATTCTTCCTTCTACCGGCAAACATGCCACTGACTACAGCACAAGCCAAAGCATGATCAGTCAACTCTGAATCATCATTTATGATTTCCCACAGGGGATTAATAAAATATTTTTTAGTTCATTCATGCCATCAGAGGTGAGCATAGCCAAGTGAAGCTGTTTTTGTGAGAATTTCTGTCAAGATTTAAAGTTGAAGCCAAAGGTGAACTGTCCATAAAATGAGTGCATGAATGTAGAAGTTGTCAGATTGAAATCAGTTGATTAAATCATAGAATATGCATAGTATTTATGTCCTGAACTGTGGTTAGAAGTCACAGTATATGATGGTAGCTTGAGATTATAAAATGATATTGATTTGATGTTTAATCCTTCTACAGATTGTCCAGATGGTTTTTTAATCTTTTTGTTCTTGTGGCTGTTCTCGGGACTTAAGTATTTGTGGTTTCTAAGAAATGCAACATTTTTTATAAAGGTTTAAAGCCACTAGGAATCATTCATTTGTATATTTTCTATACGCTTATTCCAAGCTGGAGCTTATCCAAACAATTAGCAGGTTAGTGTAGGAATCATCAGAAGCTCAAATCTAAGTTCAGCAATATTTACTAGAACATGTTCCTCATCACTCATGCTGACCCTATAAATTAGGAATTATGGAAAAGGCATGAGGAAGGGACTTTGAGTCCTTTGTTTGGAACATAAAGGAGTTCACCCTCAGTTTGTTGGCTAATGACCTGTGCCAAACAATCCCTCTTTATAGGATATTGGCTCCACTAATAGTGTAAGGACGAGTAGTCTTCATGCTGCTCTTTTCTGTTGTGTTGCAAACCACACAGCAAGGAGCTGCTTACTGTTCAGACACAAACATGTATGTCAGCTGTATTCCTGAATACTATGAGTTATTGAAAAGCAGGGTGGAAGAGTTGATTTTTTTTTTTTCCTCCAGTTTTTGACTTGATTGATTAACATGCCACCTACTGACAAATCTCAGCAATAGCCTTAGTTTAAAAGTGGAGCATTGACTGGCTTTTAAAGGATTCTGAATTGGAAAGTAAAATGTTTTTCAGCTCCTTAATAGTTCATGGCTTCATCTGTGTTTTTATTGGCTTCAAATGCTTTCTATGAGTGACCTGTTGGGACTGAAGGCAGGCCAGTTAAGCACCTGGACTGTTTTACTATCAAATAATTTTGTAGAAGTATGTGCTAACTATGGTTTGGCTTTGACTTCTCAAACATGCAAGGCCTTTTAGGAAATATGTTGTCTTGATGGCAGCATACAGTATATTGCTACCAAATGTTGATTTTTCTTTTGTTTAAGCCTGGAGAATTCGCTTAATCTCAATCCATCTTTACTGATCTCAGGGCCAGAGTAGGTAAAAACATTCTGGATCCTTTTCTACATGTTTTTTTCTTTGCATAGTTATGGATGTAGTACAGAAGTGTCTTAACTGACAGTGAATTATTTTTTACTTCTCTTTAGATTCTCTGTATCTTGTAATAACTGTATTTTGTACCGTGGTTAATTAACTCCACAAATTCTGTTTCTCTCCGGTGAACCCTTCCTCACTTTGTTGTTACTGTAGTTGCTTCACCAGAGTTTTTGCCAGTATACAACTGGTTTCCTTTTGCTGTCCTTTTCGCTTAGCCATTCCCACCTCTGAAGGTGCAGTGCATTCAGCAATGATCACAGATCATTATTCCAGGATAACAAAGGTACAAGAAAAACCAAGATGGTGGGCCATCATAATATATTTCTAGTATTTCTAGTATTGTTTTTTTTAGAGTAGATATAAATGATATACAGATCAGTGCATCTTCCCATACTTGGATTTAAACAGCATCCTATTTCTTTTGGAAATTGGTCATCAGCAGACATTTCTTCTTCCAATGAATCTAAAAAGTTAAGCTCAAGGTTTGTTGTGATTTCCTTTTCTAAACTACTTACATTTAAATATCTCTTTGTTGTCGGTCTCTAAACTCTTTCATGACCACCTATCAATAAATCTCCTAGACATGATCATAGTGTACACAGCCGAGTACTACCAATGTAAACACTACTTTCCCAACATTAAATTCTATTGGCCTTGTTTAACATTGACCTAGGTAGCATTTACTCTTGGGTATGATATCTGTTTCTTCCGTCTTCTTACTTTGAATATGATTTTCCTGTTCTGGATGTGGATCAGAGATTTCAGATTTTATGAACTGTGGCGTGACATGTTTTCATCCTGTATTCCAAAGCTTCTTATTTTCTTTCTAAATAAGTGATTCGGCATTTCACAATTTTCGAGTTGCATGCGAGGAGAGAGCAGTTTCATCCCCCCCAAACATGACGTTTTAATAGTTGTGTGAGTGGCACATCAGAGCTTTTTTAACACAGCTGACCATCTGTGCTCATTCGCTGTTGCAGTCATGGAGTCTCGGCTCTATCTTCCCCTTCCTCGCTGTAAGAGGAAAGGAATTCCTGCGAGTCCCAGTATCTGACTGATTGGCGCCTGTTTCATGCCCTGTCACTTTGACAACAGGAAGCACAGAAACAAAAACTATGTTTTCTGTCTCTCCCTTTCACTCCCACCTGACTGAAAAATAACTGCACATCACATTTCCTGGAACTCAGAAAGGAAGACAGAGGAGTGGCAGGGAGAGATTCCCTTAAAAAGCTTGTCTTGTTATGGTGACGATAACAGTACGTCATTTCAGATGCCAACTTTGTGACACTTGACCACCTGTAGTCATTAATTCATCTTGACTCCTCACCCATTACCCTCCAGCTCTGTAAATTGAAGTCTCTGTGCACTTTGCTCACAATGCACTCTGTCACCTTTCGGCTTGCTGGCACGCTGGCTGAAGTGATCCGGCTGGTGCTGGACTCTGTCCAGCCACACGGCTCCTGCCGTGATTTGAAAGCTTATCTTCATTAACAAGAAATAAGACTGCACAGTGCGTTACTGCCATCAAGGAGATGACTTCCCATGAAATAAATTATTCCCTTTGGATTACAGGAAGCTGGCCTGTGTATTTCATTTAGCTAATTACTTCAGATATGCAGCACAATCATTGCATATGCTCAGTCTCTTTAGGGTCTCTTAGTCTGTTTCTGTAGTTACTGTTTAAGTATTATCAGTGAAAAACTTTAAATTAGAAATTTTAAATCTGCAGTCATTAACACAGTTTTTTGAAAATGTTTTATACAAGCCATGGTTTGGTAAAGTCAGCAACAGTTTTCTTTTACTTTTTTTTGGACAATGTTTTCTTTCATTGGTAAATCCTTCTCTTTCTTCCTTCAAAGCTGGTGTTCACAGCATTTGTGCGGTGGTGTCTGTAAGAGCCGGTTTCTTCAGACACCACATTGATTTATTCCTTGCTAAAGGAGGAGTACTCCTCTGTGAGCCATTTAACTGCTCATTCTCCCATTTTCGCAGATTTAGTGCTTTTTATACGTAGCCATAAATGGCCCTGGACCTGAGCTGGCCTACCTCGAAGACAACACTAAATCAAGATCAAACGAACAGTGAACTGCCTCGGTCTTGCATAGTTTTGATATGTTAAATGTTTTCATACCTACAGAATATGACTTTTTTTTCTTTAAACAACATGCAGCAATGTAGTTTTATTAGCTTTATTGGATTCACTGTACCTGAAGAAAATGTTCTGATTATAACCACAAGGTCTGAATCATAAACAAAACGTTCACAGATTGTTGTAATGTAATTAGAATTTAGTGATGGGGGAGTGGTTTTCTCATTTACTTTCTTTGCTCCCCTATTTATTTATTTAAATTAGTTGGGCACCAGTGAAAGTGTCATTATGAATCCTCACAACATGTAGATTAATTAAAATAATTAAATTAGAAGAAAAAATCTTGTAAGTTTAAGCAGTGGACTGCCACATCTCTCCTGGGAGTCTTTTACAGGTGACCATGGAGCAGCTCCACTGGAGCAGTTTGACGTTAATTGTCTCTTCTATGGCCCTCTCAGTTTGAACTGCTCTGGATTGAAAGCTTCCCTCAATTTTTCTTTCTTTTCTTGTAATCTAACACTTAGATTACATTTAAACCAAGGACAAGAAACATTAAGAAAAACTACTCGGGTCTACTCTGTCAGAGTTATTTAATGTCTGGCAAAGTTACGGACATTTAAGGATGTAAAAAACTAAATAGACATTCAGAGAAGCTTATGTCTTGAAAACAAGCCTTACAGCTGAGGTGGTATTTCTTTTCTGTGTCTAAGACATCTATGGATAAACTATTAGCAGCTGAAAATATCACTTTTATTTTTGATATGCTTTTACTTTTATTTAAAATGTTGGTCTAAAGTAGGAATAGCATTTATATATCCTTATATCTATTTTTCATCATGTTAAATTGATCTTATATACGCTGTCCCCTTAGAATTTTGAAAAAAATCCTTCTAACTAATTCATCCGATTTATAGTGTTTATATTTGCCACTACTAGTTAGAAATACACCAAGATGCAAAGTGGTTTTGGTTTAAATATGTAATAAAGGATGCTTTAAGAGCTTAGAGGTTTGAAGACTTGTTTGAAGAATCTGTCCATATGAGAGGTTCTGTAATTATTTGAGAACATATCCCAGTTGATCTTCTGTCATCCGACTCCTTGCATCTAGACTGGTGACATTTCTCTGTACACATGAATCAGCTGTGGTGACGTCATGGTTACAAAGGCGGTTGATTTAAAGATGAGTGACTTCATGTGCTCCATCTGGGCTTTATTCACAAAAACCAAGAGGAAAATGGAGTACAAACGAACAGCAAATAAATATTGTCCTACTCTTGTAATCACTCTCAACAGAATAGACTGATCCTAATCATAATGGAGTTTGTGAATTGAAGATTTATTTATCTTCTCTTTATTACCAACCATAAAAGGTGGCTATATAGAAGGCGTGAGCTGTAAAGTGTTTTCTTTTGTTTTCTGCTTTGCATAGTGCCACAGTAAATACAGTAGTCATTTATAACACCGTGCTGATTTAGCTTTAACATCTTTCAGGAGGTGGTGCATAATTTAAGAGTACATGCTGTCCTCATTCTGTCAGTCATGGATTCTCCCCCTGTGAATTACAGACTGAAATCGCGTGTGGATGTTTAATGGTTTCTTTGGATCTTTATGAAGTCCGGGCACATCCAGCAGCAAATTCACCTGAGTGGGATAAAGATTCAGAACTGACAGAACCCAGTCATGCTTCGTTGTTGTTCTTCCTGATTTTCTTTAATTATGTAATAAAAAAAAATTGTTTTTTTTTCATTAAAAACAAAAACAACAAAATAAACCATCTTTAACATAATGTCATTTTGGATTCAGGCAGTTGATTTGGCTTCACTTCTCTATTTGAGGCCCCTCACTTTTTCAACCGCAGCTTCTCACTGAAGGAATGTTAAACAGCTTTATACCCTAGCAATTGTGCCAGTGTTGGAAGCTACTGCCACAGCTGTGAGCTTACCCAGTAAGGGGATAGTCTGTGCAAAGTGCCCATCATACCCACAGGATATCCATTCCAAACTGGGCCATTTGTTTGTGGGTTGTGGGTGTTTGTGTATGTTTTCACTGTGTGTTGATCAGGATTATGCTCTCTGTCTCGTAACACAGGCTGTCTGTCTAGCCATTGCTTTGTGGGCTTGATGATGATGCATGCATTTGAGAAACAGGACTGTCTTTGTCTGTGCACTGCTTAAGCTGCTTTGTGCCTGAATGCTCCACGTGCACAGGGACCTTTGTCATCCTTTGAAACAAGCAGCTCTCTTGTGTCTGCGTCGCTGTTTGCTGATGATCTGAAAACAAACAATACAAGGTTTTTAGGCAGCACCCAGCTCATGCCGGGCATCAGTAAATACTCTTCATTTTTGAGAGAGGTCTGGAAAAGGCTCGTGCCAGCGGGCCACATTGATGCCTTTTGAAATGGGGAAGTTAAGCCCTGCAGCCGCCATGAATGGCCGCAGACAGATAGTGCCAGGCAGATGCGCTGTTGTCCAAACAGAGAACAATATGTGAATGGGGTACAGTGACCATAGTGCTGGATAATACAAGTATGAATGTGACACACTGTCAGTTCAATTAGTGTCATTACATGATGTCTACAAATCCAGGGGTTCATCGCATCTGTGTGCTGATTCTATTAGCCTTCTGTTTTCGATTTCACGCCTGCTTCATATGGATTTTGCTGAGAACAAACTTATTTGCTAAATACAAGCTGCTAATTAAGAGACAGGAATCTGTCTTCAGTCACCGCTGGGAACAGATTTACTCTCCAAGCAGGAGTTTGTTGAAGCTAAAATGGAATGTGTAATGACCTACAATTTACAACTGTTTAAAAAAAATTTCAAGTTTTACGTTGAAAAAATTGTCTTGATTTGTTAGTTTTTTTCAAGGTTGAAAAGTTATGTATTATTGCTTTAAAGTAACAGCATGTGATGTGATTTTGATAAAATAAGATAAGATGTGTTTTCATAGCCGTAAATGAGCAGTTTATATTTAGACAACACAAGTCATCCTCCTCATTTCTCTTGAGGAAGTTGGAGTTCACTTCCTCGAGAAACTCACATTTTTAGGCTATTTTTGGCTATTTTATTTTTCCTGCATATATGGAATGGGAGGGTGGAAGTGTTTTAGCAAATTGCTGCTCACATTTTGCAGTTTAAGTAGTTATGCACAGGACGAGTCAAAAGTTTGGACACACGTGCCCATTAGATTTAATGAACGTGTGTCCAAACTTGACAGGTACTGACTATGTCACTACATCTGACACGCTGGAATTTTAAACTGCCCAGTTATGTTTAAGAAGACTCCATGACTAATAATCTTGCAGCTTTGTGTTGAAATACTCATGCATAGGTCACAAGAAACAAAGGAAGTTATAAGACGGCTCTACCTGTTGCTCTGTGGATAGGCTACAATAAATGCTCATTTAATTGTTTAGTCACTTAAACTCTTTCAATCCTCGTGTTTGTTTTTGTGTTGTAGCTGCACAAGCAACCAAGAAGTCTGGAATCCCGGCTCCTAGAGAAATCCCTTCTGCTGTAACAAGAGACCGCATCTCTCTTCGAGATCAACTGAGGAGCTCTTCTACTAAAAGAATGGTTTCCAGTGCAAGCACCTCCAGCCTCTCTACCCTGGCAAAACAGACACGTAGTTCAACCAAGTCCCGGGCTGAAGTAGAGGGCCAGGAAAGGGGTCTCCTGGAGAGTCAGGTGAAAGAGCTCCTGGCTGAGGCCAAAGCTAAAGACTTGGAGATTAGCAATCTCAGAATGGAGTTACAGCGCTGTAAGGGTAAAGTCTCCACTGCTTCTTCTTTACCTTCACCCAACTCTGTTTCGCACCAAGAGCCTGCAGCTGACAGCGAGCAGGGACAAGTGACCGAGGCCCTTGTGCTGGTTGGGGAGCTCAGAGAGAAGAACGGTAAATTTCAGAGAGAGTTAGCAGCTCTGAGGGAGGAAAACCAGACGTTGAAGGAAAAGCTGCTTTGCTTGGAGTCTTCTCCCCTCTCTGGTACAAACACAAGCTTACCTTCCAAGCCTTTGGTGAACGGCCTACCCTCAGTCTCTTTGGCTACCCAGCAGGATAGTCCACCATCTACTGGCAGCCCACTCAAAACCTCTGTTTCCTCCAGCTCGAGCTCTGATATTACCAAGGAGTCGCCATCATCTGACTCCTCTGAGTTTGAGAAGATCCCATCACGCTCAGAGTCAGGGAGCAGTTGTGTCAGTGGAGAAGCTGTTACTGCAGGAGCAGTAAACAAACGGGAAGGTCAGGGTGTGTCAGTGCAGAGCCTAACAGAACAGATTCACAAGATGGAGGAGAACCATCACAGCACAGCAGAAGAACTGCAGGCAACACTGCAGGAGCTGGCTGACCAGCAGCAAGTTGTGCAGGAGCTAACAGCTGAGAATGAGCGATTGGCTGAGGAAAAGCGCCTCCTGCAGACCTCACTTCAACAGCAGAGAGAGCGTCTGGAAGTGTTGGCTCAAAAGAATGAAACACTTGCCCTTAGACTTCAAGAGCAAGCTCAGGCTCACGCCCAGAGAGAGGAAGAGTTGGGTACCCAAGGTCCTCGGCTGGCAGAGCTGGAGCAGAGGTATGCCGAACTGATGGAGAGCTCTCGCTTTGAACGGGAGAAGCTGGTGGATATTCAGCAACAGCTGACAGGCAGCCTGCGGGCTCTGGAGGAGGAGCACCAGGAGGCCCAGGGTCAGGTGCACTGCCTCAAGGAGGAGATGGACAGGTTACAGGCCCAACTGGACAGGGAAATAGAAAGCAAAGGTCAGGCATCGCAAGCTGCAGAGGAAAAGAAGGCCACAGCAGACGCCCTCAGACTGGAAAACAGTAGGCTGAAGGCACAGGTGGACATTGAGAAGCAAAAAGTGGGTGAGCTGAAAGCCATGCAAAGTGCCAGTGACAGCACTGAGCTGCAGAATTTGTTGAAGACAGCCCATGCTGACAGAGACGAGCTGGAGGTGAAGCTGACGGAGCTGAGACAGGAACTGCTTCAGGCCCAGGCTGAAACTGAGCATGTGCAAGCAACAATGTCAAAGGTAGGAGGGATGCAAGTTTACATCTTGGGACATATAGTTTATATGATTAATTTCTCCACACACATCACTTACATAACAACAGCAACGCCTCTGCTCCGGCTTTATGATCTTTGCTGCTTGTCGGATTGTTAGTTAGATCGCACAAAAACTGTAAAGCAGAATTTGATCCCTCTTTGTGATTACAGAGAGCATGAGCAAAGGAAGAACCCATACAATTTTGGTGCAGATTAGAATAATCTTTTGCTAAAATTGCTACATATGACTTTAGTCTTGGTGGGGAATCCACTCAAAACACCATTAAGCCATCAGTCTTGTGACATCTTTGTTGGGTTTGTTTATTAAGCACACCATGAATATGCACTAAAACGAAAATGGTAAATATTAGAGGTTAACAGCTCAATAAGAATGCAGAGAATTTTTTTTTATTTATAACTTTTTATAAGAAAATATTTGCATTGGTTTGTTCGACAGGACAGTTCTCATTAGACCCTGGAGGTTGCATTCACTTCATTTTGTTCACTAAGTGGTGTAAACCAGGAATGAGTCATATATTCTTTTTAGTAACTCATTGATTGTGTCATGTTTGGCTTTATCAATTTCCAAAGGATAACTCTGTACACATTTCATGTAAAATATAAATAAACTAGGCAAATCAAGCACTTAAAAGCTGCTGGCAAAATGCTACAGATACGTATCCAGAAATAGCCAAATCACCAGTACAGTTCTTCATTGATAAAAATTTCAGTCAAAGGGTGACTGTG
Source organism: Atherinosoma microstoma (assembly GCA_037177055.1). Lineage (NCBI taxonomy): Eukaryota > Metazoa > Chordata > Actinopteri > Atheriniformes > Atherinidae > Atherinosoma > Atherinosoma microstoma. The sequence continues at coordinate 3,609,807 of JBBBVU010000016.1, read as the reverse complement.
ACATTTTGATATCCCAGTCACAGCTTAGCTCAGTCAGTTTAATGAGAATGAGGACACACACCTCAGAACATGAACTCATGTTTGCTCAAATTATTTTCATATGTTTCTCAGTTGTTACTTTGGGCTTCCCCTATAACACCATAGCAGCATGGAGGCAACAGCAGCTTGGGTCATGCTGGTAATTGTTGCTTCAAAATGAGGTGTGTCCATTAGCGTGGTAAAGTCATGGGGCAGTGACTGATGTGCCAACAGTAGGGTGGTTCACCGGCGTGTGAACTTCTGAGTCATACTTCTGTCCTCTGCCACATGAATGTGAGAGTGAGGCCACTCCATAGCTTCAATCATGAACATGAACATTATAATCTATTATAGCCCAATGACGTCAGCTGGAAAGTGTCATTTAATTACATCATTTACTTGTTTTAGTATTATCCTCAGAGGTCTGACTTACAGTGTGATTTCTAAAAGCAGCGAGACTTAAAAGCTTGTTTATTTAACTCTTTGACAACCAGACGTTACTACCACATACAACACTTATTGTATCTGCTAATATATTTGACTGATATTTGTAAAACATCATCATACTTCTATTAATGTTTTCATACACAGCTGGAGGTCAAATGCCAGCAGGTTCAGGAGCGAGCTGAGAAAAGAGAGCAGGAACTAAGTAACCGAGTGACTTCCCTGGAGGAAGCTGGGATCCAGGCAGAAAACCAGGTGAAGGAGCTTAAGGAGACGATTTTTGAGCTGGAGGACCAGGTGGAGCAGCAGAGGGCTGTCAACTGCCATACCAACCAAGCTGTCCTGGACATGGAGAGTATGTATAGATGTGTGATATCAATTACTGTGTCTGGAGTCTTAAATGTAATTGGGAAACAATAATCACACAGTGATGAATATTATTTTCCCCATTCCAATTAAGGGGCAGCTAAATGTTAAAAAGTTAACATAATGTCAGAAAAAACTTTTCTTATAAAACTTGAATATGGGATTTACTGCATTTCTGTGCTGGCTTCATCTAGAAGTTTCAGTATAAACTAGGAGACTATAAGAAAATAATAAATGCAAAAAAACTGAATACTGTAAAACATCTTCCTTTTATTTGCTCTAAGTGAAGCTGACATGGATCCACTCTAAATCTAGATGCTGTTATGAAACATGATTAGATTGGTCTAATGATACTGCAGGGAGGAAAAGCACTTCATGCCAGCTCTGTTAGTGTAACTGTTACTTCCAAAGAGATTATTTGTTACAGATTGCCTAAATGTTGGAGAACTCTGCAACTAATTGTGACTGCTTTTTATATAGCATTTAGTTTTCTAAGCACCACTCAAAGACCTAATATTTGCCATTGCAGATCTTGTCAAAAAGATTGAGGAGCAGAAAGCTGAAGCAGACCGACAATTGAAAGTTTTGAATAGACAAATGAAGGTAAGAAATCTTGTATGTATAAAGATGTATAAAACTTATAAAGTTCAAATCTGAGTAAATTGTTTGGGCTACAAATATTCATGGAATTATGACATTATTGTATTAGACTGCCTCTAATGTAGAGTTCTCATAATATTCAACCTTATCAGTATATGCTGCATGCATATTTAGACCGAAATTATATTAATCAGGAATAAGTTTATAATTCAAATGTATTTTTGATTATGTTTTTGGTCAAAATGTTACTGAACCTTAATGTATAATCAACTAAAAGTGAGCTTGCCTTTCTTTAGGAATTGTATGCGTTTTTAGGACATCTCTTGGGTTTGCAGGATTGGGTAACTACAATAGAGAAAGAAACATTATTTGTTTTTGATGTAACATAAATGACACAAAATGACATTTAAACAGATTTCTGGTGAGTAAGTTATATTCAAATGAAAGATTTTGGGTGGGGTATAACTTTAAGGTCAGAACAATGTCCCAAGCCTCACTTTTTCCTTGTGTCTTTGCCAAAATGACATTTCAGTCTTCCTTCCACTGAGCATTGTTCAAATAGCATCATGGAACATGCTGGTGGACTGTTAACACTGGCAGCTTTGTATGTTTTGGCAAGTACTGATTTTTCTCGATCGTATTCTTCCATGAACATCACTTCTGTTTGGTGGCTTTCTGGGAAATAAACGTTATCAAGTGCCAGTGGTGGATTGTACAAGTACTTCATTACTGTACATAAGTAAAGTACAGATACATGAAAAACATATTCAAGTAGATTTAGTTGTGGATACTTTTTACTTTTACTTCACTACATTTTTACTGCAAATATCTCTACTTTCTACTCCAAAACATTTCTACAATGCGTTGTGTTACACTTTGCAAAGCATCTTCTCACTCAATGTGATTGATGTATTTGCCACATAGTCCCTGCAAGAAATACACTTTAACTAACTAACCCCTAAAAAAATAACAAAAAAACTTAATTCTGATTCACAGAATCTTAAGTAAAAGTGTGAGCTGTGTCAGAGGGTAAACACAGTAAAACAATAACCTTTCCAATAATTGAAACTGCACTGGCCAATATATTCATCAGATACTTTTACTTTAGTACTTATTTAAAAGCAAGTACTAACTTCCTTTTACTCATTTCAAAAGTATTTGAAATGTGGTACTTTTGCTTTTTATTAGAGTACATTTTTGCCTGTTTATTTATACTTTTACTTAAGTACTTTGTGTGAGTACTTCCTCCACCACTGTCAAATACAGTAAATTAAATCTTCCTGGGTTTTTGTGAATTAAAATTTTTGATCTTTGGAGTCTATTTTCTTCTTTATTACTCATTTAATTCAATTTAATTGAGTGGTACTTTGTTAATCCAATCCTAAAAATGGATAATTCCTGCCTATATTATTAACCAAATGAAGAAAAACGCTCCGTAGTGCTGCGGTTCAGTCTGACTGCGGATTGATGGAGGCAAAAATGTTACAAAACACTAAAAAGACAGATTTTAATTCCTTGTTTAAAAGGTGGGACTTTACAAGAAAATTTGTTTCCTTAAAGTGAAGTGCTCATATTTTTGTCTTAAAGTTGCTGAATAAATAACTACATGTTATTTTACTTCAGAGTCAAAGGATGCGGTCTGGTCTTTACAAGTGTTTGTTGTCTGCTGCTTATCAAAAAGCACCTGTCTGGCTTTTGTAGTTGAGAACAAAAGAGGATTTTTCTCTTTTTTTTGATTTTTCTTAACCTCTTTTTAGCTTTGGATTTTTTAACCAGTCTTTTTTGTTTTGGTATTTTCAAGATGCACTGTTTAGAATGAATGACAGGGAAGAGACTAGAGGTAAAAGTTATTAAAGAAAGAAAGAGACAGAGAAAAGACAACACCAAAATGAAGGCACCAGTTATTTTAGACTCTTGGCCAAAACCCAGGATCTCAATCATTCTTTTGTTTGCAAGTATAAACGACTAAGGAGAAATCCTGATGTCTACGATTCCTTTTAATCAACCTAGCGTGGAATCCTCAGATGTAGTCTCAACTATCCTGTTTTATGTTGAGATTTAGCATCTCAAAATAATTCTTGCAGCTGTGATTAAGCCAACCATGATAATAAAACATGAACCTTGTGGGGTTTGTTCCCTAAAGCCATAGAATAAGAAAGGAACGGCTGAATCATATCCAATACAAATAGTAGGATTACATCACAGTAAAGCATATTGTTGTACATTATGTGAAAAATTGATTTGGTGTAAAATGTAAATTAAAGCAGGGTAATAATCATTTATGGATACATTTGTTTTTAAATGAAAATGGCGAACATCTAAATGTTTCTTAAGTGTCTCCTGTGAGAATATACAAAAACATAGCATTTGATGGTCAGATCTGTTTTGAAGATGTCATGTGCATTCACCTGTCTTAATCCATGTGTTTATGTATTTAGGATGAAAAGGAGGAGTGGCGTCGTTTTCAGGCAGACCTCCAGACAGCGGTGGTGGTGGCCAACGACATCAAGGTGGAAGCTCAGCAGGAACTGCGTGCACTGAGGAGACAGCTGCAGGAAGAGCAGGACCGTAATGCAAAGATTTCTGCCGACCTTGAGGCCCTGCAGGGAGTAAGGTACCATCTTCACCATGATTCCTCTTCTTCAATCCCCTTTTTTTTATCTCCACCCACCCTCCCACTTCTTCCAGCTCCCCTTGTTAAGCATCAGGCTGCAGTTTCTTTCGCTCTGAACATAGAAGGATATGAGATACCAGAGTCTTGCCATATCACCTATCAGTGACATGTTTTGTAACTTCAAAGAGTCTTACTGAAGAGGTCCCAAAAATAGTACTTTTTTTAGTGTAGATATGATTTTATTAATTTCTTGACATTTCACAAGATTAAATCCTCTGAGTTTCAAAGTTCAGGTTTCTGGGATTTGGCAGACTCTGTTGGTCAATCAGCAGTCTTCTGCTGTATTTCCCTCTGTGTATTCTACTCCTTTAAGCTGCTTCCCCTCTCTGTTTCCTTCTTCAACATGTACGATTGACAGTCTCAGGCACAAAGCACAGTAAACTATGAAAATTTGTTTCAAGATTATATTATTTTAGGAGAAAGCAGACTTGGTGGCAGATCTGCCCTAATCGCAGATGCCACTTTGACCTAAAATTCCACACAAATGTGTCATGCTGTTTAGGTTTTCATACAGTGCTGGACCGTGGCCATGCAGTATTGTGTTTGACGTCTTCATAAGTGTGTTATATAAGTGTGTTAAACATACAAATGTCATAGTGTTTTTAGTAGTTTTGTTTGATTTTATTATCATATTAGGTCAGATACTTTGGTTGCAAAGTCTGTTGAGACTTTGTTCCAAAGCACTCTAGTAATCTGTGTGGCCAGCTTTAGTATAACCTTTAAGCGAGTACATCTCTAAATAATTCAGACATTTATCAACTCGCATAGCTCGCGGGAGCAGTTTGAGAAAATAAGAAATAATGACATTTGGTTCAAAAGTAGATATAGCTTATTTTCCGACTGCCAGCAGTACTTTTGTATTTAGTTCCAATACTGGTCTTAGACCATTTCTAAATCGACAACTTTCCCCAAGATTAGCTGTTACGCTGCGTCCGCTCCCCACCTCCATCAGCTCCCTGTGATGTCAAAGATGTCCCTCTGACAAGCCTCCCTTTGTAAAGTCCAGGTGAGTCCCCAGTCAGCCTGCCTCTCCCTGCCCTGTGTGCTGCTGATGCTCACTGACCTTCCTTTCTGTGTTTGGCTTCATGCTGCTGCTTCAGCCTGTCTGACTCTGTCTGTTTCTTTTTCCATATGCTGGCTGACTTCACCTTTAGGACTATCATACATTTTTGGTTTGCTTTTCCTGGCTCCTAAAACCTGTAGTCCCAGTAGATGTATCTGGTGCCACCTGCTGTTCTTTGAATGAATAACCCTCCTACTTTTTCAGTCAAAAGAAGGAAGGGGCTGTACAGGCATGACTGGATTAAACTCATGCTTTGTGTCATATAATTCAGATACATTTCCAGCGTCTCCATCACTGGGTGATTTGGTGAAACTTGACATTACAGTATGACTCACTATTAATCCTATGAGATATGCATGGAACAGAGTTTAGATCCCAGAAGCCTGGCTCTAAAAATAACAATATTAAATACAAATATTAGGTCTCTTGTTTAAAGTAGATTTCATGCCGTAGTTGTAATCCGTAATTCAGTTTCTCTCCTTTTCTTTTCAGATTGAACACCGGAACCACTTTTGATACCAAGACAGCAGTCGAAGGGCACTAGAGAAAAACCCTCACCTCAGCATCACCTGAAGACAGTGTTATTGTTGCACTCGTTTTATTATTCAGAATGCAGTCTGGTAAACCAGTTTCATTGTGAGTCACTGTGCATTATAACTGCAGTACACAAAAAAAGGCCTCATGACTTTCCCTACATATGTTAGAATTTGGAGCCGCTTTTATCAAGAAAACTGTATTTTTATTTCTCAGTGAATGTATTCTTTGTGTTTTTACTGTAATTCCCTTGTGTTGCAGAGTCATTAGATGTTTGGAAGACTTGTTTTTATAATGTGTGAAGCTGCTTTGTGCCTTTTCAGAAAGTTGACAAGATAAAAAAAACAGCGCAGGAACTGTTCCAAAAAGTATTATGAGACGGAAATATCAGAAAAACTGATGAATGTACAGTAATTAGCAAAGCTGAAGGATTCTCAGTATTCCGCTAGAATCATGGAGAAGTTGTAACATCAGAAAATCGGCAGGTCCAGGCAAGAGCAACACAACCGAATTGAAAGTCTGGTTTGTATTATTCATAATGTAGGTGGCTCTGGTTTTGTGCCGGCCCTATTATATATCTTTCTTACTGTTGCTGTATGAGTGAATTTACTCACTTTAACTTCTGTTTGTTTACTTTAAAACTTGACATTAATGTAAAACACAAAGCTCTCATATTTAGACTTTAACCTGTCAATATATAATGCAGTTTCATTTTTTATCCATTAGATGGCACTATGGAATACACACTTACTATGAACTGCCTAAAGATCTCTTAACCTACAGGTGTTACTTCCTCTGATTCTGTTAATCTATTTTTGTAATGATTTTTGATATTTTCTTCTAATTTACAATAGAAGAGGTTAACCACAGACACAAACAGCATACCTCAGGGTCACCTTTTACAAAAATAAACCAAAATGTTGATGGCCCATTTTAAGTCATAGACCAAGAAGACTGTGTCACTGATTTTCCTTTTTCCTTAGAAGACCCCTATTGAATACTGAGTTTATTTCTAAGTCCATCTTTTAACAACATAACTTTCCTATTGAATCAATCACACAGACCTTTCATATAAAGCTCTGATAGTTATTCCTTGTAAACAAGTTTTGAATCACAATGCTTCACTGATTTAGATACTGTATTTCCTCTTCATTTAGTGTATCAGACACAAATTCTGTGATGTCACATATCAAATGGATGATTTATTTAATCATCTTTGAGCCAAATACTTACAGAACATTGCATACTGTGGTAGTAAAACGGTTTATGGTTGTAGGTAACCGGTTCTACTTATTACCCAAACTTTAAAAGCCATATTATCCAGCCAGAGAATAAGGTACTGATGCCCAAGTTTTTTTAGTATTTGGATACGCTTAAAAATGTGTGTGATAAATCATGTTGTTTTGATGAACAATACACAGTATGTTCTTTTAATTTATTTTGACCTGGCTGGTTTTATGCCTGTGAGTGAATACAAGTGTTTAACTGCTGTTCATGTGGCAACTGAATAAATGAAATGACACCAGCCCAAATGCATATGTCTGTCTCTTGTCATTCTGCTCCACAGAGGTGAGTTAAGGAATTTTTTTTGTCATTCATTTTTCATCTATCGCTGATGAAAAGGCCCTCAATCCCTTAGAAGTCCATTGTCTACCACTACCAGCTGGTGGAAAATGTCTCGATGACTTAATCGCTCAGATTTTGTTTCCAAATTTAGGTCTGTCTCTGATTGGTTATCGGTTATTGGAAGTTCTTCAGTCTAAGCTAATATCACATGATCTCGTCAATATACTGAGCAAACTCTTAGAACATGCATTCTAACTGATTAGCAGGTCGTCTCAGAAGATAAGCTCCCAAGTGAGGGTTTGAAAGTCCAATCACTGGGGTCACATGTTATCTTGACAGACCCCCCTCCCTCCTCACCACCACCATCATCTCCACACTGTTTTGTGTCTATACAGCAACCCTGTTCATTGTGTCTGCCAGGTCTCAAGGTGATGAGGGGAGAGTGTCCGACTCCGATAACAACAGTCACTGGTGCGGCATCTCCATGATCCCCACCACACCCGCCGACGCCAGCGGAGATGCCAACTCAGAGCCCGAAGCTACTGTCAAATCCCTCATTAAGTCCTTTGATACTGTTGGACAAAGTGAGCACTGAGCACCTCAACACACAGATACACGCGATGACATACGTCTCATTACAGCACAGTCACTGCAGAGCAGAACAGGTGCATGAATACCTGCCATTTCTCTGCAGCACAGGCATTTGCAGTTGTGTGTTACTGTCAGGTCTGAGCTGACCGCTGGCAGGTTTGAGGAGTTCTGGTGTTTGTCCATGAAATAGTTTGACAATGAAGAGACATGTTGGAGTTATCTGTAATGCATGAAGCATTTTGAGCTTAACTTGCTGCAACTGTTGGAGATGGATGTTCTCATCACGTTTACTTGGAAAAATTCTGCATGTTTAATACTTTTTGGTGAGTAAAATTTGCTTTAAGGTTCAAAAACTGTAATTCTATAATTCTGATCTGGAATATATTATCAACCTTAAGCAATTCAAGTGCTTACACACATTCACTTTAAACAGTGTAAACACTGGAGTCACAGATTTAATGGAATCATAATAATTTGTTAGTGTTGTATATAGTACTACAGGCTCTTTTGAAGTAGTAATCAGTTTTATACTGGATCTTGCAGATGGATTAGGCCACACAGTTCAAATGCCTTCTTCACAAAGGAGCCCGCTGAGTGGAATCCCTGTACGCACTGCACCCGCTGCTGCTGTCTCCCCCATACAGGTATGAGTCAAGTCTTCTGTTATAGCCAAGTTTCGCAGAAGTGCTATTGTTTCCGACACTGATGAGTTCCTTCCTCTGCTTTGTTTTCTCTTAGAGACACTCGTACATAAAGCCACTATCAAAGACACTGGAAAAAAGAATTAACCATGGGGAATTCTCTCATCATCATGGTATGTTACACTCAGATGGTTTTTTGATATGAATATGATGCCATAGTGCTAAATTAATAACCATCCATTACTGTCTTTACCCTGCAAATGACCTCAATCCTGTACCACCATGGCTCCAGATCAATTTACATGTATATCCATATTTTATTAGCTGTCATGCTTGAACAAATGGTTCGGTTAAGGTCAAAGTACTACGTGTTCATATCCACATTTAAAGATAAATAAATAGGAACAATGATCTACAAGCATCCGGCTTCTGTTGATTTATTTTTTTTTTTTTTCCAGAAAGTTTTATGATTTTCCCTTTGAAAATCAAATATTGTAAATGTGTTGACCAACTCTTGAAATACTCCAAAACAACTCACTGGGGACTTGTTTGAGAAACTCCTGAGGAATTATGTTAGAAACGGTTTTTCCTGAATGGATTGATGGAGATTCTCAGTCTTCCAGTTCAATGTAAGCCTAAGAGCTTCAATAAAGACAACAAGGCTTCTTTTTCTTGGTTCTTGAAAACATTTCACCTCTCATCTCCAGTTCTGAATAAGCAAAGAATAAAGAAAAAGATGTTCAGTTTTCTTTATTCAAGCTCTTAGGATTTCCTCAATGGAAGCAAACATTTCCAGGATACGCTCTGCCTTCTGACCCTTTTGTCACATTGTCCTGTGTCTTCTTACGTTTCTTCCATCCTTTGATTACAACAGATAAGCTGTCGAGCTTTGGGGAAGACCTGAAGCCCAACAGCCTTATGAGGAAGAGCCCTTCTCTCGAGTCTGTAATCAAAAACCCTGCTTCCCTCAGCAGCCGCACTGCATCATTCAGCTACAATCGAGGCAACAGCAGGCTCAGGTGAGCGGCCCACAACTCATCTGTCCTGTTATTCACTGTAGGTTTAGGAAGTCTAACGTGAACATATTTGCCGAGTGATGTCTCTTCACGCATTAGTGGGATTTAAAGTACCAGTACATCCCATTAATATTCATTATTGAATATTTAAGT
>JBBBVU010000016.1:3577800-3600041 GCA_037177055.1 Atherinosoma microstoma | reverse complement strand
TATCTGTTACAGTCGCATCTGGTTATATTTGAAATGGAATAGGTTAAACTTAATATGCTTAATATGCAGGGAGGCAGTAGAATTAGTTAAAGCAACTAAATCCTCAGTCAGCACACTGGACAACACCCTCAACTTCAACACGTGGCTGACATTAATCAACGCCAGTAGCAGACACTCAAAAACCTGTCTGTCCAGCTTTGCCTCGTCTTCTCCTGGTATCATGACACTATGCAGCTCTCTGGTCCTCACTGTCTGTATTTACAGTGTCATTAGTGGCACAAACAACGATGCCACTTATGTAAACGTGTCTAACTTCATTACAGGCTTCCATAGAGAAAAATCAGCAGCAGTCTGTTGCCATGTTTGGTATTTTTAGGGTTACGATATAGTCACTATAACATTGATGATAAATGCAAATACTCCCCCCACTCCCACTGGAATATTTTCATTGGACAGGACCTCGCTGTAATGGCATTACAATGCCTCGTACATGGAAATAATGAATTCAACAGCAGAGCTGCAGTGACGTGTGAAATGATTACCATGCTCAGAGCAACGACCGTGTCTCATGGTCTTCCCATGGCCCCAGCTACACCAAAACCCCAGGGACTAAACCCTCCAAATAACACTGCGGACAAGCTTTTAACATAGTTGTAGATGTAATTTGTTTCTTTTCTATAGCACAACAGGGCAGTTCATTGTTCTTAAAACTTCATTTTAAAATCCCAAGAAGGTGGAGAGATGCCAAAAACAGATTGTGTTAAATCTTTGCTTCCAACACTTAAAATCAGACTGGACATCGAACAGACTTGGCCGCCCTTCCAGAGTAATCACGAGCCAACTCTTAGGTAAATAAACTAAACTACAAAGTTGTTCTCCAAAAGATCTCAGTCTTGTAATCATGAAATTAGATAAGGTAATGAAATTCCCCTCAGTACAGAAAATCCTAGAATTCAGTTGGGGCACTTTTAGCAGGGGAATAAGTGAGAAATAAAAGAGAAAATAAGAATCAAATACTTGTACAAGGCTTATGCAGCCCATTCTACACAGTCACCCTGAAGGTATGTCTTAAATTATTATTTACCCCCAGTTAATGGAGCATTATTAAGCAACTGTGCATCTTTTCTGGTGTAGAAATGTCCTGCTTGTCTTTGTTTATTTTCTGGATATTTGCAAAATAGAAAGAAATAGAATTGACATGTTCTTCTGTAAACAGTCAGAACATTTTAAACTATTAGGTTCCAACAAAAAAAAAACTAATCTTGAAAAGATTTGCCTTCATCAAACACAGTTTTAGTTGTTAGACTTACTGTGATGACATTTATGAATTTTACTTGTTGTCAATGTGCAACAATGTTTGTGTGTGTGGAGGTTGTAAATGTTTTAGAGCAGAGCCAAACATTGCACTTACTGTACCCTAGAGAGTGCAACTGTCCCTCTCTTTCTCCCCTCCTCTGATTGCGGTTTGTGTTTCCCTGGTGACAGTGTGGAAAGAAAGGACCCCTTGGCTGCACTGGCGCGGGAGTATGGAGGATCTAAGAGAAATGCTCTACTGAAGTGGTGCCAGAAGAAAACAGAAGGCTATCCGGTAGGGATCACAGGCCAGAGACCTCTCTTAAACACAAGACGTGCTCCATAGGCTTTCACACCCTGCTCTGCTCCACATCTACATCTGACCATTTAATTTCAATGACAGCTCCCATTAGCGCCATCATATTGCATTGGCTTGTTAATGATTAGTCGGCCTTTAGGTTCCATGTTTTATTGTTTGATTTTTTTTTTTTAGCCATCACTGAGGTGTTAGTTTGTAGTAGCACATTTCTGGGTTTGCAGACTTACCGTTTACCAAACTGTCATCTCACAGCAGTAATGGAAACAAAAGAGGAAAGCAAACAAACATTTTTTACACTCATTAGTTTATAAGCATGTCCATTTCTGTAAGTATTATTACTGCATTTCCTTGGTTCATGGAGCCAAGTTTTGACATTTACCTAGCTTATTGTTCCCCCGATATCCAGTTTAAGGAGCCCATTAAGCCCAGCAGGATTAGAGATTTTCCTGTGTAATCATCAAGTTTGCAGGCTTGCATGCCAACTACCAAATGCTTAAACTTTTACATGCACACAGGGAGTCTGCAGAATCTTGTTAAGGAAAAAAAGGTATTTGAACTTTCTTGGTATCATTATAGAGGATTAATTATAGTCAACAATATGTCAAATCTTTTAAAGTCCTGTTTTTAGCATATAGCAAGTATGAAAAGGCACACATAATGATATTTTCTAAAAATAGACTCAGTTTTCGCAGCGACAAATTAAATTATTGAATGAGTTGTTAAATCAATAGTTCCTATTTCTCAAGCAGTACGTTCAGTGAACTTTGAGTCACCCTCCCTTCATGCGAGGTCGGGTGTTTGATGGTCAGATGGTGCACGTATTGGTGAAAACACACACACACATGATCCTCTGTGGTGAAAATGACGGATCAGATGAGAGAAAACTGATGACTTGTCTGATAAGAAGTTTGTTTGGATCTTTTTCCTCCAGGAATTTTCTTTCTTTTTTTCTATTAGACGTTAGCTTATAAAGGAAGGTCTACTGGTGTTAATATTCCTATAAGCAGCAACTAGATGCTCATTTATCAGTTTTAATCAATAATTGTCAATATATGTCAATAGTCTGATGTCATTTTCACACTGCTTTTTATTCAACAGGGGTTGGATAACATAAACATTTTATACCTTATTAAGTATAGTTTAATGGAAAAACTTTAAATAAATGTGGTGGAGTTAAAAGTTCAATGTGCTTTCTATTCGTACTCTGCTTTAACTTAGACTTTTAAACTCTTTGGCTTTATGTTTAGACTTTTATGGAATAGTGAACAAATATAACTGTACATGTTGGTTCACTTCAGGACAGCTGTGATTTAACTATGGAAGTTATTATTCCTTCTTACAAAGGGCTAAACAACAAGTGTAAGGAATGCAGTAAGAAGATTTGGCTACTAGGAGTGTTTCAGCCTGTAGCATAATCAGTTCCCTCCTGGAGTAAATGGTCTTGATTTGGTCTGTGATCCTTTGTGTGTTTCCTCCATGTACAGCATGTACCTGGCCTGCAATTGGATTTATCAACACACTGTTGGGCAGTTAACCCTATGATATATTTCGGATGTATTCGTTTCCAGTGAATTTGTGGCGTTTTTTCTAAAATCATAGGTTTCCAGAGAAAGCACTAACATTATATGATACAGTGAATATGATCTGCATAGTGTGAGGCACAACACGCTGTGTTATTATATCAAACAAAGGCGATCACGACAAGCAGGTGAGCTTAAGACCTCTTTATGATTTAAGACTTCCGCGATGTTACACTGAGCAAAAGGTTTTGAAACTCAGACTTATAGGATTTCCTGAATATCTGAAGGATTTGATGCTGAACTTCTTTGTGCATGAAATCCACAGAGATTTCCAAGAACTGCTGTTATTTGCCTCTTGACCTTTTTTTCCCCGTTTGGTGAATTCCATCACCTTCCAGGGGGATTTCCATTGTATGGATGTGTACTGTATGCACGTGTGACAATGTTTATGCAGCAGTTACAGTATGTGGATCCCAGCTGAGTGCACTGCATCAGGACATGTGACTACAAGCCCCTGCCTGAATCTGTTTGCAGCCTATGAGAAAAGGTTACTGTCAGAAGAAGGGTTGAGCTTCATATGTCTGGTGAAAGGTTAGACTGCTTCAGTGTTAGTAGGCTCGTGTCCATGTGGAAGCCACTAATTACAGTCCTAATGTCCAGAGACTGACTGATATGCCACGCTGCCTGTGGCTCCAGGAGAGTGTGATTCAGGGACCAAAGAGATCGCCAGAAAAAACAAAACATGATGGTTTCTTGCTTTCTCTTTTTGTCTCTCTGCCATGCTTGTTTTCAGCTCTGGTGAATGTTAGTGAGGTTTAGTTTCATCAATATATTCACCTGCACTTTGCAGCCCCTCTCTTCTCTGCTGAGTTCTAAGGTCAGAGAGGTAATAACTCAATGCTAATTAGCTTTTTAGTAGAGAGTCAGCGAGTTATAATTTGTGTTTGGGCTCTTCAGGCCACATAATTAATGGTCACTTTTAAAAAGGCAGCTTTGACCATCGCTGTTCACTTTCTGTCCTCCCTCCGCTTCGCAGAGATGGAGTCAGGAAGCAAGCTCCTATATCATGCTCATCTGCCAACTCCGAGCCAGAAAAGCTGCTGCGTGAGACGTAGACAAAGCCAATGGGAGGGTCAGCCCCGTGCCAGTTGTTATTACAGTCCTTTTGTTGGCCGATCTTGTGGTCAAACTAATTAGAGTGAAACAGCACCCTGGCGCTATTGTAAGCATTCTGGGAGATAATTTGATGTTTTATAGCAGCTGAAGGCTCTATAAATACGTCTGATTGTAGTTGGGCATAAAGCCTGATGTCATTCTTTGTGTCTTTACTGTAATCAATAAATGAATCTCAGGGATGAGTGCTGGTAATCATCAGGAGATGTTGGGAGTTGATGTATGCTGTGCCAAAACAAGTAGGATGACTTTTCATCTCACATGAAGTGTTATTTTATGTTAGATAACATGCATCTGCAGATACATACATCTTTAGTGATCATAGTGGAGTGAAATGAATTATGTGTCTGCAATGTGGTCTGTGTGTAAATTAGAGGCTCAGGTGTGTGAACACATCTGTGCATTGCTGCTTGTGTTAGTGAGTTGGAATCAACATGTGTTTAACATGTGGACGGTGTCTCTGTTCATATTGTGACTGTTGATACAGCTTGAGGAAAATACATGGAAATCACACAAGTACAAAAGTACAATGGGCGTGCCATCACCATGGAGAAGATCCTCTGAACCCATGAGGAAGGAACTGATGTGTGAAGCGGTGTATTTATTCACCAGCTGGATCCATACTCCAGGAACGCAGAGCTTCTGCGAGCAGCTGAACGCCTGACCTGTGGTAAACTCTCCGGGGAGGATGAGATGTGAGCCCAGACAGGCTCTGTCACCTCAACTGTCAGATTCTGGGAAGTTCAGATCGATCAGTGAAGACCTTAAAAGCAGGCTCTGATTGACTCTGCCCTGTGGGAGAGACTGAAGGTTCCTGTGACAGGAAATTAGTATTCACGAGGGATGCTGTGTACATCAGCTTTGCATTGGATGAGCACACATGAAGTACAAGACAGCTTTTATATAACTTCCCTTACATGACTTTTAAAGACAGCTTGTATTTGATTCTGTTTCTACTTGTACCTGACTCCCAGGCACAATTTCCGGTATAGGAACTAGTCTGGTTAGCTCTGTGTTGAGTATTGAGTAACCTTTTCCCTTTTCCCATCTCCAAGTCTTAATATCACTTGTATGGGCGTTGTGGTTGGACCATAATCACACAAAAGATGCCATAGCATAACAATCTGGACCAGGTGTGTGCCGGGAGGGAGAGCATAACTATTATGACTTTTAAAAAAAAAATGTTTAAAAAGACCTTTTGAGTCTGTATGTGGTGATCGATCCCTCCTTTGTTAGTGTTCAGCAGGTGGTTATACTTGCTGACATATCTGCATGTCTTCTGTGGACAGACTTTGTCAACACAATAGCCTTGAAGCTGTGCAGTAGTCACAAAACGTAGGCGTCCCCGTTGAGCTGAAAACGTTATTTTGTCAATAGTTACAATTCTAGCTATGGCGTTTGATCTCAGCTCCAGAGTTGGGAAGTTTAGTTGCTTTTGCACCTCTGCAGTCACATAATCTATATATAGCAACAGACAAGACACATAGACATCTGCCAATGTATTTCAAACTTTCTTTGTTCCCGCTACAGTCCTGGAGGTGCCTCCAAATAGATAAATAAATGTTTATTTTATAGAAAAAGACTTTTCACTCGGGGAATTACAAATGCATTCAAAATGAAAAGCAATGGGCGGTGTGCAGCTCAACAGGTTGACAATCCGCCGCATGTACAGAGGACTGTTCATTGCAGCAGCCCAGTCCTTGCTGCATGTCATTCCCACTCTCTCTGATCCATTTCCTGTGTGTTGAGTAGAGACCACTGTTGAATAAAGACCACTAAATCCTTTTAGAAAAATCTAAACAATACAGAACACACATTTAAAGTTGGTCTCAGCCTTCATTATAATCTGTTAACAACTAGAGACGTCTGTCAGTGTCTCTATAATTGACGTCTTCATGACTAGATGCCTCCACTGAAAATAAGAGGGTAAAGCTTCTATTCCTAGTTTAGAAAATATGAGCCATTTTTGCCCAAATTCAATAATCCCAAAGTCTTTCTTGAGCATCTGGTCTGTTGGAAAAACAGTCTTACTTGAAACTGTATATTTATCAAGCTCTTTGATGTCTTAATTTAGGACAGCACCGGACACTTTTTTACATTTGTTTTTCTCAATTAACCATGGAGGCCAAACAAAAATAAATGTTCTGTTTGCTCAAGATGGGAACAATGAGCAAAGGCTCTGAACATTCGGCTCAGCTGGGCCTGAAAGAGTACAGCTTATCCGGCCTCATCTGGGAAACTCGCACACCCGCACACAGAGCCATTGAAGAACAGGAACGGACCCCCAAGAGAGTGTGGAATGGAGGTCAGACATCGAGGACGGGAAGAGGATAAGAGTTCAAAAAGTAGACATTACAAACTTCTAAAAGTGAAGGATTAACAGCAGACCTAACATTAATTATAACCTTCATCTGTTACTAATGTTAATATTTTTACAACTAATTGCTGAGCAGCTGGTTCTATAAATGTTTCCTATGTAGTTTCCCATCACAGAGGACTAAAATATCAACTTTTCCCACAGATTAAAGAAGCTAAATTTGAAGAAAAAAACAAAAAACCTTATT
Organism: Atherinosoma microstoma; assembly: GCA_037177055.1. Taxonomy (NCBI): domain Eukaryota; kingdom Metazoa; phylum Chordata; class Actinopteri; order Atheriniformes; family Atherinidae; genus Atherinosoma; species Atherinosoma microstoma. The sequence continues at coordinate 3,593,172 of JBBBVU010000016.1, read as the reverse complement.
GATTGTTGGTCATTTACATAGTTAGTAATTCATTTATTAGCTTATAGACTTTGAAAAAATATATCTATCATTGCAGATCTAATTAAGACTTAATATGAGTAAAACCACAGTATGTCATTAGAATTAAATTACCGGTATGTTGTCCTCAATTTAAAAAAAAGACTAATATTGTTATATTTATATATTTCTTCAAATCATCAGTAACTATAAGCTCAACACTGATAATTTGTAACTTTGGTCAGAATGAAAAGTCTGGAGGCTGTCTGGCCTTTTCAGAGAGATATACGAGCATCTTTTAATAAGTGGTTGTATATAGTGGTCATTAAATGCATTTGGTTTGACCGGGAGGTACAGCTAAATATATTCTATAACAATAAAAGGAAATGTTGGGATATCTGATTTAAGGAACACTGTGACATTTTGAGAAATATGCTTGTTAGAAGGAGAAAAAAAAAAACCCACATATTTTTCTTTCAGATGAGAAGACAGAGTTTAGAAAGGTCAGAGAAGTCCAGCATGTCACTCAGGAAAATAAATAAGCAGGAAAAATTGTGCAGAGCTCCTTAAAACTTCAAATTATTTCTCTGCGACATGGAGTAGAAGTAAAGGATGGATGCTCTCCTCTCCTGTTTGGTCCTCTGTGACCCTCCCCTTTGAAATCTCTGCAAAGGCTTCATGAAAACAGGATCCGTCTCTGCAGCCTCACCTATTACCCAGTTTTTAGTTTCTGATCCTGCTTGCCTTGGCTTTCAGCCCTTCATTGCTCATGACTAATCCATCTCAGGCTCCTTCGGGGTGTTCTCTCCTCTCTGTCTGTCTCTCCTTTCAAACTTCTTTTCCTTATTTTTGGATTGCTATCATGCATTGTCTGTGTTTACCTATTTTTATCTGATTTATGCTACTTTCTGACATCGTGTCACCTTTTAGGCTGGTTGTTTGTTCCCCCCTTTGTTTATTTGAGGTGAGAGAGAAGGGTTTAAAGACAGCAAATATACTGGGATCCCTTCATCGGTCATGCAATCTTGATGTTTCCTGATTTCACCATGTTAGACTGACAGGAAAGAACATCCATCCTTTCTTTTTCAGAGTAAGAGCTCAGTGTTACAAATGGGATATGTTGCCATCCAAATGTCGACAGAAGTTACTGGGTTTGACGCAAATGCAGTGGCATTAACGCAGCAGCAGCGACCACACAGTCGCGTTCGTGTTAAAGTGTTGAACTTTTGTCTGTGTGCAGACTGGCATCCGGCTCCTTTCCAGCTTATCTGTGAATTCTACTTCTAAATTATCTGAAACAGAAAAGAGAGTCAGCCCAGGCTGGGGAGACATGTCTCTGAACTGTAAATATACACCGTAACTAAAACTGGAAATGATTCATTTATTGATGGACAGAAAAATAATTAGCCCTGATTTTAATAATTCATCATCTTTCAATTTCCATTCAAGTAAAATGACCAAAATTCACTTGCAGTAGCATGATGGATAATAATGTCTAGTATTCCCTTATGCTTTACAAAAAGCTATAAATTATGTTTTTATGGGTTGTTTCCCCTTTTACGATAATGAATATTTAGCTGAGTAATGGGTAGTTTTTGTAGAATTAGAAGAAAGCGAGCATTATTGGGTCAGGGTCAGTTCTTCAATGCAGTTTGATCCACCTATCTATTAAATCTAAATGGTAAGGTGTGTCCAAACTTTTGACTGATCCCATATACTGCATGTTTTATGTTCCAATTTGTCCAAATCAGTATGAACCACATCCAAAGATGGTAAAAAGACAACGCGGTGGAGAGTTAAAGTAAAGATGGAGAGATGAGGGGGGGATCACTGCTTTGTGAAAGATTGCGTGGGCAGATAGTTGAACTATTATTATGTATAAGATAAATCTCTATTAGTAAGAGATAATTGTCAACGGTCATGGTCTTTGAGTAATCGGACGGGAAATTACTGCACAGGTTCATGAGCAATTCTAACCACTCTGACTGTAAATAAAACTAGAATGAAAGCTCCACCATGTTCTCTCTGTGCCTGTGCTCACCACAAATGGCCTGAGAATAGTCAAAATTAAATGTGCTTCAACTCACTACTAGATCATGCCCTATCTTTTCTTCTTTTTCTTCTTTTAATTAGTTGCTGAAATTCAATGACATAATCTGATAATCAACCCCCAACTTTTCATGGGAGCATTGTGCCGGCTGCTCAGTGTTCTGTCCTTTTCTGTGTTCAGCTCTCCTTCTGTACAAACTCCTGCTACTCTCTCATACACTTTTTTCCCCCGAGCCTCAAAAAGCGACGGCTCTGCCTTTTGTGCCGGGCGAGACGCTTCCTGTCGCTTGATGCTGTGTTTGCTTTTCTGAGCCGGCTCCCAGAGAGCTGTTGTTGTCCTCTGCTGTTTTAGCATTCATGCCTCTCCCTCTGTCTCTCTCTCTCTCTCCCCTCACTGATCAAACTCCAACACCCCTCCCTCTGGCCCCCCCTGAATTCAAACAAATCCACGACCCTGTCGCCTCATTAGGATTGTTTCTCCTCAGACCCTCCAACACCTCGACACGCTCTCACAGATACACATAAACAGCCCTCTGTAGCCCTCGATCGTCAGCTTATTTGTAAGTGTCTGTATTAGTTGTGGAGTACGACTAACCCCCTGTTGCTCCCTCTACATGCGTGTGTTTTTGTGTGTGTCAGTCTACACATTCATTACACACGCTCAGAGCTGCTGAGCCAGCTGTGAGAGGGAAGGGGGAGTTATGTAAAGAATTTGGGACTGACATGACTGCACAGGTCTGCCCTTCACATACAATAGAAAGGCAGTGACAGGCAGAGAGGAGGCTTCAGCATCCACACTAAGCATGTTGGAATATAGCTGTTAATGAATAGTACATTCTGACTAGACTTTATTTGCTTCCTGCATGGTAATAGTATAAAAAAAAGACATTATTTAAGCCATACTTGTGATATACTTGTAATGCTGTGCTTGAGCACATGCTCATGTCACCATGCTAACGTCCCCGCTGTGATATGAAACGGATAAATAACATTCATCATCAGGGGATTTTCACTTACTAATTTTATACAGTTTTTATGTCTGGGCGTCAGGCACGCATTCCTGTGGGTCTCTGTTAAACACTATGGCTTTGCTTTGTAGTGGGCTGAAGATAGAACAAGAAGGGATGCATGTCGTATTCTGTTGGTAGTTATTTTATCTCAACTTCCACACAGCAAAACACATTGCCGTGTAAAATTGAGCTCGATGCAACACAGTAAAGTTCAGGAAATGTGCATCAAAACATGTATCATAACAATCTCTTTCAATCAGCACTTTTTTTCCTTCTTTTTTCCTCTTGCCGGTGTAAAATAAAAAACGACTTTAACGTTACAATGCACGTATTCCAGCCTTCCAACTTGATTAAGTTTAAGTCTGCGGACAGCGTGAACAGGTGGCTGTGATGCACGCACTTCTAACACCTTGTGTTAAAAAATATATTTTATTTATTTTCTTCAAAACAGATGAACCAAAGCGAATCAGCAATGTCATATAAACTTTAAACTAAACAAAACTTAATTAGACATCCTTTTCAAGATTGAAACTGGTCAAAATACTGTATTTTTCCACCCGCTACACAACCCGTCATTTACCACCTAAAAAAAAAATTCCCTTCCGACTTGGTGTCATGCCATATATCTTTCATGGGGGGAATGTCCAAACACACCCACTATTCTAGATAACACTTATATATTTAGATAAGAAAAATAGAAATCATGACTCAAAACTTGGGGAATGTTATTTCAACAAAGTGGCCACAACAACACATTTGCATCTGCTATTCAGCTACAGAGATTATTATTATATACATTATCCCAAGCTGAAGATTAGCTTCTTCACTTTAAGTCAAAAAGTTGAGTGAAACCCAAATTTAATAATGCTGTGATTATCAAAACTAAAAAAAGAATGTAACAAATGTGGCAAGCAGAACTGAGTATTTACCATTAAACTATGTTAAAGGTGTCCTGAGATGACTGTAAGATGTTACAGAAGTTTGGTGTCATCTCACTGAGGAAACTGGAACTCATCAGCAGTGCATGATGGGGATGAGAGTGGAAATGTGGTGTCAATGCTAGTATGGATTAGAGCTCTCCTGCCAATCATTTGTTGAGAAAAACACATGCATATAATAAATAGTTATAGAAAGTTTGTATTTTCCTTTGTGCCACATATAAATATCAATTTTTAAAAAAAGTATAATGTAGATGGATAAATATGCATTTTCATACCGGCGATCAGGAATAACCGTATCAGTCACATTATACCAATGTCAACATCACAACAAAGCTTCTCAACCCAAAACTGCACAGGATTTTAAGTTAAGACAGCAGGTATCCAGACTAGTGAAAGCCAGCAGAAACTACACCCTTGTCAACAATTTACAGGAGCTCAGGGGATATTCATTACTGCAGTGGCTTAGTGATTTTAAATTTTTGTCTTCAGGACCCAGAGTTGTGCTGTTTTTCTGTCCTATCAGGCAGTTAATTGCATTCACCTGGCGTCACATATATGGATCAGTCACTGATTAGATTTTCAGAATGAAAATCAGCAGCGTTCTTGTCCTCGGGCCCAGGACTGAAGACTACTGGCTTAGAGCAACAGTAAACAAATACACGGCAGCATGTCACGTCTTTAGCATCTCACTGGACCTAATACTTTGTGTACAGACAAGCAGATGTACCCAAAGATATTAAATGTGGGGCTTTATCCCAAACACTAGAAAAACCAGACGATATTTAATGTTTTTAAGCAGATGCTTGCATACTGGTGACATTTCTGCAATCCTCAGCTGTGGTTTGAGCTAAATGGTACGTGAAAACACAATCACCTGAAATGTGAATATTGCCGGTCAGCTGGTCATTACCTGTGAACCGGTCTCAGGAATGTAAGGGGGAGAGACTCCTTGGTTTTGAGACTGGTTCCCAAACTTCATGAGAGGGATGAAACAGGAAGACCCCGTAAATAACTTATCTATCCGACAGGGAGTGTGCAGCCTCCAAACAATGGCCTGCAGGAAGTCTTTACTCCAAACTCCTCAACTCTTTTCAGACCCAGAATACAACGTGCACGAGGTGACAATTCTCTGCAAATCCCACAAACAAAAACACAAGAAACTGGACGTGCTGCTGTGCACATTCTTCACCCAGAGGGGAAACCAGAGACCTCATCCAAGGCTTAAAGGGAATCTGGGGAGAAGATCCTCTTAGCATCCACTGATAGAAACACGAGCAGGCATAAATGGACTCTGAAAGACACAGAGCGGGATATAATGGCATTAAATTTTAATTTTCTTGTTTTTTTCTGTGGTTCCATGACTTAATGGCTTTTTTTTCAATGTTATGTTGATATTACCAAGAGGCTGTCTGCTCTCTCACTCACTTATGGACACTTTAAGCTCATTGTCATTACTGTGTGTGATTTTTACTTTGGGGTGATGTTGACTTTATGTTGTGTTTATGGGTTTTCCCTCCTTTGCTTTCTCTGCCTACAGAATATTGATGTGACCAACTTCAGCAGCAGCTGGAGTGATGGCCTGGCTTTCTGTGCGCTGTTGCACACATATCTGCCTGCCCACATCCCTTACCAGGAACTCATCAGTCAAGATAAGGTAGAAAACTACAGGAAAACTGAATACACATTCACACTGTGAAGAAGAAGAGCCCTGTTTCCAAAAACAGGAAGAAAAAAAAAACAACAGAATACTGGTCTAGATGTATCAACCAGACTGACGTTAAAGAAGATGATGTAACATCTCCTCTTCCCATCTTTGCTGGAGAGAAAACAACATTAGCTTTATTGTCTTTTGTGTTAGTTTCCATTAATAAAGGTGCTGAAGTCATGTGCAAATCAGTGCACTCACATTTTACTCAGGGTTCCAGCTTTTTTTGGAGACAGGGTTGTATTTTGTTGGAGCGATCTACTTAACAAGTAGGCCAGTGTTTCATCAGCGTGCAGTCAGGTCCAAATAAGCCACCTAAACTGATTAGAAATCAATTTATATATTGGAAGCACACACGTTCAACACGTTTCATGCAACCATCCTCTCCTTTCACATCCTTACACATAATTTATTATGTCATTCACTTAGTTACATAAGCAAGCTCATTAAATGGTATGATTCAAAGAGAAAAATCCTTTTTTGAAGATAATGCTTAATTACAACTGAAATGGGAAAGTAATTTAAATCAGACTGTTTGGGGGTCAGGTGGTACACTTGCGGTTTCATCATTTGCACAAGCCTGTATATCCATATGTAAGCATTTTGTTGCTTCATGTCAGTTTGCATTAATAATCTGGGGTTTCTCATACGCAGCGTACCACCCACCCTGCTGACAAAATTCCTCTCTGAAGTTATACTGAGATTCAGAGGATCCATTTTGCATTTTCAATTAAACTAATTTACTCAATTTGCATCCTTTCAATTTTTCCCCACTTTTTTTAAAATGGTAGTGTAAATGTCTCCTACAAAGGCGCAGAGAAACCCGAGTGCATGTACGGCTTCTTGCTGTCGTCCCCCAGCTCACACTTGCAGAACTGCAGCTCCTTAAAAACACTACTCGTAAAGTTATTTGTGGAAAATGTAAGCCTGCTGAGGGTGAAAATAGTCTGCTTATACAGTGTACATATGAGTGATGGATGTTTGCCAAGAGGGAAATAAAAAGCCTTTATTGCTCTGAAGCCATTACAGTATGTAGTTGCATGCATTTTATAAGTCTTCAATATTATCCACACGACAGCATGAAGAAGCTTTCATGTAGTCCTGCAATGATCCTGAGCTTGACGACAGCTCTGTAATGTGGACGAGTAGTTGGTAGAAAGCGACGCATGCAAACAATATGTTTTGTCTCTGGGGACTGCAGGTCCTTCACCTTCCTCCAACATTACAACAAAAGATAAACACCTTCGACCAGGCCTGACACATCCTACGTGATAAATTACTCACATGGGCGTGGGTGCACGCGCTTGTGTTGGTGCAAATGTGTAACATCAAGCTGATGACGGAGACACTGTGCGGCACATCTCTCTGAATAATTCAATAGACGCGTGTTGGCTTTAATAACTCTTGCTGAGTGACTTTCCCTGAGGCCCAAACACCCAACCTCCTCCCAGTATAATCTGTCCTTTCCATAATCCCATTACTGTCCTCCTTCGCCCTTTTGTCATAGATGGTATTAAGAAAACAAAACTAAAGGTCTGCTTAAATTTTTTAGGTGAAAGATTAGGGATTAGATTTGGAGTCAATGTGGGTGAAATGTATGATTCAAAGGCAGAAAAATAAATAAATAAATAAGAACAAGAGAACAAGATAACATGAGTTCAGAGCAGTGCTCACTTATGAGCTCATTCTATTTTTTCTTATCAAACTTTGATTTATAACTCCCTTTGTGTAATGAACTAACTATACAGAAACTAAAGATCATACCTAAATCATCAGCTCACAAGGATTTAGGAGTACATTTATTACACACACATATACCGGAGTGTGTAAAACATGAAGATACTCATGTAAACAAGCAAAGGATTAATAGGTTTTGAATAGTTTCTTGGCTGTTTGTACAGTTTATTGATGATCTTGCTGAGCTTGTTGTTACGTGAACCTCTGTGTGTGGTGCTGCAGGAGGTCGGGGTGCAGAAGCTCTCAGATTTTCTCAACGCTGCATGCTTTGTTTTTGTTTAGGTCCGGAATCTGACCTTAGCTTTCCAGGCCGCCGAGAGCATTGGCATCAAACCCTCACTGGTGAGCTGAGCCGCTTCACACACACATAAAGATGACACACACCCTTTGATTAGACAAACTGGTAATGATACACTTATCAAAGTGGGATTAATGACAATTTCAGGGTAGGAAGCTCTGGAGCTAGGAACAGCGATGGCCCTGAACCATTTTTCCTCATCGGTTTCTGCTCATGACTTCAAGTAAAATGTTCCACTTTTGCACTTTGAAAGCTGCTTTATAAGAAACTCTATCTTTATGGATAAGCAGGTCAGATTTAGTTTGGGTTTGACTAATTCACTGATTTGTGGTAACAACTGCAGCTGAAGAAATGTGAGTAACGTCGCAGTATTTATACGTTGAGCACTTCAGCGTTAATGTTCTTCTACTGCATAAACAGTTTCATATTTGTTTCCAGTGAAACCGTGCAGTAAGCTGATGTAGAATAAACAACAACAAATGTAGAGTAAACTGTCTGGCTGAGCCACTATCACGTGGATAGCTAATGCCCATTCATGTTATTTTAAGCAGTCTGTTGTAATGAAGGTGTATGACTGATCACAATGTAATTATGACTTTCCACACTGACTATCATACCTGTGAAGTTCATTTTGGGAAGTAAATTCTAGCTGATACATGCTGAAAAAGCTTGTTATGCTGTTTAAAAAAAAATCCAACTGGAGGTTTCCAAAGGCCAACATGATGACAGAGGAAGAATCTGACCGAGAAACAGGAAACTTCATGTCCATACCATGATGAACCACCCATTACAAGATGGCCACACTGGTTTATTTTAAGTTTACAAATCAACATCATGATGTTTGAAGGTTTAAAACTCTTTTGATTGGTTGTTTCCTGAGATTAAATGGAAAAAATCATATTTAAGTAAATTTATTTACACATGGATCCTTTTTTTTCCTTGCAGCTACATGAGTCGCCCCTTATAGGCCATTCAATAGAACAAAGGATCACAGCAACGGGCTTCATATTTCTGACAAGGAGTTCAACATCTATTCGATTTTTCTACAGGATGGTCTAATGATGCACTCATTGGTCATTTTAACCTCCAAGTCTAATATTTCTGTTGTAAAAGAAACATAAACACAAGTCACTAACAGTAAGAGTGCAGACTCTTTGTTTAGTGTTGAATTCCTCACTAAACAAACTTTTAGTGAGGAGTGGCTGAATTTACTGGAATAATCTTGCTTATAAATCCAGAGAGAGTTAAGTTCTCCAGAACGTCGCGGTTGGTTGATCCACATCCAAAAACAGTATCAGAAACATATGGTTTTAAACTATTGTAAGCTTCCACATCTGTCTATCACGTCTCCTCTTTTTAAGCATCTTTACCTCTGACGACACCTTTGTGATTTGAGGAATGTGATAGTAGCAGCAGATGACTGGAAGTGAATTCTACAAGTCCAACACAAATATTTTCCATAATTGCAACTTTAAATACACACGACTCTGTCATGAACCTGGAAGCTTGACTGCAGCATTGCAGGGAATTTGGCTTAAATGTTGCACTAAAGCTAAAACATTGTGTCCTCTTAATAATTTGCCTGATTGTGGATTTAAGACTGAATAAGGCAGAAATAAAACTTTTTTTAAAAATCCTTCATGAAAACATTCCTGGCTCATCTGCTACTGATTCTCTTGGGTTAGGTCTTGCAAACTTTTATTTATTGTTGAGCTCTGTTTTGTCCATTTTGGTTTTTTTTTTAAAAAGAAGAAATTTGAGACACATCCCAGAAAGTAGTTCCTCCCAGAAGAGAATGCTCTGAAATTTCTGAAGAAATTGGGTTCAATGTAAAAGTCATGTGAAAGCCAGCAGGTCCCTGTGTGACTCATCAGTACATGTCACCTCCCAGCTGACTGCAGCACGGTTTACCAGACATTCATGATACTGTAAATTTCATCTGTTTCCCATATAGACTCTAGATCACCAAAAGCAACCACCAATCAGAAAGTTTTCTGATCATTTTGACTTTTTCTCTTTAGGTTTCAGATTTTTTCAGTTAATGTCTTCATCAACAATTTCTTCATAATAGTCTGTCATGTATAACCAGTTCCGGGTCCTTCCAGAGACGTTCTGTAGAACTACGATAAGGACTATCGTAGTTCCCCTGAAGCCACTCCTGTTTGTTCACGTCATGGTTTGGTTGAAATGTAAATGTTCACCTTGGCTTGAAATCCTGAGCACTCTGGGAAAGGTTTCCATTCAGGATTTAGTGTTTGTATGTTGTTGTTTTTTTACACCTTTCACTCCATCTGTCTTGGCTGCAGAGGTTCTACAGGTGCCGACCGTGTTTGATTATAGGGATGATATTGATAAGGTGGACATCTGTGCCTGATTTCTAGTCACATAGTTCAAACTTTGCTCCATCAGATCAGAAGATTTTGTTTCTTATGGTCTGAAAATCATTTAGATATCTTTTTGCAAATATCCAGAGGCCTGTTGGGTACCTAACAGGGAAGGATGGCTTTTGTTTGAACACTCAAAGGTCCTTGATGGAGCGTTTCAGTGACGGTTGTCCTTCTGTATTTCTACAACTTTAATCTTATATCTTCTTGATCTGTCTGACCAAGCTTTCCTGATTATTCAGATTGTCTAGGCAGCAGCTTTTAAGAAATGTGTTGGCTGCTACAATATGCTTCCATTTTGTAATACCAGAAGTTGCTGTGTTTTGTTTTTGCGGCAAACTTCCTCAAATTTGTGCCTTGACACAATATTGTCTCACAGGTCTGTTGAAAGTCATCTCCATCTGATGGAAAAATAAGTCGGAAACAACAAAATGTGGAAAAACCAATCCAGTCCATTCTGATTATAATGCAATAAAATCTAATTCATTATGAACCACAGCAGTTTAATTAATTTAAATTATATTAACTTGTCATCTTAGCATTTTTAACAACACAAACTACCTGGTCAGTGTGTGCATGTGCAGGAAAAGGAAAAACACAGAGACTCTGTGCTCCTGCTCGGTACGTAACATTCCCCTTCAAACGCTGAAGATGTGAGTTGATTTTATTTAGCTAAACAGTGCTGGGGAAGCAGCAGCTTCATTCACTTACATCCTCCGCAGGCAATCGAACAAACGCTGGTTGAAAAGTCTGTTTTCAGGTTTTTCATCATCACTTTTCACACAAGCTGAAAATGAAATGATGTAAATGGCCAGAAAGTTAAATTAGAGGGAGTTTTAGGAAATGCATTTAAGTTATGTGTGGCAAAAAGACACAAAACGCTCCTGCAGAAGGAAAAACCTCACAGTTTTTGCAGAATCATGTTTTTTTTACTTTTGCTCCAGAGGAGCGGAGACGAAGTAAGGATGAGGAAGTGTTTCAGTTGACTGGTCTGAAGGTTTCATGAATGTTGGCAGATGCTCTTATGAAGACACCAAAAAGCTCTCATCGTTTATGTTTAGACTTTTACAGATTATAAAATACATCCAGAAAAGAAAAAAGGCCTAATCTCTAAGATGCTGTTCTTTTGTTCCAAACAGGACATGGAGGAGCTGATGAAGACCGACAGGCCGGACTGGCAGAGTGTCATGCAGTATGTCTCACAGATCTACAAGTACTTCGAAACCTGACTCGTGGGGATGCTGGAGATGAGGATCAGTGGCACCGCATCACTCTTCTGTCTGCAACACATTCTTCTCTGAAACTGGCTGAAAGCTGCCATGCTAACTGCTCTCACCCAGGAGATTTTTTTAACACTACGTGCCAGTCAGTTCTAAGGTCCAGGATGCTAAGAACTTAAGTCAATTAACGCATTTAGATTTTCACCAGCTGCACGTGTCAGCTGATAAACTGCTTCTGGTACAAGTTCATGTGGAAGTCTCGTAGCAGCTGACGGCACAAAATGAGTTGAGAACTGGTTCCATTTTGGTCTTTTTACTCCATAAAACAACACAAGAACTTTTGTCTCTGAGCATTTTTCTGTAGCTAAGTTAATGGAACTTTCTCAGCTCATCCTCTCGTCTCTGTGCTGTCAACTGTTTCAAAAAAAGTTCAATCTAAGTATCAGCATTGAGCCTTTTTAAAAGAAAATGTGCCAAATTTTATGCCAGAAAACAACTTATACAAGACTATCTATGCATGATTTGTGTGTGATGTCTCCTTTCAGCCGTCATCAGTCATGAGTTCAGTCTGGACAGAACTTTTAGTAAATTTGCTGAAATTAAAGCTTTAGCTGGAGTTCTTTTTGCGTCGCCGAGGACGTTTAAACTGACTGATTAAGGTTAAACAGAAGCCTAATGGTATTGTAATCCTGTTTGTCTTTTAAAAGCTGATCTCAGACAAACCTTTGCTGCCATCTGTGATGTCACAATGAATATAATCGAATGCTTTGGAAGTTGCTGGATAGTTTTGTAGAAATATTTTTATGAAAACGGATTTATCTCCACGTTTGGGTTGAGTTTGAAGAATTAAGGACTGAGCGCATCCAACCATTGTGCTGTGCTGTTTCTCCACATTTTGCCTAAAGATTCTCTGAAGAACTGTGGTACTGAAGCTGCTTTTCAAGCTGTATGTGTCTGTATTTGGCATGCAGTAGTGAATTATGAAGGAGGGAATAAGTTTTACATGTAAGAGTTGAGGACACAGTCTCCATTTGCAGATGCCTGTCTATTTTAAAGGATAAAATTGTTATTTATTTATTTACAAGACATAAATATTGAGTCGTCAGTATCAAATATGGAGGCTCACTGGATGGTTATTATTAATAAAGGATTGTCATGGATTAATTTCAACCAATGTTGGTGTGTTTCATTGTGTATGATCTGACCCAGAGATGTGTGTGAATGCTTCAGCCTCTTATTGTATTCCTGTGTTGCTCCTGGGAGGCTGAATTGCTTCCCCACTGTGCCCATTAAAGATTTTCGCCAGGGCTGGTAACATCTGTGGGAACACAGATACAAATCTTTTACTGTAACACATTTTTGTGGATGCAGGTTCCCATGAATACAGTACATGGACCTCAAGTGATCGCAAATGGAACAAGGATCGGAATAAATGATGAGAAATAGATGAATAATAGATGAAACTGACCGCTTGTTATAAAGTGGACTTAGATTTTTTTTAAAAACCTCAATGATACCGCTAAATCATTTCTGTTTCTCATACTAATAATACATTTACTGTAAATATACAGTATAAACAAATGTTTTAAACTGATTTTATCAGTTTTGCGTCAGAGGCGGAAGGTAAATAATATTCTGTAAACAATAAGGACGTGAGGAAATCGAGGTTTGGGGTTGGATTTGCCTCCCACGAGTCCGCTCTGTCTGCTCGATCGAAAGCAGATGTAACGACTGTCAGGCGCGTGCGTCTACTGTACACACTGGACATTGCAGCGGGTAGCACGTGTCATGGACCCGTAGTTGAACGCGTTTTAATTGGCGCGTAATTACGCACGGCGGACCGGTGACGCTCACTTGGAATTTCACCCTCCTCATTGTGCATAAAACCGCGTGCGTGTGTGTTGGGGCGTGGCATTTTCTGCAAAAGCAAAGCACCCCACACACACACACACCCGCGCATCCCTGCCCCCCTCTTGCATTTCCTCCTCTACTTCAAAACTGCTGTCGGGGGGAAGTTGTGTGACACTGCGCCGCAGACGCACAGATGCTGCTTCTGCGCTCCTCAGATCGGTCGCTGTAGGTGTGAAAACATCCAGAGGCGATCTGCAGGTTCGATAAGGTGAGTCTGGAGGCTTAACGCTTTATTATACGGATATTTCAACAGTGTAAACTTTGCAGCGCAGAAATAAACTTGGTGCTTCTTCCTCTCATGATAAAGAAAAGTGATCTCTCTTTTCAACAGATGGCAGAATCTGCAGCCACTTGTGGAGTATTCCTGGATTACAGCAGAGAGACTTGTTTACTCCTCTGGGACTAGAAGTGTTGTGGATGACTGTCATCTCTGTGAGCAGCCGACAGATTTTTAGCCCTGAACTACACTTTTTTGCTGAGATGAAGACGTTCTACATCGTGATTGAAGTGGTAATTGCTGTTCTCTCCATATCCGGCAACGTCCTGGTGTGCTGGGCTGTGGCGATCAACACCACTTTGAAGAACGCCACCAACTATTTTCTGGTGTCTCTGGCTGTGGCTGATATTCTGGTCGGTTGCCTCGCCATCCCCTTTGCTATAACCATCAGCCTAGGCACTTTTATGGACTTTTATGGATGCCTCTTCCTCGCCTGTTTTGTCTTGGTACTCACTCAGAGCTCCATCTTTAGTCTTCTTGCCATTGCGATTGATAGATATCTGGCCGTCAACATCCCACTGAGGTGAGTGTCATTTATGTGATTTATTATTTCAAAGTGTCTTTCCCCTTCTCCTCGTGTCCCCATTTGCCAAAATCAGGTCGCTAGAGTTAGTTAAAGATACGGATAAAGACAATAAAACCTCAGACAAAGGAAAGTTAGGCTTTAACTTGATCTCATCAAGCTCTGTTCTAATTAATTACATCAACTTGATTTAATATTTCTAAGAGGCTCATCTATCAACAGCACTGCATCTTAAAATGAGAGCAGCCGAGCTGTTAAATAAAGAGTGATAAAATACTGACTTCCCTTCATCTCGTCTTCATACATGAGCTGAATAATTTCTCACTCCTCAGGTACTGTCAAATATCCCCTGCAGACAAGAGGGAGCAAAGATCATCATCAGCTCTGTAATCTTTTGAATCACATTCCTGCAAAGCTTATTGCCTCATGCAAAACAATGGCATGTTTAATATCCAACCTTAGAATAATGATAAGGTAAAACCTCACTTAACTTAATTAAAATCTGGCCTTTGAAGGGGCTTTTTTTATAACATTCCATCCAAGAGGGTGTTAGTTAATATGGCCTCTTTAAAGGTTTTGGTGAAAAATGTTTCTGAAACAAGCGTAGGAACCCAGCAGATCTGCATCTGCGTGTTGGAAATTCCTCTCAGCGGCTAAACATGCTGCACACTTTTTTTAATCTAACGCCTCTTGTAGTTCAGATCTTAAGAGTTTTACACAATCGAACAAACAGGCGGTGGACGAAATGTAAATAAAAACAGAGTTCAGTTCGTTGAATTTTGTATTTGACTAAAAACCAAAAACATTCAACGGTGAAACTGCTAAATTTGACAAATTGTGGTTAATGTAAACTCAGCTTAAATTTGATGTCAGCAGTTTCTCCCTTGGTAAAGGATTCCAGCTTCGTTGCATCTCAAGCCTACTTTAATATATTTTTACTTTTCATTGCAGCTAATTTTTCATTGTGTGGTAGCTCCTGATTGCAGGCTGGTCTGTTTACCATTGTTGCTGGCATGGTGGTGTAAAATATGAGCAAGACCTTCCCAGGAAAAGCAGTAATCTGGATGGCAGCATCCATGTGCACTAATGGTTTTTCAAAGTTCACTAATGTTTTCTTTCTTTTATAACTTGGAAGATGAAATGTCTTAGATTTTATCGGAAAAAAATATTTTTTTTAACTGTGTAGTGCTTTGTATGGGAGCTCAGACCCAGAGGAGGCAGCAACATGTTGGATCTTAACTTACACTTATAGATGCAGCAATTAATTCACACTTAATAAAGCAGTCAAATGTAATTTAAATAAAGCACTTTCGTTATAAA
>JBBBVU010000016.1:3498969-3514300 GCA_037177055.1 Atherinosoma microstoma | reverse complement strand
CACACACACACACACACACACACACACACACACACACACACACACACACACACACACACACACACACACACACGTAGCACACAGGTCTGAATGCCTGAGAAGGTAATAGCTGCATGCATTTTCTTCTACTTAATAAAGTAGAAGAGTCTTTCTACTTTGGAGAGTCTTAATTAATCCACATTTAAGTCTTTATTCACCCTTAGTGTATGACTATTGGGACTAAGTAACACAGCCCAAGAGGCTATATCAACAAAGTTATGCAAAAAGTAGAAGGAGGGCACATTTGAATGGCATGTGACCTGACAAATGGCTGCAGTGTTGCAGGCTGAGACCAAGTATGGTAATTTATCAATATTTTGATGAATTTATAGCATGAAAGCAACTTTAAAATTTTTGTAAAATGCAAATAATTATAAATATCATGTTCTGTAGTTTCTTGAATAGCAGTAATTGATCTCTTCTAAGAGGCCAGCATAGCAGTGACGCCAAGAGGAGGGGTAAAAAAGAAAAGAAAAAAACTTAATGGATTTCTAACAGCTTTCAGCAAAACAACCAGCATTCGTGTAAATTGGTGTAAATGCATGCGCACATTCATTCCTATGTGCGTGAAAGAAATGGGCAGGGTGAAGCATTATCAGCTAATCAGAGAAAACAGAGAGGGTTAAGAAAAAAAAACGTCCTAAAAGGCAGACAAGCCTCAGCTGCAGAAAGAGAGATGTTAAAAAAAGAGTGATAAAGAGAAGGACAAATGAGTCAAAACACTACCTTTTTTGGCGACCTCCATCTCCTCCTCAGTCCAGCGAGAAGTTTCTCCGGTTTCACCAGCACCAGCTAAATCACAAAGAGAGGGGATACAGCCCCATCAGCACTGGCAAAAAGAAAGAGGGAAAACAGCAGAAAGTGCAAGAGGGAGGGAGACCGATAGACAGAGAGAGAGAGAGAGAGCGAGCGAGAGCGAGAGAGAGAGAGAGCAGCGATCCTTTCTTCAGCCGTCTTCGTCTCATGGCCACTAATCTAATAATCTGTTTACATTCAATGCTGCCGAGACCTTCTCCCTCACTTACACTCTCACTCTAGCTCACTCGCCTCCTCTCACCCTCTCATTCTTTTTCCATCTCTCCTTCTCTCCCCCTTCCCCACAGCCCCAGAGCAAGCCCTCCTCCTCTCTAATCCACAAGGGGAGGGCTTTGGTCAGCTGATGCAGCGCCAGACAGTAGAGGAGTTGAGAGCCGTGCCTCCCTCTTTGGGAAACGGCCTTGGATGGGGACAAATAGGCAGATAGAGCAGCCAACCTAAAACCCTCCCACCACTTATAATGTGACACAAACACAGATACACACTCCTCCGTACCGTACCTCAGCTGGGCTAAAAAGTCCCCCCCCCCCAAGTACACACACACCAAAATTCAAGGAAGTGTGCGGTTAGAGAGGAGCTGGACGAATGAACTCTATCCCACTCTCCTCCATGGCATCCACTGACTGTGTGTAAACATTTGGACTAATATAGCCACAGATATACCCTTGACATTAGGAGGTCCCTTACCCCCAGCACCCACCCACCTTGAAGATGAAGGAATCAATCTGTTTTGTTTGGACTGCCTCCAACAAAAGGTCCCCTCCGGCTAGAAAGTCTGTTATATTAATTTTAACAAATGTCTGCAAGACAAGGCTTCCTTCTTCAACGGCAAAATGAACATTACTAAATGACAGGGTAGGCTCCTCTACAGTGGCTACTGACACGTGTGATGTGAAAACAGGCTGCCTACAATATCACATTTTCTTCCATAAACACACACTATCCTCTATTCAATTCCACATTTATCTCCCAATGAATCAGTACCTTTCTTAACTTGCCTATCAACACGGCAAGACTGACCTATAGTTACCTCTCAGCACCAAGCCCATGTACTTCTAAGAAGCAGCATAGATTACAACACAGCAAACAAACAGTTCCACATATCTAAAATGTTGCAGAAAAGAGATAATCTAGTTGACTCAGTCCCATGTCAACCAGGATTTGGCCAGAATTTAAAGAACGGACACACAGATGTAGGTTCATTAATGACATTAATATAGGGCACACAACATACACCAGATTGTTGCAGAATTCAACAGAAGGCAGAGAGGCCCAGCACACTTACAAACTATTGAAATAATGATAAAGTTTAACAAAAAAAAAAGGCCACATGCACAAGCGTGGACGCCTAAAAACCGAGTGATTATAAACCTGGCCGAAATGTAGCATTTTGACATTTATCAGTATTGGCTTTTTTAATGTTTCGGACGGCCGATATGATAGATCCACTTAAAACTGGGTTATTTTGGCTCTGATGCATCAGACTGTATGGCTTGCTCTCACTTATGTGTCTTGAGCATTGTCCCTCTCACGGGGAGGGCTACACTACGCATAACAGCCAATCAGCAGTGGGAACTGTACCTGCATCGTGTGTGTGTTTGTAAAAATGCCACGAGGCAGGCAGGCAGTGAGGAGAAGCTGTTCAGAGTACACTATCGTGGAGGTAAGTCCAGGCAGCACCACAGCAGAAGAGGCTGAAGCTGAAATAAACATCACAATCCTCTACAACCCATGACAAGTAATGATGTTACTGAAAAGGCCGATACATGAATGTAACGAGTAAAAGCCGTGAAAGGGGCGCTTAGTGATTAGATTCCTTGAGTCTCCCTGCTCTTCTGTCTGTATCGCCTGAGACTGCTCGTTGATCAAAACAATTAGACTCTTGTAATAAAAGTGGTGTGTTTTGTGTGTGAGATAGCGAAAAGCATTTCCCAATCAAAGCTAATAATTTCAGGTTAGTTTTAATGCAGGGTAAAGCTGATTAGCTTACCCTTTTCTGTTTTGGAGTGCGCTGTCTGTCACCATAGACAATCTTTGCACGTACCTGCGTGGCTTTTTTTATGTGAGTGTTCCCGGTCACTGAAAATAAAGACCAGCGCCTCCTCTTGTCCGGGCGTGAGTTCTGAGCAACATGTCTCCCATGTCTATGTATTTTATTGGCTCGGCAAGCAGACTTAGTTCATCTGTGAGGGATGTTTACATCGGCTGAAACGTCGGGAGAGAGCTCCCGAAATGCAAGAGAGACAACCGCTGCTAATTCAAGAAAGCAAACTTTAAATTTGACTTCAAATGAATATCGGTTCCAAATATCGGTTATCGGCCTCCATGATTACTATCAATCGGTATCGGCCCTGTAAAAAGCATATCAGTCAACCTCTATTGCAAAAAGCTTCAAATTGGCATTCAACGCACATGGTAATAAGTGGCTGTTCAGTAATCAATACAATACATATGTTTGACCCCCTGACAAAAACAAAAATAACACAAATAATGCATCAGTTAATGCAACATTTACACCAATAAATCACCAGTTTAATGCCATACTGCTCATACTGATAATAAGATTTTAAAAAAACCTGAGTAAATGTAGTCAAACCCACTTTCCCTTAATTCTGAAATTCAAGATATTAAAAAAAAATTTATCTTTTTTTTTTTAAACAAACTGATTTTTCTAACAAAACTGAGAAGAATCACCTCTATTAGTATCCGTTGAGGCTACTGGAGTGAGGGCTTTTGCCGGCTCTTTCATGGCCTTTTGTGCTGTATCAGATTTAGGGAGCTGTGGAGGATCTGGCAGTGCAGACTCAGAGGCAGAGGGAGGCGCCTCCTCGGCTGCAACAGATGCAGCCTCATTGGCCATGGAGCGTGTGGTGATCCTTCCCTTACGGCGGCCCTGGCTGTTGGCAGTCTTCCTGCCACGCGGCGTGTTTTGCTCCTTTCCGTCCTCGTCCTCTCCACCGTCACACTTGTCTTTGTCCTTGCCAATGTCCCTGTGGTTTTGGACAGGGAAACACAGCTTTTAGCTGCTGGTACAGCAAATATCTATTCCCTGTTGACACAGCAATATCAACTTCTTCTTGTAATCGTTTTTCCCCCCCCCCACAGAATGAACAGCAAATTAGAAATTGTCTGTACTCAAGCTAGACAGACATATCAACAAGGTTTCCAAGTCTTTTGTAGGGGATGCATCATTCCAACCACCTGAGGAAGTGTTACTTCTACTGCAACATTTCTGATGTTTGCTCTTTCCCTCTGTGAGTCTGTGTAATGCTAACTGGATATTTGGTTATTTGCTCTGGCATGTTAGAAAATAACTCCTGAAAACATGTGAAAGGACTGACCTATGTAGAACTAAATGATGGAGTTCTGAGCTTAGGATTGATCAGGGATCAATAACACACTCAACTGATGCTTCACACGAACCCATCCCTAACACTGTGACCTGAAAAAAGTAGAGTCGAAGCATCTAACAGACCAACAAAGCCATCTAGCTATGCACATGGTATCTAACTGATTAACTCTTCCACTTTCATCTTTTCTGTTTTAATAGGAATGATAAGATGCAGAAGAGGTGCACTTTTAAAAAGTTGGAAAGCTGGTATAACACGTGTCGGTGGCTACACACACACACTCAGAACTGGAGTTACTAGAATTCAATTGATTTTGTAATCAGCCACATACACAAAGAGCTCAGAGCTCACCACTCGTCTCTGAAATGTTCATTTTACACCAAGTGGTTATACAACGTTACCACTTGTGAACATGAGTAAATAAACTATCACCAAACTTTTAACATTTATTACATGTTTGGTTAATTAATTATTTGTGTGAGATTTCTCTTCTTTCTTCTCCTTTTCATTCCAGTGTTTAAGAATTTATGTTTGTATTGGTTGTTTGTTTAGTTGGTTAAAGAATTAAATTAATGTCCACACAAAAAAATAAACACTAGGTAAAAAAACGATTGGGGAAAAATATGTGTCCACAAAATATTGCGAGTTGTTTTATGGGCTTTGTTGATCATATTAGGATTTTTGTAAATGGTTGTTATAGTAACCGTACAAAATTCTTTTTCTAACTGGTTTGGATGGCACACTATTTATCATGCACATTCCTGAACCCTCATTTATCAACCGTTCATAGAAAAGCAAGTACAAAAGAATCTGGATTTATCAAATGTGCAGAGACCAGTTGTGCGCACGTTGGCAAGTAATCAGCTGATGATAAATCCCATATTTTAAATCACCTGCTCGTTCCCTTCATGGTTATTTGTATTCAGAAATGTCTGAAATATGGTGACAACATATCTCATGAATGGGGAAATTGCTCATGTTCCTCGTTGAAGTGGTGGAGAGAAAGAAAGAATTCATTACTGCTGAATTTGAGGCCAACCAATCATCTCACTTAAAAAAGTTTAAGAGCAGGGGAAAAATATTATCTAACAATCCTTGAAATAATATTGTGTTAAAAATGTGACACTAACAAAATAAATAAACGCTGCCAAGAGAAATGAATAAAGTAAATGATTTGGATTGAGGAGATATCTGTCAGAACTTTTTCTTCTTTAAAAAGAGAGATTATTAAATGTCCAACATCAAACTAAAAGCAGGACAGGGAGGAAAGAACCCAAAAGACCCTAGGCCTTTGGATTTTGTATTTTCAACCTGTGAAGCTCTTTGGTTAACCACGGTTGGTTTTAAATATTCTGTCGAGATGAAAGTGACCTGATCTGACCTGACTTACACCCATTCCCAGAATCAATGCACCACTTTCGTTTGATTTCATTCCAATGTTGAAATGTTTGAGAAAATGTATTTTTGGTTCGGATAAAAGAACCACATCCAGCACAGATGAGGTGATGCAGTCATTGACCAAAACTCTACCTGGATTTTCACCGGAATAGTAGTCAGTATAACTTACCAACACAGGTCCCAAATCATGACAGAAATCTAACAGAATCCATTTTGGGAACCGGCATCTGATCAGAAGTCACTCTGTGATCCCATCAATCAGATCAGCTGTCCGAGGACAAGCTCAGAGAGCAGTTTAAAATTTTATTTGATAACATCAGATCAGTGATAAGTTCTCACCTGTCTGTCACAGGTCTCTTTTGTAACTAGTTTAGTAACCGATTAAGAGACACGTCTGTTTATTTTTTTTCTAAAAGATTACCAATTGAGTTATCATTATTTAGAAAAAATTGATGTGACGTCTGCAAAAAAAAAGCAGTTTCCCTGTTCTACATAAATCTGTGCACAAGAACGACTGATAAATGAGAGTCTTGGAGCTGTTGCCCTGCAGCATCCAGAGGCTGAAAAACTGCACTTTACATTTCTTTTTTCCTAACCTGGAGCACCACGTGACAGCTGCGGATCTGCTTTATAGTACCGCGTCTGACCCCAGCAACTAGATATCAACACACTAGCCATTTTGAACACGCACTATGGATGATTTAGCAATGAAACACAAAACGACGTAATTGGAGGAAGCGAGGAAAAGAAAGACAGAGAGTGAGTGAGCGAGAGATAAGACATTAGTCACTGTGTGGACTTCTACTGTCTGGAGAGAGCTCAGAGAAAAGATGGGATGCAAGACAGATGCTGAATTAGCAGTCGTTAGGGAGCGCCACAGACTGATAGTCTTCCAAAGTTCAGAAGTGAGGCTTTAAATCCGAATCGACAGACAACAAACACAGATCCATTCTCTCCTTTAATAGGATTTAAATTTGCTAGTGTGAAAGCTGTCAATCAGTGCCTTTTAAGATTACAGAAACTGATTCTCAAAACTTGACAAAAGTGAGTAAATGGAAGGTTTAAAATGCAAGCTCAAATAATCGTCTCTCTGGCAATGATTGACCGTACTGGTGATGCATACACACGCAGCTACACAGGTAGCTGGATGTCAAACGTTTAAAGTTTCTCCTCTCAAACACCAGCACAAAATAATGAAAAGCTCTGAACTACAGTGTCTATTTCTCAATGGGATTGAGCTCTGGACTGTTTTGGCCAGTCCACATGTGAAAATTAGGTTTTTCAGGTAATGCGTAATGTAGCGTGTATAGACATGAAAAAATAATAATAATAGCTGAATGTATCAAACACTGACATTGAGCTGAAATGGAAATTTCCTGGCACAAGAGTGACACCAGGCCAAACAGCTATACAACAACAACAACAACTCACCTAGAATCCTCCTTTTCATCTTTCTCTTCCTCGTCCTTCTTTTCTTCGTCCTCTTTTTTTTCCAATTTCTCTGATTTGTCTTCTTCGTTTTTATCTTCTGACTTTTCTTCTTGTGAAGGACGTGTTATTTGCTGCAGATAAGACACAATGGAAAAATTAAGGAGAAAAAAAATTGAAATTTTGGTTGTATGAAGTCAGTATACATAATGATAAAAAAAGTAGTAGAGAATACTTTCTGCTTACGCCCCAACAATCTTTAAACTCAGTTCTGAAATAGTCACCTTTTAATAAATTTAAAAAAGTATTCTAGACAAGTGCCACAGTATTTTTGTTTGGGGGGGGGGCTTTTCTTTGACTTGCTACTGTCTTTTCTACAGGTCTGATGGCTTTTTACAAAGATACATGACATACCAAATAATCTGCCGTATACTGCAGATCAATTACATGCCCCTGCATGGGACACTTCAGAACAACTGACAGTCATCTAGTCTGATAAAAGAACAATCTAACCCCTGTTCAAACAAAATGGACTTTAATACTCAACTCAACTCGACTGTTCAGTTTTTTAAGAAAATTTAAGTTGGGTGAGCTGCAGAAATATCTTCATCTGATTTTTACTGTTTTCCCTTTCCCCACTGCCTTAAAACAAAATCACTGTGATCACTATGATCTTTTTTTTCTAAAAAAACATATTTGAAAAACCCCAGAGTCGCCTGTTATTACTTATTGGAAAATAAATGCCTTACAGAGGGGAAAAGGCCTGACATTGACACTGATAACAAACTTAATATTAAACATATAATAATAGCAAGTTATGTAGAATTTAACCACCAGGCATAAGGACATAGCAACATTCTTTATCAGCTCTGAGGGTGAGGTACACCACAGCAAGCTTCCTCCTAACTGTTGCATGAAAGCCCTGCTCTAGAACAAGTCTGGCTATGCCAAGCCAAACATCTCATGCTGGTACTATACCAGATGGGGCTATGGAATGTGCTTCTCTCATCGGTAAAGGCAAAAAGATATGGACTGAGGAAAAGATAAATAGGGGTACAACTTATGAAGGAAACAAAAACCGGGATGTGGCTGTCTCGTTTACGACAACATGATTGCACAAGAGGAGTCGGGCTGCCTCAGCTTGCAGTTGGGTCTGCAGTGTCTCTGACTTGCAGAATGAGCAGCTCCTCTTGCCAGCCCTAATTAAAGACAGGCAATAATCTGAGGGATTTTGCATTGGAAAGGAGCTGCACATCTGATCTACAGCCAGCTCAGTTTGCAACTTTCCCTTAAATCAGTTGTACATAACATTTCACAACTTGAATTATGGATATTGTCATTGCTATAAGATGTGCAAATGTTAAATTTGTTTCCAACTTCCTCATGCAGTTTAGGACCAACTGGATATGATAGATATTTCCAACATAATGTGATAGAACACAATAGAAATACCAATCAAACAATATTTTTAAAGGTAGTATGATATGTTCTACAGCATATTGTGATGATGCAACCACACACTATAGTTTCCATCTTAGATTTGTACCTTAAATGGACATCAAATGAACTGTACGTGCAGAGCACTTTTCTAGTCTTACTTGACCAATATCACCCAATCACACACACACTCATACAACACTTCTTAGTGCTTTTTATCTGCCATACTCACACAATCATAACTCGATTGAAAATCAGAGGCAGTGTGGGGTTCACTGCCTTTTTCATTGACCTTTTCATTTAGTCTGGAGAAGCCAGGAATTGATTCACTGAATTTCTGGTTGTTACATGATTGATCTCCCTCCTGATCTTCCTTTCCTGTTGTAATCAGCTAAGCATTGTTTAGCTCCCCCCTTTTTCCTGCAGGACCGACCAAACTATTTCTGCAGATATTCTATCTCTCCATGCATGTTCTTCATTGAGATGGTCTTTTGGTTGGGTGAGGGAGCGCTCATGTTTGCTTTGGAGTCGGTCACAGCAGTGGCATTCCTGCCTCTTCTCCCACATGGAGTAGAGAGCCTCTAAACAGATGTTCTCCAAAAACGAATGAGGCCCTGTGGTTCTTCGGTGTTGTTAAAGGGGGCTCTTTCCTGACCTGTCTTAAATATTTTAAGCATTTTAATTTGTGCCTTCTTCTGCTGATTCACAAGTCTTATTTGGTTTAGGAAATGACAGAGCCACAAGTCAAACTTCCACTTCCTACCCCATAACTAAGGTCACCAGAGGAATCTAACTTCTGCTGCAAGCAAGGTCACTTCAGGAGTAACAAATGAAAAAAATGGCTTTGTCGTTGCTATGGTACCACTTTTGTTTCTGTCCTTGAAATTACTTTGGCATTGCCATCATACAATGATGCAATTACTAAGAAAGCACTCCTCTTTTAAAGTTCTGATGGCTACAAATTCTTCAAATAAGAAAAGAAAAAAACAAATACATTTTTTACTAAAAGCTACATCAAGCATTGCCCACCGTTACCATGGCAGCTCTGCACAGGAAACTACAAACCAGTGATGCCAGGCAGAACAAGTTATCAAATAATATTCTGCCATTGATGAATCTCATTAAAAACAAAACAAGGACGTTCAAATTGTGACACACATCTACTCACAACATGTGCTTCTAGATATGTGGACTTACTATGACAAAAACCTTAATACTGGTTGGTATAAAAAGAAACAAAAACTGAAAAACTAACCAGATTCTACAGTTTGTTTCTATGAGAATATTTCCATCTACTCTGTTTCATTAGCTTTTTCTCAATTAACATAAGAGCAATTACTGTACACACGATTCAATAAATTCAAAAGCTCTCTACGGTTGAATTGGTCTGGTAAATGGATTGAAAATTAACAAAAACAAATAAACAAACAAAACCAAAAACTCTGTTGGGGGGGGGGGGGGTTTAAATGATGGCCTTGAGTCTTCCATCTGTGGAGTCTGCTGGCTGCATGATCTATTCATGATCAACTTTCCCTGAATCAGCAACCATAGTCTGTATCAAAGCCTGTTTGAAGAGGTCCTAAAATTCTTCAGTAGGATTTAAGTCAGGTTAAGATGGTCCTTATGTAGTCATCTTTGAAGCTTTTAAAGACAAGCCAAACAATGGAGGACATGATGGAGCATTGTCCATGGACCTTATGAAATGATGCAGACTTCAGAGAGTACTACCTTTTGCAGAAAGGATCTTACAGAAACTGGTGAAAGATCTGGGAGGTGATGTCTGGTCAATCCACTACCTGACAGGTCCAACTAGCTTATCTGATGGTCACAGTCTGTACCCAATGCCCCGTCCTGAGTAACACCTTGTAACACAGGACACTTCAGAGGGATGGCAGATCTGGAATTGGTGGCACAGCAGAATAAGGGAAGAGACTCCTGATGGCTTCAGATTTAATTCTCAAGTCTTTCACAGTTAATGTGCATCTTTGAGAGTGTATCATCTAAACTTTGCTGACTACTCACAAAAAAATGTTAGATTTTCTTCAGAGGTCAAACATTGGCAGATCATTTCAAGACAGTCTGGGAAGCATATAATCTTTTACTTTTCAGCCATGGAATAAATAATAATTTATTTAAGTCCTTTATTATTGAGATATGTCTTAATTACTTTAGACCACATTTAATTACTTTTAGCTGAAAGTGAATTATTTCAAAAAATCTCAGCTGATATGTCCTGCAATTGGAAGATGTGCACAGAAACAGAATGGTGTGCATACATGTTTTGTCTGATCAATATCCATCTCCACTGTGTGCACAATAAATACCAAGATAATGAAAAAGAAATAAATAGAATAACTGAACTATACAACTAAACTATACACTATGCAATCAGTGGGTTTCTACAATAAAATAAATGACAAATACAAAACTGATGGCTATTGTCCTTTTTGTGCATACACAAATCAAACAAAATACTCATTTTGTCATTAAGGTTGAGCTGTCATGGATGAAAAATGGCATATTTCACGGTTTGGGATGCATTTGTCCAAGAAAAGTTACAACCGCATGGCATGATAGTTGATTCCCATATTTTCTCATCTCACAGCTGGGAACGATACCTAATCTGCAGCATAAACACATGTACTTGACCAAAGAGAAATGACTTGGGTTCTAAATAAAAAACCTGTCTGCACATGTCCTAGAAAACCTACCCTAAAATAGCCATGTTTGAGTGCCTACATGCCTAAAATAAACATGTAGGCTAAGAAACAAACTGCCCAAGCAACATCAGAACAGAGGGAGTAACAGACTAAAACAAGAAGTAATAGGACAGGAAATAAAACAGTGGAAGTACGGTTTCAACTAAAACGTAAACGCTCTAGTTTCAAAGTTAAAGACATACCTGCACACTCATTTACTCGTCATAAAAACCTCTTTCCCCTGTTGTGCGCCAAAGCTTACTCGTGTTGCAAGTGTGAATTTACCCTCCAGTGCCTCCATTGCGCTGGCAACGGTAGCAGTGGAGGGGCAGGACAGCACCATAGCAGAGCTCCTTAGAAGGGCTGCCGGGCCACGGCACTGCCGCACATATTCCAGGAAAGCGTGTCATCAGGCCGCTTAAGCCGCCCAAAGAATTGTCCATCTCACATGCACACTAATCTATGCAGGGTCACTCAAGGTAATCCCTGCTGAGCGCTCCTCTTTGATTGGCACTCACAGCAGCACAGTTTTTTGGGCCTGTCAGATGGCCGGGCTGTACCAACACAGCTTTTTACAGAGGGGTGAATTTCTCTTTCTTTCTCTCTCCCCGTTCCGTGGAACAGAAGAAAGAGGAAATGGAAAACGGAAAGAAAAAAAGAAAAAAAGAAACAGCACACACTCAGCGGATAAGCTGCCAGCGCTGACTCTGTCTCACTCAGGCTTTTTTTTTTCACTCAGTTTCACTCACTTGCCCTACATTCCTCTGCTCTTGCTGTTGCTCACTCTGTCCTTTTCCTTCCCACTCTAATGACTCACTTTACTCACGCGAACTGCAGTTGTTAAAGCACAACACAAGCTTGGAAATCAACAACATATTGATATGCATTTCTCCAAATGACAACGAGAAAAATCTGATTGCTGCAAGATAAGAACAGCAAAAAAAAAAAAAAAAAAAAGAAGAAACTTTTAAATATTGAACTAGTTCTGCATACGTGTAACACAATAAATGCAAATGTTTGAAATAATCCAATGTCAAATGTCAACCAAGGAGCTACCACACAAAACAAGCAAGACATTTTTGCACTTTTTTCTGAGTCACAGAAAAAAAAAAGTGTTCTCTCGTTTGCAGCTTCCTGGTCCACACGGTGCAAAAAAGTTACAAGGCGAGCTAAATGTCAGTCACTCATGAGGAAATTGTAACAGTCACTTAAATAAGGAAAATATATATTAGTTCAAGATGTAGTCATGCACTCTCGTGCCCTCCACCTCCTCCTATGTATAAAACTGTCTACAACCAAACTATTGTGTTGCACAGTAGAAGTGCTGGACAGAATGTTCTGTACGAGGACTGTAGCATCAGTGAGGGGAGGAAAGCCAAGAGAGGATGAGAAAAAATTCAAACGGGAGTACTAAAATAATTACTTATGGTCTTTTAGCAAAGGGTGTCTCATAGCCAGCTCATCTGCACAGCGCTGTGTCAGTGTTGGATAATGGTTTGGCTGAACCTGAATAATGTTTGGTATGGGGAAAAGAAGAGGAAAGAAATAAACATTGTGGCTGCACACATGTTCTCTGTAAGTCTCTGCAAACACTGACAAAGAATTACACATGCTTGCTTTTCTGTACAATCAAAATTACTGTTAAAAAGTCAACAGGTTACTTCCACAAGTTACAAGTTTTGAAAACAGTAACAGACAGAAAGCACAAGGGGGATGCAAAATGTCACTCGCCTTGAAATAAGGAGCCCATCGGTAGGCTTAAACCACTGTTTGATATTTTGTGAGGTAGACTAGCCAACGCAACAGTTAGCAAAGACAATAATTACATAGAACAACGGAAAGCAATCTGATTTCACTTTGCCGTCTACAAGTTCACAATCCTGACTTTACAGCGATTACAGACTGAGGCTTTTGAGAAAAAAAGAGGGGTTGTCTCCGTGCTTGATACTGGGACAGCAGCCACATACAGCAGAAAACACAAACAAGTCTTGAAATGATCCCAACTTTGAAAACAGCTTATTCTGTCGCTTCTATTTTAACTTATTTTATCTTTCCATCCATTTTTCTATAACAGCTTATTCCAATTCAGAGTCGTGGGGGGAGCTGGAACCTATCCCAGCAGTTACTGGTAAGAGGAAGGGCCCACCCTGGACAGGTCTCCAGTCTATCGCAGGGCCAACACAGAGACAAACAATCACTCACACTCACTCCTAGGGAGAATTTAGAGTGACCAATTAACCCAGCATGCTTGTCTTTGGACTGAAGCAACAAGTCTTGGAATGTTCCCGGAGTACCCGGAGAGAACCCACACATACACGGGGAGGACACGCAAACTCCACACAGGAAGGCCACTGTTCAAAGGCACCGGTTCTCCGCTACTTACGAGTCCTCTGTTCGTAAAAACAAGTTCACTTTGTCTTTTCTGGCAAAAATCCCCTCGGAAAACGAATTTGGAAGACAACTGGAACACAAAATATCTTACCTCAAATTCTTGAGTTTCATAGTCTAACAGTCATATCACACAAATATCAATTTCAGCAGCACATAAATGTAAAAAAGCCAAAAGTCACATTTTGTAAAGTTGTACTAACTTGTAGTTGTTGTTTTTTTTCTGTTTGTGTGTTGTTGTTTTTTTTACCCTTTTGAGTAATCACTTCCCTGTAATCTATTTATGGTCTCCCCTCCAATTTAAAAATACTCAAACATCCAATGAGCAATACTTAGGATGGTCACAGTAGAGGCCATAATACTCCCTTACCTCCACAATACATCAGAAAAACAAATTTAATTTGTTGGGTAAAATATAAACAAAGCAAAAAAAAAAAGAAAAAGGTCCAGACATTGGTTTGTTGGTAATCAGTTTACTTTGCTGCCTCTTTGTCCTCAGGACACCTCAAATTCAGTTTATGGCAGGTTCACCTCCACATTGGAAGACTTGATTAAATCCCAGAAATTTTTTTCCAAGAAGTCCAAACTATTTGAACAAATATCAAATGCTCTGTTTATTTTCCAGACCCACAAAATATACCATCAGCTTGATACGACAAACCCTACTGCAAACTCCACAGCCTCTCTGAACATCATATTTCTTGTTTATAGTATGACCATTTCCAGGGTCTCAAGCATGCTGCTGAAGCATTGCTCTTATTCCTTCAAACTTTAATGCAGTTTGTACTTTTTGTATTTTCATATTTGGTGCATTAATGCTGTTTTGTTCAGTAAGAGACACAGCATCCTCCTCAAAAAAACATTTCATAATGTTAAAGACACTGGTAAGAAAATGGGATTTACCTGGTTCCTTCCTCTCCGTCTCCCATAGTTTCGCCTCACAAGTGTCTTGTAGTTTTGGTTCTTTTTGGTGAAGTAGTAGAACAAGACACAATCAGCAACACTCTGAAACAAGAAATCATAACACGTATAAGCTTTTCATTGTTTCTTTTAACTGAAAATTATAAAGCTAAATAATTCGGAGCTGTTATTTGTACTGTTCATCTACAAAGAGCTTAGTGGAACCACAGGATCCTGACCAACCATTTCATAATTCAACAATTTTGAGAAAGAGTCTGAAGATGAATGCTTGAATAAGAACAGCTAAATACTTAATGACAACACGTCAAACTCCACAAAAACACAAAGTCTTAAATAATGAAGCTTGAAAATTGCAAAAATTGGTTCACCTTCCTCTCTAGATAGGAGGCTATCAAGCCAAAATTCTTGGGATGCTGTATGAACCTGCAAAGAGAATTCATTCATTATTTATACAGACCATAAATACATCAGCTGTGAGCATGGTGGAAGCATCACGGTGGAAACAATCCAATAAAAACTCACTTCTCCTTAAAAATCTCTTTTTCGTGTTCAGTCCAAACATTCATAAACTGCCGGGCTTTGTACACCTTCATGGGGTCATCCATTAGGCCGTTCATGTTTATAAACTTCACTCTCCTCTGCTCAGAGTCATACATCATGGGAGGGATGACTGACAGCTGCCTCATCTGTTTCTCGTTGTTCTGCGGACAGTCAGGGAAAGTGTTAGTCCAATAGAGATACTGTTTGAAACGCCATCTAAATGCTAACCAAAATCTTCCCCAAGATTTCCCCATTATAATAATAATAATAATAATAATAATAATAATAATAATAATAATAATAATAATAATAATA
>JBBBVU010000016.1:3478555-3492096 GCA_037177055.1 Atherinosoma microstoma | reverse complement strand
CACACACACACACACACACACACACACACACACACACACACACACACACACACACACACACACACACACACACCTTCCTGACATCCGAGAGCCCCCACATAGGTCTTATCTCAACAATCTCCACAGCATGTTCAGTAAAACTTTCTACAACTGGCGATTTCTACCTCTGGGGCCACATGGATGATAGCAGACAAACAAAGCAGCCGAATGTTTGGTGGGTCACTGTTCGCGAGATAAAGATTATATAAACTACTGGTTAAAAGGTAAAAGCCGAGCTCCTGAAAAACCTTTTTTAAAAAAAACCAATTACATCCCTGAAAATCTCGGAAGAGTGAACAATGAAAAACTGCGATGTATTCCGTTTCTGCACAGATCGGCTTACATTCCTGTCTAATGAAAGAATTCCAAAACGGATGGCAAACGAAAAACAAACTAAAGAAACAAGCTTATCCAGATTGGAAGATAGGCTGGTGAAAAATAGAGCCAGGAGTCTAGAAATAGAGTTTTTAAAAGCAGCTTGCACAATAATGCAATAAGCAGATGATGGGCATCAACTGGGTAAATTGCTTTTACCTTAGCCGTGGCCTTTTATATTGAAAGTATAATTCAGAGCTCTCTGTGTTGGAGAAAAGTCAGTGTGCAGACAAGCTAGCCAGAGGTGGGTTATCAGGAGTGAAACCACCAACCTATAGTGGAGGTATAAAGTGTCTTATGCAGTTTCTCCGTATGGGAGAAATGTCCAAAAACTACTGACTTTATGTTAATTGTGAAGCCATTTACCAAAACTATGAGGGCAGGTGAGATTAACTTATTATATCTACACTGCTTCTACTGCAACTGAACAACCTTGAAGGTCTCCAGGACAACAAAAACCTGAAGCAATAAATAACAACATAAATGCACAAGCAGTAGTGTTTTTTAAACAAATTAATATTTGGGGCTTTGGCCACCACATCTCAGGTCAAATTAGTCACTTGAGTTAATTAAAAGCTTTACACTTGCTGACAGCAGATTTGTATTCATCATTCGCTGAAAGTAAAACAATCCTGCAGCTTGACACGGGTATTGTTCTGTAGCGTTAAGCTACAGCAAACTAAATCCTGAGAGGAATATGGAAGGAAAAAACCACATAAACCATCTGAGAAATTCAATCAGGCGAGAGTAAAGTGAGGATAATCTCAGCCTATTTAAATTAACAACTTGTTAGAACTGGAAATGCAGTTGACAACAAACATCTCAAAGTCAGCCAAAAATACCTGCACCTTTAAGGTGCACCCAGTCTGAGCATGGCTACAATGACAGCTTGCTGCCAAGATGACAAGTGGAGAACTACAGGCTTCAACCAAAACATCATTTCCGGGGTATAGGATGAATATAATCTATCATACAACTGTTTTATTTTCATCTGTGTAACAACAAACTGGTGACATCAGCCCAAATCAGTCAATGCAGGTCAAACACAGTGAAAAGCAACATTCTGAAATTAGTCATGTAGACAGTATTTTATGGAAAACTAAATCCAAATAAGATCATATTTAAAGGAAGCAATTAAGCCATGTGGAGAATCTTGGTCACATTACATAGACATGTATCCACCTTTAGGCAGGGATCTCAAACTCTAGTCCTTGAGGGCCGCTGTCCTGCAGATTTTAGATGTTTCCCTACTTCGACACGCCTAACTCAAATCAATGGTCATTGCTTAGAACTTGACAACAAGCTGTTGGATGCATTTAATTTGAATCATGTGCAGGGAAGCACCTACAACCTGCAAAACAGGTGCCCTCGAGGAGTCGAGTTCGAGATCCCCGCCTTAATGGAATACAGCAGTCTTTGCAGTTTTTAACAACACTCGTGACCCAAGTTCCTCCAATATGTGCAGAACAGAAAGACTGGGGTATAAGAGGAGACATTGTTCTCATTTCTGAAAATCAACAGCAAAGTAAACAATGCCCCAAATTTCAGATGTAGACACAGTCAGTCTAGTCTTTTAATTGTTATTGCTTATTGAAATAGCAACAAATCATTCTATCAAACTTTTCTTTGACAATTTGTTTTGTGTTGGACGTTTGCTCAGAGACAAATTCCTGACTGGAGAACCAACCTGCTTCTTCTTCAGCTTTAAAATCTGCTGCTCCACTTTGGCGATCTCTCTGTCCACACGGTCCATACTCTGGATCAGTTCTTCCTTGGAGAGTTTGGAAGGAGAATTGTCCTGCTCATCCCCCATGTGTAGCGCATGTCCTCCTGGGGATGCGGACTCCACTTTGACACTGAACTGAGACTCCTGACAGAAAAGAGTGAATCATTTAGTTTGTATTGTAAGTGGTCTCACATTAAATAGTTTAAAACTTCAAAGTCCATCTTTTCGGTTACGTCAACAAAAACAAACAAACAAAAAACTGAACATGTATAAAGCAGGTAAAGTGCCAGACCCTCTTGGTTTACAAGGACTAAGGGAAAAGAACTGACTGGATCCTACCTTTTTAACCTCCACACTGGCTCTTAAACTGTCCTGTACAGAGTGGGGCATGGGCAACACCATGCCCCCTGCGGTGGAAGGGGTACGTGAGATATGGCCTTCAGAAACAGTCTCCATGCGAGGGCGTTTAGCCTCCATGGCCTCATGCTCAGCTTGGGTTGTGATGGAGTGAAACTGCTGTTCGTAACCATGGCGTCTCTCTGGAGGCCTGAGGAATAAAAGGAGGCACAAAATGTAAAACAAGCTACAGTGCACCAGGGGGTACTACTGTACGACAAGAGACTAAAATTAAATATAAAACAATGTGAAAACCTTTAATCTGGAAGAAAAAGAAATATATATAAACAGGTATTTAAGCGATAGGCTGGGTGATTAAAATTAAGTTCCCACCTTTCAGTCCCCGGGTGGAATTCAGACAGTAAAGACAGTCTTCTCCGACCCTGTGGATCCTGCATATGAGTACGATAGTCTGGGACGGGGAAATCCTAAAGGCAAGAAGATCACAACACAAACAGCTTTAAAAAAAACAATCTGATGATGGTCATCTCAGTAACAAAAGAGAGATCTGATGTAGAGCAACGGACTGCTCTGATCACACACGGCAAACAGAAAAAAACGTCTTACAAACAATCCCAACATAGAGACACAACATACATCTTAGTTTTAATCAGTAGAGCTGTCAGCCCTGGCGGCTTCAACCACCCTTAAAGAGCATTTTGCAGATTAAACATTTGACTAAATGCACATGAAATGTTTTCTAAACATTACTATTTGAAGAGTTTACTGAGGATTCAAAATGTTTTACAAGACAAAACGGCATAAATTTAAATGAAAAAGTAACATTTTTTAGCAAAGCCTCTTAAAATGCTTTTCCCCCTACATCGTATCGTATGACGCAACAAGAGGGAGCTGCATGCTGGGCGCTGCCTAAGCTCAGTGCGGTGAGTAGGTATTTATCAGGTAGAGCAGTCCTGTTATCTCGAGTCGTGTGTTTTCACTAGTTTTGGATGGCATTTATTTATCATAAACATGGTAAATGATTGTATTTGTGGCAGCTGCAAAAACTCCAGCCTGTAAGGACATCGAGTCCACAGGTTTCCAAACATGAAAAAAAACTGCACGATCTTCCGTGCATGGGTGCGTTTGTGCAGCTGAAAAGATGAAAACGTATTTCTTCAACTATGCGGTCGTGTGTGGCGCTCACTTCAGACCAGAAGATTATTGTCCCAGCGATATGATGGAGTTCAACATGGGATGCCGAAGCAAAGATCAGGTGCAACTCACACTAGGTACAATGCCTTAAAATTGGGAGAATGTAGCTGGTAGAACAGCACTGGTAAAGGACATTCAGCAGTTGTCCCTACAGCATCAGACCTTTTGACTGGAGGCATTTTTACCCAAGGTTTAGAAAAAGTGGCCGAGTACTCTGTCTGGTCAAGGAAAAGCCACCGGTCAGTTCCTCAATATAAATCAAGTCCATCCATAAATCAACAACAGCGTGAACGAGTGTGATCTAAAATTGTGTTTCTTTCTTTCTCCCAGCAAATGCTTCAGCCCTCATGGACTCTATGAGAGTGGTGATTTGGTACATCTGCATATACATTTAACAATAACAATGCTGGGCTTTGAATTTGGTATCAACACTTCATTTATTTGTGTTGTACAGGAAATGCCTAATTGCCTTAACTTTAATTCATGAAAATAAATATATTTATGTAGGACGTGTTTGTCATCAGTCTTTGGCTGCTGCAGCATGCAGGCCTTAACCTTAAATGCAGATCTGCTTGATATTTATTTGATCTTGACTTTGTAAATACATTTTTATACAGTTAGACACTTTGTGATTGGGATTTAATTTTGTTCATTTTCACCCAAATGAGGCCATTTGAACTCTCTCTCTCCCTGGTAAAACGTTATACTACCATACTGACATGTATGAGACACGACTCAAAATAAAGCTCATTAGTGTCTATTATTGGCAAGTATCAATACTGTATTAGATGACCAACAGTAGCTTTGTTATTGTCTGGTACGTGGTAGTCATCTGTACAATATTGTGATTTTAGCACACATGTATAAGCCAACACCTGTCTCTCACCAAGACACCTGCCCTACTCTCTACTGATAGAGGACAATCTCCCTCCTTTGGCCATTACTTCTTCCTCTGGTTCCTCTCTGCTCTCTGGGGTTCTCAGCAGGCTCGTAACTGTTGGACTGTGGTCCATCATATGTGTAGCTGTACATATTTAAAGTTAATTCGGTGTCAGAATCTGCATTAAAATCCATTGTTTTCTGTAGATCCAGCTGACAGGTCTCCCTCTTCCTGTGTCATTTCGGTCTGGCGCTTTCAAATAAGGAAGTAAAAAATCCTCACAAAAACGAGTCCAAAAGCCTAGATAGCTTATCTATAATTATATTTTAATTTAAAACCAGTTCCTACAATAATTTTTCTAAACATTGATTTAAGGGGGGCTCTAACTTGCAACCTGCTCTTTAACAATCATTTTCTACCATCAAGGATCATTCCAGTAACAAGACTTGTTTATTGCTTGAGTGCTGTCAGGGTAAATGGACTGTAGTTACCTCGCCTTGTTGGCCAATTAAAGCCTATACTTATACAGCACTTCTTAATATATTGAACCCATCAGAAACAACATGGGGTTCAGTATCCTGCCCAAAGTGATCATGTTGACACTTCAACATGTGCTCTGGGAGAGCAGGGATCAAATCTCCAACTTTCCAATTGGCAGATGACCACACTTCCCAAATTACAGCATCCCTGGAATGGGTATGTATGGCTGAGACCTTTGTTTTATGTCACCCCCTTTACCACAAAACCCCACCTACTAATTTTCTGCAAGCTCTCAGCTGTACTCAATCTAATAACAGCAAAGATCTTCAATTAAGTCAATGGCTATTTTTACAAATGCATCCATGAATATAACACATGCTTATAATGCCAGCATCTGAATGCTTCATTAACTCCACACATTAACAGCAAGAGCAGGAGCAGAGGTCCGTGTAGCCTAGAATGAGGAGGGGCACTAGGAGATCTCTAACTTACAAAAAACGATGGGGTGGCTGGATACAGTGGGGACCAAACAGTGGAACTTATTAAACCAGAAGCTCTGCTTCTACCCAACAAATCAAACATTTTTGTCATTGATAATTGATTAAAACCTTCTAAACAGTGCCAAAAAACCTTATGGGGTAAAGAACACCTAAATGTTATCAGTACAGTGTGGCTGCCAAACAAACCTGAGCAAGCAAATCAAGTTTCAGGAAATGTTTCCAAATTCCTGTTTTGTCCTGGATCAAATGCTCAGAAATATTTTGTTGATAGTTTTCTGTGAAAGTGAGTTTCTAAGAAGTAGCAGACATTATTCAGTGTTTACAACAGGAAATTAATGCACAATTATAAAGAATTCTTGAATTAATATCTATAAAAACTAGAGTGCAAAAGAGTGCAGGAATTGTGGCTGAAATGATTATATAAATAGCCGTTAGATGTACACTGCCCAGTGCCCATATTGCATTTTCTTTCATTTACTCTGACTCAAATAAAATGCAGATCACCAAACACATGCAAATGCATCATCCAAATATAAACCTATCATTCAGATTTTGTTTAAATATCTCCCTAACTTTTTCTTGTGCACAGTGCGCTGCCTTGCTCTGCATAACCAAGCAGGAGAACAACACTGCGCGTGTTAGGATAAATCACTCAGAGGAGCTGCTGCTGCTCAGCCTCCTCCACCGCTGAATGCACGCAGTAGAAAGAAGTGTGCATGTCGGTGTGGACTGTCTGCCCAAGTTGTTGATAAGGTGCTTAAAGAATGTGAAAAGTCACAAAATTTAACATTGAAATCACCAACATGTTGAAGCATGATGTTGACTGCTATCGTATGTGTATATTTACAGATTTTTCTAAGAGTAATGTCCAACTACCACAATCAAAAACTTTCTACATACTCACAGAACAAATATTCAATCTCTCTAGAACATTCTGGTCCCGCACTACGCTTTTTAAAACAATCCGTGTGTCTCTCGTCATATATGATCTTAAACTGTTGCTGGCAAGACATGAAAATAGATCAGGTGACTGACAAAGAAAGATGATGTTAGCTAAAACAACAATGCAGATGGCGGGTTTTACCTGTTGGTGGCGCGAGCCAGTGAAGGTGTACTGGACAGAGTGTGGTGGATATCGGCTCTGCTCGCTGCTGAAGCTCCCCTGGCTAGGGGGGTAGCCCGAGCTACTGGACATCCTGGCTCAGCGCTAGAGGCAGTTGCTGCTTCACAGATCAGAAAGTGCAGCTAGACCATCTTTGGAGTCACGAACCACCTGCACCCGGACAGAAGCAGAGATTCACATTTTTAAAGTTACATTTAAGATGTCTGATGACTGTGTACAGCCCTAAGTGTTCTTCTAAATAAAAAATAATCACAAAATGCAAATCCTTCCACAAATTTGAGTAATTCCCTGCAGGTGTAAATCACATGTTTGATAAAAACAACAAAAAAACTGGAGCTCAAAATCTACATAAATACAGCCTTACTCAAAGTTGGTGCCATCCATTAGTGCTAAAACTAACTCCATCATCCATCAAAATTCCTCCAACAATACTCATCTAATAGTTTTGACTGCCTTAAAAGGGTGCATGTGACCTTAAAATACCACAGGGTATCACACCAGAGCTTCAGAACCTCAGTCCAAAACAAAACCAGGCAAGCATCTCAGGAAAGCCAAACCAAAGTTAACTCTGGTTGCATCCATCTACTTGTAGGAGGCTTTTTATCAGAAGAACGTGGATTATTTGGCAGTGGAAAATCTGGAAGTTTGACTACTATGGACCGCATAGGGTAACCTACCAAGTCGGATGACTTATTTCACAGAATCATCTGAGAAGTCTTTGTAGGGACCCCATCATTTAAACACCAAGGAGGCAGAGTCTACACACCATATCAGCCAGTAAATACACCAGGTGCCAAACTGTTTCAAAAAGGGAAGGCCATTTATTAAAAAAAACAAATAAATAAAATCCTTAGTAAGTGATTGGATGAAGCATCCATTTAAAAAAGTCGCCAGACAAACTTATACTAATTCAGGTAACCAAAAGGAACCAGTAAAGGTATAAGAGCTATGATTGCTGATTGTCATGACATCTTTTTTTGTGTCTACGTGTCGGTACTTTTGCTGTAATCTTGTGGTTTAATAAAGGTTTAAAGAAATAATTGCTGTGACACCTACCCCACACCCCTACTCCCATCCGTAGAGCTACCAGTATTGAAAGCTGATTGGTACAAGCTTTTGTTTTTTTGGCCATAAATGAACAATTTGGAGTACAGCAAGAAGGATTGTATTATGATTTTATGAATTCAGTTAAGTTTCAACATACAGGAGGGATTGGCTGGACCAACCTGCACAGGCCTTGAACCTTAATCAAATTAAAATCTTCACAAGTGTGTATGTGTGCGTTTTCTCCATTGACTGTTGAAGAAAGGTTTTCTCACCATAATCACATTAAAAAAGAAATAAAAGAAATAATCAAAATGCATATAATATGCTGAAATCTACTTTGAACTGGAGCAAGAAAAGATGCATAAGAATAAACTTAGTTTTACATAAAAATTTCAAAAACTAACACACATAAATTTCATTCATTGACCTCATGCAACCAGTTACCATGATAAACAGAAAATGCAATATCACCTCTTGGATAGACAATATGTTATCCCTCTGCCAAGCCTCGCCTGGGTGGAGTCGTTTTCAATGTCACCTGTTGTTTGTTTGTCTATCAGCAAGATGATGCAAAAACTGCCGAGCCAAATTTTAATTAAACATTGCTGAGAGGTTGGCAAAGGAAAAGCCCTTTAAATTCTGGTACAAATCCTTGATCACTTATTTCAAAACTGCTAGACAGAGCTTTGCCAGAAGATCATGCTCTCCAAGAGCCCCTCTAGGTAATTAAAAAGGGTTGGCAGGCAGGGTGCAAAGTTACATTGAGAAACTGGTTTGTTTTGTTTTGGTAATGTTCCTCAGATTTTAATTAAGCTCTGCGAAAAGGTCTTACCTCTGTTCCTGCCATACAAACCAATCAATTAATCATAGTTTTTAATTTTCCATTCATGTTGCTGACTTGACAGAAGAGAACAGCACTGATGTTTATAATTAATAGTGAAATTAAATTAAATTACATTCAATCAAAACATATGAGAAAAATGTAAATCATTAAAAATCTGCTTTAAATCATGCAAGCATCAATCTGTGAAGCTGTGTTAAAAAGTACAGGAGGAGCCAGGACACAGTGAGCTACCCTTGAGACCCTTTCTGACATATGTCTATTCTCCACATAATAAAACATGCAAAAATGCCCTGATACTTTATATATATATATATATATATATACACACTTACAACTTATTAAATTTGTATTTCGTTTAAGCATCTGTGACTAACAAAAACACACATCCAAACTAGGCAAGGTCCTGTCTGATGACATGCAACTACTTTTTTTGTAATTCTTCCAAGGGATTTGTCATATGACTGTTTTCAACTGTCTACATTAATTTCATTCTAGGTCTGACAGATTTTTACAATGGCCTGACCTTAAAATGTTTTAAAGAGTTTTATAATATTTGCAGCACCTTTTGGCATCGAGTCAAACTACAGAAAAACAAATCAGCTTAAAGCAATCGGTCACATCTAAGCAGGAACAAAAACCTGTCTAAATAATTGAAGCAAATGAAACAACATAAGAAAAAAAACTACTAAAAAAAGAGCAGCCAGGGGGATAATAGCAACCTAAAATACTGTGGTACAATCAAAAAACACTTCTTTTTTCATCTGCACCAGCATTTCTTTAGCCTCTCCTTGATTTCCCTAAAGATAGTCAATCTACTGAAGCTGGTAGCAATGTTGAAATGAAAAAAAGTTTAAAAAAACAATAAAAATTTATGAAATGCAATATTCATTCCACTTTGTTCTCAATTTTCAAGGCATGTTTCCAATTGAGCAAAACACTTAATCACCCCCCACATTATTCAAGGCAATGGTGCGAACAGGATATTAGAAAAATGCTCATCATCAGTCAGCTGGTACAGAGCTGTTAAGTGACCTGACCATGACCCGTTACTCATTTTCAGTCAGCTATTGCAGCTCTCTGAAAACCCCTTAATGTCTATTATTCAATATACATATATAAAGTACAGTTACATCTATGCCCCCCCTTTCGCCCATTTCTTTTGAAATAAAACGTGAGGGCAGATGAAAAAGAAAAAAAAACGTGGCTCCACGTACAGTCGCCCCTGGGTGTTCCCCTCCAAAAACACTCCTGCAGCAGTTTTGCTTTAGAAACAAGCGGGATTTTACGTATAAAAACATGCAAAGTATGTTTTTATCCAAACTGTATCGTGTAAGCTTTCGCCATCTTACCGTTAAGTTCTTTTTTTCTTTCCTTTTTTTTTTTTTTTTTTTGTGGTATCTGATGGGTACTGCTTTTACACTGCCCCCCCCTTAACGATGTCCATGCAACAACTGCCCCCCTCGTGCCCTAAACCGGTCACGAAGGTTCTGCGAAAGCTGCTAAACTACCGCTCCTGTGTGATGTTATTGTTGTCATTTAACACCACACTGTCATATAAACGCAATTGGATTGGAAGCTTATCGTTTGAGGGGGATGGGACCATTACCACACAACATAGCATATCCGGAAATGTACACAATAAATATACGTCAACATAAAAGCTGACACGCTATATTAGCGCTTTGTAGTGATATCAAGTTGTGAAGGATGTTGTTGTTGTTGTCGCTAGCTGGCTAACTCTACCAGTATTTCACCTTTGAATTCTCAACCACGTCGCCATCTTGCAAGGCAGATTTTCAGCGTAGACCTAGTCGTTTAAATAGCGTGCTAATTAGATGTATTGGAGTGCTGCACATAAGCAATTTGTACTCACCGCATATCTGAAGGATATACAGGTGGAGGAAAAGGGTACCCCTTGACAGAAATCTCTGTATATTGTGAATTGTAAATCCGCGGGTTGTGGGCTGTGAACGACTGAGCAGACTAAAGGCTGCGCCGCATTTGTCGGTCGATGTCCTAACAGTGGAAAATTATCGTTCCCCTTTACGGGTGAAACCGTGGTAGTACTGATGCTCAGTACCTATTTTTGTTGTGAGAAAACTTTATTCTGTAGATTTATAAAACACCTAAGTCATAATTTGTCTCATTTATGAGTTCTCGTAAAAGGCTGAAAAGGATTTTTATATACCTGCAAGGACATCGCAGTGTGACAACTAAACCTTCCCCTTAAACAAGGCAATGTCGCTGTGTTATATTGTTCATTTTTCATATAACACAAGTTACACTTTATGCATGATTTTTTTTTTTTAATCTGGCATTATTTATACAAATACCCCAGATTAACAATTTTTTATCATGGACTTTTCGTCGTTCTTCTGTTAAATCCATTAAGACTCAATGAAGTAATTTGCAAAAGTGGCACTAATCAAGGAAATATAATACAAAAACACAATGGTGGGGATAAACATGGTAAACTATGTTTTTTTTTTTTTTTACGCTGAATTTTTCAAACAGGTTAACATTGGTGGGGGAAAGAACAAACTACATACTTTTTTTCACGTGGGACCACTTGCACGTCAGACGTTTGTCTCTACACGGACTGTTTACGAGGACGGTCAAAATAATGTGTGTTTACTTGCTAATCTTCATATGCTTTTCCTATTTCACCTGGATAAAATGCATCTACTATCGACACCAGCAAACGTTGGCGAAGTCGTTGAAACACTTAATGAATACTGCACCAGACAAAGAAAGAAACGGCACCGATATCCGAGCTATAATTGTAACTGCGCATCCGGATGATGAATGTATGTTCTTTGCGCCAACGATCATACGACTTGTAGAATTAAATGCCAGCGTTCATCTGCTGTGTTTATCGGAAGGTACAGTAACAAAACAAACTTGCATTAATAATAGCGGGTCAATGTAAAGCTATCTAGAAAGCAATATTAAACCTGTGGCATGGCGGGTGATTAAGGTGTTGTCGGTTTAGTTACAGGAAGTGGTTAGCCAAAGACACCTACTTCCTTACTCGCCAATGATGATTTCATTTTCATCATCAGCTCTTCGTTGAAGATTTCAGTGAGAAGCTTGCGTACTGATATCTTGCCCCCTCTTTAGAAAATATGATATGTATTATATTGAGTTTCAATCTGAATCACCCTCTATGTGGCCAGGCAATAAAATTATAGAATTTATTTGTAATTTTCCTGCTTTGTGTAATACTTGGGGAAACGAGAAAGACTCTTTTATGTTTTTCCCAGTGAAGTGATAGGGTAAAGGTTAATGGAGCATAACCAGAACAAACAAAAGGCCTTCCTGGATTATGAACTTATTTGAATATTGAAGTAGAAAAGTAACTATCAGGCATTTGTTCAACTTTGTCACTCATCACATTGAGTTTCAGAGCTGAGGAGCTGGATTGTCGGACTATGAACAACAAAACAAACATGATGTAATTCATCTATATTTTATCTTCATCCAGTACTAGACAGTGTTATTTGACTACTTTATTGATATGATTGTAAAGAAATTTTACAGCCTAATTTTTACTCCAAAAATATACAGGAAACTACTACAACCAAGGAGCTGAACGTAGAGAAGAACTCCACAGAAGCTGTGCCATGTTGGGAATACCGACCTCAAGAATCACCATTATTGACCATAAGTAAGGAGCCATCTGCACAAAACATGCAACAAACAAATTACTCTCTGTAAGCTGTTGAAAATTACTGTTCTATATATGTAGAAATATGTGCAATTTCTCTGTTGTCCAATGTGTACCAATCATTTGATTTAAACGTGAGTTTACTGGATATTTTTATATCTTAATACATTTTTCAAAAACCTTAAAACATGTCTCAGCATGTCCATCTCTTGGAGACAATTGGTCCCCTTCTTTCTATCCAGTATC
Source organism: Atherinosoma microstoma (assembly GCA_037177055.1). Lineage (NCBI taxonomy): Eukaryota > Metazoa > Chordata > Actinopteri > Atheriniformes > Atherinidae > Atherinosoma > Atherinosoma microstoma. The sequence goes on along the minus strand of JBBBVU010000016.1, from coordinate 3,479,618 downwards.
TGTCGGAAGTTCAGAACAAATAGACCTGACCACAAATTACACCCCTGCATTTTCCCTTCAACATCTATCCTGACCTCATTCATTATGGCTCTGTCACAAAGGAAACAAATGAGGAGGTGATGATAGGTCTGCTCTGTGGGACGCAAAATCCACTATAAGCTTTAAAATTCCAGTCTGGGGTGGATCATGGGGTATAACTCAATGCTGTTACCTCACACCATTAGGTTCCCGGTTCAGATCTCAGAATAATTGACCGTAGGTTTGAATTTGAGCATGCATGGTTTTTTGCAGAGGGTGTTCCTTGCTATTCAGCCGACCGCTGGGATTGACTCTGGACCCCCACTGCTATGAGCAGAAAATGAATGAATGAATTCCAGACTGACATCAATCTATATTTTTATTTATTTACTCTGTACAGCTATTTACTTGGGTATCTTTCAAAAAGTCCGCATTAAAAGTAAAAAATAATATTAAAAGCAAATTTTATGCATCTTTTTATGTTTTGTTTTACACATTTACTGAGGAAAAAAAGAAGTTGTCCTATGACATTTGAATTTAGTCATAGTGTTTACAACACTGTGCTGTCTGAAAGCCCTGAATCAGTTAGAGTAAGTTGCAAATTTCACGTGAAAAATGAATAACAACAAGATTTTTGCACATTGCAGCTTTGTTTTTTGTTTTGTTTTGAATTGTTAGCCATCAAAGATCCTAAAACTCCTCGGTGAGCAAAAAAACATCGCAAAGGATTTTTGACTGCAAAGGAAAGGATGTAAAATCCCAGAAGTAAAATTTCCCAGATGATCAAATCTTCAGCTTCCCTTGAAAATGTTTGGAGTTTCTAAGAAGCTTGGGGTTGTCTACATGTGTGTGTGAACTTGCTGGCTCACCGGGAAAGCTGTATGAACTCTGACACTAATCTGGAACTCGCAGTAATAAGCTGGCAGCCCGCCCAGGCTGTCTGCCCCAGAGACTGTTTCTTGTGAGCGCACACACTAAATTCACCATTTTTATCATCCTGCGCACATAGAATATAGCTGAACTTTGATCCCAGAGCTGTCTGCAC